>JAZDUA010001098.1:135000-212398 GCA_038098605.1 Gryllus longicercus | reverse complement strand
TTTTTTAATATTGATTTACAGATTGAAAATATGGGTTGTACAGCGTATTTTGTGGGATCACACACTAACGGTATGCATCATTATTTGGGGAATAAATGTATCCGAAATATATGAATGATAATGCTTACTGCAGGCATGGGCTAGGAATACAGGAAAAACTAAAAAAAAAAAAAAATTCGGAATTCTGATGATCTTAATCTATTTATTTTTAAAACCAGTCATTGAAAACTTTCGATTATGCGTTCCCACGCTTCTCCTGCGCCAAAATTGGACTTACTACGCTCCTGGGTGCACATTTTCGTGTCCTCTTGATGTGGAATGCCGCAACGCTGACGCTGTTTCTAATAACCGCGCGGATTTGCGCCTCGTGCCGTCCTCCAGATCACCTTCTCGGCGCTTTCCCTAAAACCGCCTCCCCGCCGTCGCCCCATCGCCCCCTTCCGCCGCTTTTCGCCCACTTCTAGCGCTCCGCGGCCTTAACCCCCCCCCACCCCACCGCACCCCACCCCCCCACCCCACCCCACCCCCCCACCCGACCCTCATCACGTACATCCCCTCTGCCATCCCATCCGATCGCCCCACCCCCTCCACTCTGCGCCTTCTCACCCCCTTCCCTGCGATTCTGCGACCCGTTTTACCCACTCCTCGTGGCTACCACCGCACCAACTCCTGCCAGCCCTGCTTGCACCATTCAGTCCTCTCAATCTCCCCACCAAATCGCAGCTACCGCCTCCATCGCAAATCGCAGCTACCACATCCACATCTTCCAGATTATATCGCAGCCTCCCTCGCCATCCCTTCCGACCCTTTTTCGCTCCCCCCTCCCCTGCCACGGCCACTACTCCCTCCGTCCACCCTTTCACAACTCCACATGCCAAGGCACGGCATGTTTATCGCGAGAAACTCTTCGCTTATCTACCGTCCGCTTGAGAAGTTAACGTCATTTGTTCGCAAAATATGTTTACTCTTGGTCTTCCGAAATCCGTTGAATGCCAAGAGCACGCTGTTCCCGACTTGTCACTTATTTTCATCTTCTTGTCGCTGCAACGTAATAAATAATAGCAAAAAAAACAACAAACAAACAAACAAACAAACAAATAGCAACATTTTTTTGATGCTTTAACTTTTAGGTTACCATTAGTCATCTTTTCCAAAACGTGAGTAAAGAAGTGAACTGTGTCTCATGGAAACCTCTTCAACGACTCTATATATTTATTGTGAACATCCAATTTGATACAACTGAAAGCTACGAGTACTATAGAGCGAATCTTGATTATGAGTAAACTGTTCATAGGACGGAGCAAGCCAACAACGAAGAAATTGATTTCTTGGAGGAACTATTTGCCTCTGATTGGCGGTGGGGGAAAATTCTTTTACAAGCATTTCTTTAACTTGTCGACCGGTTCTTGCCACTCAGTAGAAAGGAAAAAACCGCAACCATTTTCCAACAGATAAATAGTTTTGACTATCACAGCATGTCAATAATTGGAGGTACTGCAACTACTTTTTTTAATCGCATGTGTGTAGATAGTGGGGCTTTTATCGTAGTTCTTCGATAAGCATTTTTTTTTTCTTCAAAATACTTTGAAAATTAGAGCTCGGTATCGGTGATGAAAGAGCGGGCGTCGACCTTGCCCACTCGGCGTTATCGACTCATTGTAGGTGTTTACCAAACACTGCAGTGTTGTGGTTGTGGTGGTTCGTGAAGCAGTTTCATCTACGTAGAATGCAGAAGCGAAAATGGACACGAAAACTGGACGCTCTGACTCGACATGCATCACATACCACATGGGTTCTGTACGTGATGTGTGGTGTATTTACTTTTCTTCTGAGGCTTCTCGTATGCAGCTGGAAGTACCTTTGCCTTGCGGCGTATTGGCGACTAAATACAGAAACCGCATGCCTCGCCTTCACGGGCAATTATGACATACGAATCTGTTTACTTATCTACTGTTCTTATACAATGCTACAAGCTGCAGCTACGCTGGATGTGGGAGGAGATCGTGAGCGATTTGCTCATATTGTGTTTTGTTTACCGTATCTCAGAATGTTCCTAACTTAAAATTTATGAAATGAATGATGCACTGGGAGTCAACTATTATGTCTTTTCGGTTTAGTCATTTCTCACACCTCATTATCACCATTCTCGCTCCCACATATTCCGAATTCGAACCCACAACCATACGGCAGAGCGTTTGTAACTGACACTATCTACACTGTGAACGTTGGTACATCGTATCAGTTAGTTTGTGAAAGTATTATCATTGGAAAAGCCTTTGGGTAGGGGGTATTCAATTTTGAAGGGGTATCATCAGAAGAAGAAAAAAATGTACTCGGTTCAATTTCATAGTGGGATTCAAGAACTATCCTATTCTTGGTAGAGGTGATGGCATTTCCTAGCTAATTGACGGTGGCAAAATGAAGCACCAGTTTTCAACGATCTACTAGGATTGCGAACGCAGAGAGATTCACGGAGTCTTACGAGAAGTAACGCTCTAAAAAACTTGGTTCAAGTAGCAACTGTACGCCGAACGCAGAGAGCGTATGAGTAAATGGAGGAAGAAAAGGCCTGAAGGTCACGAGTTGGCTTGTAGGTCACAAACTGCGTTGCGACCTTCGGGCTCGGAGTTCTGACAAATGAGATACAGTGCGCGAAAAGGAAGTTAGCGAACGCGTATAAACGCACGCTACTCAGAAAAGGGCACAGCACTTTGTCTCTTCAATATTTACTGCTTCGTCGACCTCGAATACTCTCGGCCCGGGCATAATTTTAGCCCACATGTCCGCTGCCGGCGCAAAACTCTCGGCGTATTAATGTAACTAATTTGTTCAAAGAAAAACCAAGGAGGATATTGTTTTTGTTTATTACATTGTAAAGCGATACGATGCAAAGCGCTTTTGTTTATTGCATTATAAGCGCGTGTGTTGAGAGAAGCTTGTGAAAGTGTTTTGAAAAAGTCTAGAAAAATGTTTCGAAATGTTTACTGAGTCAACTAATCAACTAATAATCAGTCAGTCTCAGTCTCAGTCAACTAATAATATTTGTTCTTTTGTTTGTTCTTGTTCGCATTAAATGAACACATAACGAATCGGTAATAATCATTTGTGGCTGCAGTTTGCGATATTTAATACGAGAGTATGCCACCCACGACTTACGTCCTGTGTGATAAGATATAACGAATGAAGTCGTACATTATATGACGCATGAACTGTCCCTTAAATTAGATTGGTGTTGTTGACAAGGGTTTGAATGGCTTGAAAATTGTAAAAAATTTCGTGAATTCTGCCGTATTTTAAAAATATTTCCTTTATTTATTTCATTATTTTTTTATAAAGGAAAAATTACTTTCAGCATTTTTCGTTCCGTTTTGGATACAGTGACTATTCTTTTTGTAAGAACAGGAATTTAGTTGTAGATATAATTATTCCCAATTAAATTTGTATGTGCAAAGAAGAAGTATTATTTTTAATGGGATTTGTCGTGAGAAGTAGCAACTATAAGTGAATAATTTGCTGTGTAACTCTCGTTAAACGGTCATTAGTTAACTATAAAGTTATTCAATACTTTCAGTCATACAATGTTTCTGTGGTTGCCACTTTTCAGAGAGATATCTTCATGATTGCAAGTACTCCCCCCCCCCCCCAAAAAAAAAATGTTTTAAGTTAAAAAGGCCGAAGGCCGGAGTCTCGTTATGAACATTTACTCGCGTAGTAAAGCGTCAATTCGCCTTAAAAATTGAGGTTATAAATAGGACGCCATCCCACTCCAGGGTGCGTGTTGTTATTCGATGTTTTCGCGAAATGAGCAAATTTCTTCATGTTCGTTAGTGTAAAGGAGAAATGTCGAAAAATATTGGAAAATTATAATATAAAATGTAACCATTATCAAATTAGATGATATCTGTTTGCTGCGTAAATGGTGTTAATTCAAGTAATAGTTTCGTGAGGTTTCTGTTTTAGATACATCTATACTTGTTTTGTTTTTTGAATCTAACTTAGCAAAATGTCGACATATACTTTCGTGTAGTCATTGAATACTCCTCCAGTTCGATGTATGTCCAGCCAAATCTGATCCAAGTATCTCATATACTAAAACTGTGTGTGATTTATTTCACATAAACAAAATTCACAAACGAATAACTCGATGTAAATAAACTGGGACTTATCTTTTTTATACCCACCAGTAGCAGTAACTTTTTTTTTTACATACAGCTCTGAGACAATTTCATTTTAGGCATTTTTGGACATAACGCCCTTTGCGCAGCCAACCCAGATATAATTTAATTATAATTCGAGTAAATTCTATGACGTAGAGACTAGACACTTACTACTTACTTCAAATTAATATTGCATATTTACGATTTGACAAAAAAAGTTTCTTATATTGCTCTGCCGGTATGGGAGGTTGTTGACAGACTTACGAGGTATTCAGAGTTGTTGACAGACTTAAGAGGTATTCACATTTGTTATATGCCACCAAGGGAAAATTGGGACTCGGGGCTTTATGTAAAGAAAGGCGGCTGTGTGTGCTCTGTGCGTCCCGTGGTGTCCCCGCCGCCCCGTCTTGGAGCGCTGCTCTCCCCGCGAAGCGCCGTGCGAAAAGCCTGGTTCCCGGGCCAGTGAGAAAACCTCGCCGCCCTCGCCGCCTCTCTTGCGTGCTGCCATTGTTCCCCCGCCCCCGGGCAGAGAGAAAAATTCCTGGGGCTCTCTACGCCCGCGCACAAAGCGCGTCTTTGTCAATCCCCGCGTGTGACGTCAGCATAGACCGTCGCCGCCTCCTGTTTCTGCACCGCTCCGCCGCCGAGGGGACGCGCTGGACCTCGCGAGCTGCAACGACTATTGGCTGCGAATTTGGCCAAGTGTTCTGGTGTAGAGAGATTAAGAAGGGGCCGCTTTGAACCCTGCTGCTTGGTCACTGGCAGGTTGGCAACATAACTGCAGGTTATGTCCAAGCATTCATTTTGTCAGTGCGTTCGTTTACAGTTAGCTCATTTGTAGACGGGATCAGCACTATCTCTTGCAGTGTCGTAGCCCTGCGTGGCGTACATTTGTCTCCCGACCTGTCAACCTCATCCGTTCCTAGAGTAACTCCTCAATAGTATTGGTTCTAATCCGGGAATTTTCGCCCGTGCTCTCGGGCCGGGGCGGCTAGTGGTGTTGCGGTCGGAACGCTCGCTCTCCGCTGTTGGGACCGCGGTTCAGATCTCTGTCGACCCATGCGGGATATGTGGTGCTCACAGTTGGTTCGCTTCAGATATTTCTCGAAGCTCGCCTTCCTCCTGTCTCACATTCCTCCATTGCTTCATTCATCATTTATATCATATTTTCCTCAGTTCCCAGTATGACCATTACGTACTAGTGCCGCAATAAACAATACATCCGCCAGTCCCGGATACGTCAACTGTTGCTTCATACGGCTGTAATGCTCGATACCGCTGTAACAGTCGGGACTAGTGATTTCCAAGCTGGGCGTCGCGACATCCACGGATGTTTCTTGAAGGTTTATGGGGAGTCGTGAACTGTCTGATATATTGAGCTATTCATTCGTTATTGACTATTGAATAGAAACTCTTAGTTGTTTTGCCCTTTAAAATGTTTCCGTAGGGCTTTCGTTTACTTCCAATAAAATATAAGCAATACAGAAAATACTGTGCGTCTTCATTTTCACTACAAATCGCGAATGGAAGTAGCCAATTAAATTTAGAGGCTTTTATTGAAGGGTCACGATGTCCCACGAAAGTTTAATTCATTAGGCTGTCGCCATGGAGAAATTTGGAAAATTCTGATTTAGTCGAATTGAAATCGGGGAGTGATACTATTACTCGCGCAACTTTTCTTGAACGATGACCTTGCTTCCCCCTCTCTGGCACAATAAACAGATGAAGGCAAAAGCTCGCAGCGAGCACTGATGGCAACATTCCAAATACATCTTCACTGTCGCGAAGTAGAAACAATTTTCTTTTGATGACGAGAACTTCTATCGGTTATTTTCCTCAAAAATTTAAAGAAATGACCGAAGCAGGTACGGATCTATCACAGGAGACACCTCGAACTCCTGATAAAGTGAGAACGCAAATTATTGAGAACGTTACGAAGACGTGACTGATTCTCCAGAGATTGGCATTGCTTCATAAAATCTAGTGGCTGTTTACGTAACTAATACCCCCACTCTACCCGCATTTCTTTAATCCATCGTTCAAGAAAAGTTGCGCGAGTAATACCTAATATTGGAGTTCTATTATTCATATAAGAAATACCGAATATCCGTAATAACTTATGTATAAAAAAATGATTAACTATTCGAGTTTATAAAAGAAGTGCTCAATAGAATATCGCCTGATGTCATAAGAAAATGTACCTCACCATGTGGCTGGGTAAACCCCCTAGTGTGCATGCGCGAATCAGGTGCAAGGCACCTGGCAATAACGTGTGTTCAGGCGCCTCTTGTGCATGCAAAGGACTTATATCGTAACGAGCACTAGGCCCTTCTCAGACTGTCCCGAGGGCCGACAGGAGCCTTTCCGCAAACGCCGTTGTCCAAACGCTGCTAGTTTTTTGTCAGCTGGGGGGAGGGGGGAGAAAGAACTGAGTTTTCAAGAAGTCGTTAGAAACTTGATGGCATTTGTACGTGACGCTTGGCTTCTCCCCGCCAGGAAAAGAGCTTGTCCGCTTCCTAGTCGTAGCTATGCGGCCTCACGCGCGTCTTCAGGCCGTGCGCGAACCTTCGATAGAAAATTCTCAAAGAAGAAAAGAAAATAAAAGTTTGCATGCGAGTCCTTTGGTTCGACTTCCCTCGTTCTGTTGCGATAAAGGAGTGGGCCTAACAACAACACTCGAGTATATGTGTGTGGGTGTGTCAAGTGTGTAATTTCGAATACGACAACTTTCCCAGTGTCTTCTGTTCAACAAGATGAACAATTTTGCGGCAAAATTCTACATTTAATGGTCGCCCAATTCTGAGTTCCATATCGCCCCCTAAGCTTGTCCTGGTGATTAGAATCGGTATGTTTGGTGCTTAATAATACAGTAGTGAGCGTCTATTTTATTCTGTTGCAAACGAAATAAAGGGAATTGATACATTTGGGGAGCGAATAACGACTCTCCTGTATCGAATCGGAGCGCGGCTGTTTTGTCAGCTTCCGGAAATCGAAGGTCTTGTAAGTGCTATTAAGAGACACACGTAATTGTAGGACCTGTAATTTTTTCAGGCCTGGAATGACTGAACATGTATATTGTTATGTCAATCTAATCGCTGTGGCGTAAAGAACTCTGCGCTCGATTTGTGCGTTCGAATCCCTCCGAAAGGCACCCATGTGTTTATCGTGTGAAAATCGCGTGTTTAGAAAAGGCTTGACATCTCGTATCATCATCTAAATTGTCATTATTGCTTTCATAATTGCCGTGAGAAGGTAATATTATAACTTCTATTGCAATAACGCTTCAGCCATCACTTGGTGGTTCTCGACTCCTGCATTATAGGTATATTGAATTGAATTGAATTGAATTTGCCTTATTTTACGTGGCGAGACTCGGGCCATCAGGCCCGCTCTTCTGTCTGTCCACGCAAATTTCGCTACGCTCCTTTCATCAACTAGCAGAGAAGGGAGGTATTTCTTGGGCGAGAAACAGGCGATTTTGAATTTAGCTCAGAGGCGTCATTTAGGCTTGAGGATCTTTTACATGCAAGTAAATCTACGAACATGGGACAGCCGGCTTTACTTCCCCTCCGAAGGAAGGCGTACGAAGGATTTTTTCGCCCTTAAAAATCCACGGCTTCGATCGGGTTTGAACCCGCGATCTTGGGTACAACAGTCCGGTAACCATTACACCATCGCCGCCGCCATAACTTTCTACTACGTATACGAGAAGGTAAAACGAACCCATCCTTCTTTTCTTCGTCCGTCGCATTGTGGCATATTCGCTTAATGGCTCGGTCGGCGGTTGGATCTCAGCGACGCTCCGCGTTCTGAATGGAGCCCTGCGCGTGGCCCTCCCGCCATGTGGCTCACTGATGGCGGCGGCGGCAGCGCTCCGTTCAGGGTCGCCGCCTCGCTTCCTGTGACGTCACGGGACGGGATGCTGATGTTGCCGGCGTCGCTCCCACACGCCAAGGCCGCGGGCGAGCGCTGCAGTGCAATGCGCCAGCGCCCACGCCCTCGCATGCACCCGAGCTCAACGGCAGCAGAGGGAGCAAGATTTCGAGATATCCCAGTTAAGAGTTACGGTCGTTGATAGACTTGGAATTTTCGAGTTATCTAGTTAATGTAATGTCGATATCACCAATAATGAAGAAAAAGGGAAAATATCGACTCCAGGGACATGTGGAATCGAGGGACATGTGGAATCGAGGGACATGTGGAATCGAGGGACATGTGGAATCGAGGGACATGTGGAATCGAGGGACATGTGGAATCGAGGGACATGTGGAATCGAGGGACATGTGGAATCGAGGGACATGTGGAATCGAGGGACATGTGGAATGGAGGGTCATGTGGAATCGAGGGACATTCTTAAAAGCAGCTTCCCAAAATAATATTTTTAAAAAATACAAACTTCCCGTGCAACAAAGATTCCAAACTCATTTGCCTCGAGACTGTGTGGACTAATTTCCTTTCAATTCGAAAACAAATGATCTTTTCTATTGGATACATTTTTAATAGTGCCGAATTCTACCCTTCGACAATATTTTTCAAGCCGTACATAGCTTACCACTGGTAAGACCAAGTTCAGAAAACAGATAGTTGGCTCTTGTGAGCAATTGTGAAATGACAAGTGAATGAGGTTACATGAGATTACACGGCATACATTGTGACACATTACATTAAGCTTTCTCTACCCCGAACAGTAGGATTATCTATTTTAATGTATGCCTTCGACATTTTCAATTTAAAAGCATTGTCAGATATTGCGAAAGCATAAAATATGTGAAAAAAGCACCATTGAAAAATCATGAAGGCAACGTGTTGAGGCCATGTAATCAGTCGGACTGAAGCAGTGGCATTGACCGTTGCTTATGCGTTATATAACGCTCGCGTGCGTGCGCCGGCAGAATGTGACTGCCACTCTTTGTGTTGTCTGTGGGCCGATTCTAGGAATGATCTGACCGGGTCACCGGACTCGAAAATACTGTGTTTTATTTTTTCATGAATGTAGCGGGAGGCCGTTTTCATTAGTGGGGTGTATCCGCGTGGCAGAATTCAAAATCGAAAGTAATACCTCGTGCATTCTCTTTGCTTAAAGCCCTACGTTGTGTACATGAAGAAAATAATATTATACATAAAATAATTTTGATAAAATAGTTGCTTTTTTGTGTGGTTTGTATAATATGAGTATATCAACACACTCTTGCATGAGGAAAAAAGCTAACGGTAAATTATTGTTATTATAAAATGTGGTTTATTATGCATAAATAAGTCTATTATTTTTGTTGCAATGTGCATACAAATTTCATATTTTGTTGTTTCTTTTTTTTGGGGGGGGGGAGCAGAGTATTGCTTTCTGCGCGACGAGAAATCTAGAAAATGAGGATTTATTTTAGTGGAACATGCGGAAAGTTATTTCAGTATGATAATTTGTTGCACAATAAAAGAGAAAACAACAACACAGTTTTATTACTGCGCTAAACTAACTGCTAAAATAACTTACTGAAGCAGATGGGATCGAAATAAACTCCAAAGAAACTGAATGTAAAGGTTGTTAATTGCGACCTCAAGAATCAAGTTCTATTTTACGAACTGTAGTTAAATTATATTCTTGGCTGCCTTTCTTAAAGTTTCTTATCGTTTTTCTATTTCTGAAACGCTTTCCCATTACTTACATACTAGCACTATTTCCGTGCGAAAAAATCAGACCATAAGACAAAAATTTACTTTTTCGATCAAAAGAGAAGACACGATTATTCATTTACGGTATTGTTACAAGAATTAAATAAAACGCCGTAGTTTTGTATTTTTATGGGCTTTTCTACTTTGGCGTCTTTGATCGTTATTGCTTTTCTATTTTCTTCCCTTCTTTCATATTGTCGTCTTACTCTTCTGTCAGCTGATACTCTGCACATCGACTCTTTAAGCCATCTGTTATCATTGCCCAACTTATTTTTACGATCACACTATACATTTTACAGGTGCCGACATTATCCTTTGACAAACAAACATTCATATTTTTATCTCAGAACACCAGTAAAGTATTGAAAACTATTATTAATAATAATAATATTAACTGAACTAGCTTAACCCATTTCAATCTGATTTGACCTCATTTATTTGTGAAATACATTGTAATATATATGTGCCTTTTTTGTTGCAGGTATGTCTGTGTTATTTACCGTCTACTGAAAATCTTCCCTCTGCAGTTTTGAAAGCGATACATTACAACCAAATTTGTAAGTAACAACTTTCAACCTGTTTACGGAGCGGGGCGGAGGACAAGGCGACAGAACAGACACATGTAGTCATTGCGTGCTGTCGAAGTGTTCTCGGATTCGAATGTTTTCTCTAAATCGTTTGTGGTTTGGCCGCTCGGAGGAATTTGCGGCCTGAACCGGAAACCGCAAGCCTCACCCAATAATAATTAGTATGTAAGAATGCATGGATTGGTTCCATCCATAAAAAGGGAAACAGGAACGAGCGTTAAAACTGTCGAGCAATGGGTGTAATAGCTGCTATGGGTAGACTGTAGGGACGGAATTTGACTTGCAAGCTGGAAATGGAGGTGAATTAAATTAAAGAATAAAGTGATTTTTACGGCGGGAGGATCATGTACATATAATATATTCTGTATTAAACAACTTATCGAAAAGAAAGTGTCAATTCTCTACAGTTAATTTTTGCTGATTTAAGGAAGGCGTGTGGTAGTGTTCCGATAAATAATAATAATAATGATAATTATAATGATAATAATACAAATTAAACATGGAAAAGTGTGATGTCTCGCCATCGTTTTCAAAGGGCGCAATCGTTGCAGCTTCGGTGACCTCGTCGGGAGTCGAACCGGAAGCCCGAGCGCCCCCGCGTCGGGCCACGCAACATTGCTCCGTCACATCCGCCGGCGTTCGGACGCGAGTTGAGCGCTGGGGGGGGGGGGGAGAGAATGGCTGTTCTCGGGAAAACTCGTCTGGCGTGACGCGGTCCGCGCCGCTCGCCCGCACGGAGCTGCAATTTCGCAGTCGACTGTGCTCGGGCGGGCGACGGAACGAGATTCCAGTTTTGGACGCGCAGTGGTTGGAATTGGAGGATAGCTGTTGTGGCGATGCGTACTTGATTTTGTGTGTCAACTAATGTATTGGCGGACATTGTGCGATGTTAAGAAATTCTGTATGTGCGAATATTTTATATAATAAATAGTGTTTTGTTCTTACAATAATTGTTGTTTTGGACGTACGGTTCAATTGATGTCGTAGACGTATTTTAAAAAAAAATTGATAAAACTCTTTTTCAATCACGCCTCAATTGTTGTGGGTTAATAAAAGCAATAAAAATATCAAACGGTCACTTAATTATTCAAGATTTATTACATTGTTTTCTTACAATCGTTCCTTTTTCTAGTTTTCTGCATGACCTTTAATTTGAGTCATTTTACCTGCTTAAAAATATGAATAATGATTTAGATTCTGCCTTTCCATGTCTTGCCTCGATGGCGCTAATGTCATGGGCAGCAATTCAGGAGGCTTCATATCACTACTTTCGCGAAAAGCGGTGCGATGCGGGTCGTAGTCCCGGTGGAGTCTTTGATGTCGAAAGCGAAATTCAGTGGCAGATTGGAAGGGGGGGGGGGAGTAATGCCCGAGACTATCAATAATAACCGCAACCGAAACGAAGCCTCGCACAAGGCACACTTTTTAAAAACATTTCTATTTGCAATCTGTTTCATTGGAGCAAAAGGCAAATGTATTGACAGATTTACAAAGACACGCGAAGTAACTGTGTACAAATGGTCCTTCATGGGTTTATTTTCGCCACAAATATGTGCAGGAGCAGCAAAACGGAGGCGAGCAGCCCTCTGTGACACTCCCTCGCGCGCGCTGTCACCCAAATTGAGTGAAGGGGAGCACTCTCTTTCCCGTCCGCAATATTTCATCCCAGTGTGGACGCGTCTTCACCTTTCATATATTATTAAAAATATCTCGCGGGCTGGATGGCCGTGGTCTATCGGACATGTGTGAAATCCTGCATTGCTTTCAGACGTTGGCGTAGGGTTCTGCAAACCATAAGTGCAATGGTGTTATATCATCTAAGAGGAGGTATGTCAATGAAAATCTGTTTAAGCTAATGAGTAATCATCACATTTCGGCTTTAAAAAAAGCGAAATGCCTGACGTTTAAAACAATCAATTTGGGTTTTCCTTCAAACGCAATTTGTTTCGCTGATATTGATGTTCCATTTCGCAGGTTTAGGACCAAAAAAGATCAGTGTTGCAGACTATAGAAAGGTCTGTAAAACGCATTATTAGAGGTGGGTGTTGAGAGAGAAAAAGAAAAGAAAAAAAAAGAAAGGAAAAAAAAGAAAGGGGAAAAAAAGAAAGGAAAAAACAAAACAAAACAAAAAAAACAGAGTAGAGATAGTTGGTTCCCTTGCTGTGGAACTGCTCTCGTCCATCCCACGGCATTTGAGAAAGCGGGCGGGCGGGCGGGCGGGCGGGCGGGCGCGCGCGGGCGGGCGCGCGCGGGCGGGTCGCGGGCCCGGGGCCGGCCTTGGCGCCGAAAGCGAAATCCAGCGGCCCTGGCTCACTGGGGCGGGCGGGCGGGCCGAGAGTCCTTAGGAAAGGAGGCGAAGGACTCGCGCCGCGGCGGGCGGTCGCATTCAGCCGCCCGGGTCCTCGTTGACCGCCCGCGCGCCCGCTTTCCCTCGGGCGCCGGTCGCGGGCGAAGGTGAGGCGGGCGCTCCTGCATTCGGCACCCGAGGTGCGGCGCCGAGGGGCATCTGGGCGCGGGGGCAAATATTTGCCTGGCGGCGGTGTCTGCACTTGCCTGCTCTGAGCTTCTTGCAAGACTTCCCTCTGCCTTCCTTGCTCGTTCTTTCTTATTCTCCTTCTTCGTTTTCACCTTCGTCTTTTTCTTTTCTTCTTCTTTTCCTTTTTTTCCGTTTTCTTTTTCTTCTTTTTTTTCTTCTTTGCCTTCTTCATCTTCTTTGTTTTATTCTTATACTTCTTCCCTCCCCTCCCCCTTCCAACGACTTTCTAGGTTTTTGGCCTTGTACACCTTCTCGTTCCGCTTGTTGAACTTCACGTAATATTAAAATATAATTCATTAGTCTCATACAATATATCTCATTAGTCATCAATATACGTGTTCAATCTTATTTTGGTTATCTCATATCCCCATTGCGTTCATGCCTTGACATTTTCCCAAATCTAGTGGTAGGAGTTTCTAATGTATGACATGAAAGGTTTTAAAAAAATACAGAGACAATGAATGCCTCCCAGTCTATCATGGTAAAACGAAGTCGTAAGAATAGAGGTAATTATGGTACATGGAAATAAGGTAATACAAGGCGGATGATAAGTGTGAAAACGCACGCAAATTACTAAGCGAAGAGCCTTCGAGCCCCCTAATGGTCGTAGCTAGATGCTCCCGTCTTAGCGACCTCCTTTCCGGCCATCAACTATTATTGTAATTTCCATCATTTTCTCCTCTTATGTTATTAATGAATTTCTTCGATTAGTTCTAGAATGTGTTGGTTTGCCCCTGATAGTTTTTTTTTTATCAGGGACAGTGACACTTTCTTCTCCTCCACCGATTTGCCTCACGGCGGTACCTCACTCCCCACGCAGGGCTGCTTCTGGTCAGCAGGTCTACTTTATTTCCCATCATACTAAGATTCTCTTACTATATTAATTCTGGAACATCTTCGATTGCTCTTTTTTTACCAGGGGCGGTGTCCCCCCCTCTCTCTCTCTCTGTCTCTCTCTGTCTCTCTCTCTGTCTCTCTCTGTCTCTGTCTCTCTCTGTCTCTGTCTCTCTCTGTCTCTCTCTGTCTCTGTCTCTCTCTGTCTGTCTGTCTCTGTCTCTCTGTCTGTCTCTCTCTGTCTGTCTGTCTCTGTCTGTCTGTCTCTCTGTCTCTCTCTGTCTCTTTCTGTCTCTCTCTCTCTCTCTCTCTCTCTCTCTCTCGTCCCATCTCCTCCGCCGCCCGTCGCGCGGCTGTGCGTGGCTCCTTCCTCGCGCGGGAGGCCGGCCGAGTGGCTGGGTCCGCGCCCTGCGCCGGGCACTTGTCGCCTCTTGATCGCCCCCGTCGCTACGCAACGCGCCACGCGGGGGCGGCCGGCCTGGCGAGCACCTTCGCTCTGAAACCAACATCAATATAGTCCACCAGAGCCATCGATATATTAACGTCCATGCTTTGTTTCCAATGTTCTTTAGATCGGTAATTTTTTCCAAAAACATCGATTTAAAAAAAAGTTTGGCATCTTTTTTGACAAATTTGAACGTGGTAATATCGTTATACTGCATTTTCAACATTGACTGTGTAGATTATTGATTTGAAAAATAAGGTGCCATTGAATGCTTTAAGGCAGAACATACCTTGACGTATTATGTATATTAAATACATGACGTTTTACTTCGTTGATTTATGAATAAAAGGGAGTGAATGGAATAATAGCAAAAAAAGATGTCCTTTATTTTTTATTTCCTTCTTTACTTTTCATAAACATTATTATTAACGTATTATAGGCGATCAAGCAATAAAATGTATTGGTATTTAATTTACGTACTGTAATTAAAAATAAAAATAGGAAAATACCATCTGTTTTATCATATTTAAAACATCGTTTCTGTAAACATCCAAGTTTTTTGTCGATGTTTTCGCAGCGACGAAATTGATAAAATGTAAATTACATAGAATCCAATACGTCATCATACTTCGCGTACATGCTTGTATATTAATTTAGCATGAATTAAAACGAAATATATTACTTATAGTAAACTATCCATAATTACTGGTCAATAAGTCACTTATAATATTTTTTTATACTATCTTTGTTGACCTTTTTTTGCGTGCCTGGCGGTAATGTGCATGTATTTTCGGTGCGATAGTGCTGTGAAGACAGTACTTTTCAAGGACTGTATGAAATGAAAGTACGTTAGTTTACCAGTGCTGTGCTTTCCTGGCGGTTTTCCTAACTAAACCCTTCTTGGAGGGTGATGTCACATTACATCAGCTCTCGGAGCGACCATATGTTTCGGCTGTTCGCAACCCGCTTAAGCCAACCTCTGGTCAGGGCTTATCATCGGATGTTCTTGTCACCCTCCCTAAGCTCCGCCTCCCTCCCTCTGCGGCGCTCCTGCCAGCTCCGGGTCTCCTCGCTGCCTCAGACGAGTCTTGCCGCTCTGGCACCCAGCCGACACAGCGGTCACCACACCACCAGCACAACAACAACCTTCAAAAATATCACCACTACCTCCACCACCGCGGTCACCACCACAACGGTGACTACCGTAACCACCGTCATCATCAATCACGATCATCACTACCACAATCACCTGTCGCCTGCACCGCACCACCATGATCACTACCATCACCACTTTACCACCACCACTATCACCACCTACCATCCCATCACCACCCCTACCAGCACCACCCCTACCAGCACCACCTTTACCACCACCACCACCACCACCACTAACACCACCTACCATCCCACCACCACCCCTACCAGCACCACCTTTACCACCACCACCACCACTATCACCACCTACCATCCCACCACCACCCCTACCAGCACCACCCCTACCAGCACCACCTTTACCACCACCACCACCACCACCACTAACACCACCTACCATCCCACCACCACCCCTACCAGCACCACCTTTACCACCACCACCACCACTATCACCACCTACCATCCCACCACCACCCCTACCAGCACCACCTTTACCACCACCACCACCACTATCACCACCTACCATCCCATCACCACCCCTACCAGCACCACCCCTACCAGCACCACCTTTACCACCACCACCACCACCACCACTAACACCACCTACCATCCCACCACCACCCCTACCAGCACCACCTTTACCACCACCACCACCACTATCACCACCTACCATCCCACCACCACCCCTACCAGCACCACCACCACCACCACCACCACCACCACCACCACCACCAGTGCCAACACCTTACAATCACCATCACCACCCTACCATCATTACCATCCTACCAGCACCATCACCACCCTATCATCATTACCATCCTACCAGCACCATCACCACCCTATCATCACCGTCACTACCCCTACCATCACCATCACTACCCCCACCATCACCATCACCACCACCCCGACCATCACCACCACCCTACCTTCACCACCGCCAATCCCAACACCATTTCTACCACCACCACCACTACTAACAGCACCATCACCCCCGCCACTACCGCCGTCAACAGTGCCGCCACTACCTCCTATCACCGCCACTGCCGTGGCCTTTCCTTCGCCCTGGATGTGACCCGTCTTCATTTTCCGGCCCCGCATCGATCTGACGCCGTCGCCTTTGTCGCGACGGCGTCGCTTCGTCGGGGGCGATTCCCCCCCCCCGGTCTCCCCCGCCCCTTCGCTGCGCCTGGAGGAGCCGCCGCTGCTGGGCTTCGCTTCGCTTCTCGCGCATACGATCCGTGCGTTCGTTTATAATTCTGGCCTCTTGGGCGTTTTGTTCCCTTTTAGGGCTGTGTGCTATTCAAATCTGCTGGATGTATCGTATACTGCCCAAATCTGCTGGATTCATTGATTGTTGTGTGGTAATTACAAGGTGCTGGGTGAGAAGTATCAACGTAGTAAATTTGCCGATTGAATTGTTTAACCAGTTTTTCAGTTAATCAGGACAATGTTTAAATGTGAATCTGAATGTAGAAATTAAGTATATATTTTGCCCCTTGAGTTTTTAATAAAGTAAATATCTTCTTACAGATTTACCTGTGTCTGTCTTTAAAAGTTCATTAATTCAATTTCCTTTAAATGTTTGTTTGGAGATGTTCATATTATCTTCCAGATCTTAAAATGAAATATAAAAGAAATTAAAAAGCATGTAATTTCATGTCGAGAACATAATGTGCTTGCAAAATGTAACTAGACAGTTGCAGATATTTGCTTTGGGAACTGTTTTAATTAGTATTGTCTCAGGAGGACTACAAAAAAGTTGGAATGTTTGTGAGCCTAAGAAGCTTTTTATTGAGCCACTGCGTCATTGCGCGGTACCGTTCTCTGTTCACATTTTAGCTGGCTCATCTTCGTCGTCAGCGACATCGTCCTCCTCTCCCACGTCGTGGGATTTTAATGTCGCTTGAATTTTAATGTCTCTTGAGTGTGCGATGAAGGCAATATGAAACATGACTCAAGGGAGCATATTCAGTTCATTTTCCATTTTGGGAGTCGCGGAAAATGACTGAGAATCGGAGGTTGAGGGCTCCAGGTTAGGGACTGGGTGACCGATCTCGGGGACTGGGTGACCGATCTCTGGACTGCGCTCTCTCGGCCCGAGACGACATCACGGTAGAATTTTAATATCGCGAAACAATACTCGACCTTCGCGCCGCACGGAAAGGAAAATATGAAATACGCCTCGGAGAGCCCATCCACTGCTTTTTCCATTCGGCGGGGCTTCGAAAAGGGAGGCCCGAGGCCAGACGGCGCGGCGGGTCGCGAAGGCTTCGCCCCGCTCTCGAGTTGCCTCTGCAAAGGCCGCGTTAACCCTGGCAGGCGCGCAGGTGGGGGCCGGGGGCGGGGCCGCCGTCTCGCCCGTTTCATTTTCGTGATTTCTATCCTTGTCGTCGCGCCGCGCTGCGTCCGCGGGGCGTTGTCGAGGCGGGCTGGCGCTCGGCGGAAGGACGCGTCTGTTGGATGACATCGAGCCCCCCCCCCCCCCGCCAGGCGACTTTCAGAAGGAAGAGACTTGCGCGGGGGAAAGAATAATGTTGTTTCGTCGCTTGTAGTGCTTGGAGATGCATAAGGGAGGCGAAATTCAAACGGAGCGGGGCGGCGGTTCCAACCTCGTCACTGTTAAATTTTAATCAGAAGACTGTGTTGATGTCGCAGACATTATAACCGACGTCTAAAGAAACTTTACTACGTTGTGAAACGACAGGGACGGAGTTAAAATGTGGTTTTTGGAAAGTACGAGAAAGTATTAATAACATCCATATAATAGTTAATAGTTGAACGAGTGTGTTGATTTGTAATCCCTTCTCAATCGTATTTCATGTGTGAAATGCGGAGCCACTTTCACCACTGCTCTCTTGCGGCCACGCCCTCATCTGCGAAGAGTGGTGATTTCGTTGCGCCAGCAATTCCTCCCGGTCTCATCACCTTGACTGGTGTAGTGTGATGTGTCAGTTGTCACTTCCATTATAATTGAAGTATTTTATCGCTTTCGCTCTCACCTCAGCCTCCGCTGTCCGAAGGAGCGCCGAAGTAACACGTGGCTCGTTGGGTCGAGCCGGGCCGCCTTGTTAAGGCCGAGAGGCTGTGCGATGGGCTCCCCCGGGCGCTCGAGGGGGGTCCGGCGCCCCCCGGCGCGGGGCTGGGGAGGGGGAGGGGGGTAAATGTGGTGTAATGCGTCCTCGGTACGAGTTCATCGCGTCGTTCAGACCGGATCTCGCCGAGCGCAGGGGTTGTTGAACTAAATTAGACGCGGGGTCTTCCGCGTGCTGCTGCCGCTGCGGGAGGCGGTGGGGAGAGAGAGGGAGAGAGAGGAAGGGTAGCAGGAGGGAGAGGGTGGACACGGGATGGAGCGTTGTTGGAGATGAAACTGGTAGGTACGGTGATAGTGGTAGTGGATGGTAGATGGTAGGGGATGGGGATGGTAGTGGTAGTGATGGTTTTACTTGTGTTGGTACTAGGAGTAAAGGAACTGGCGGACGCAGGGATAATAGTGGTAGTGTTGGTTGGACTGGCTGTGTTGGTAGTAGTGGTGGTGAAGGTACTGGCAGAGGCAAGGATGATAGTGTTAGTGGTGGTTAGAGTGGTAGTGCTGGTAAAGATACTGGTAGTGACGGGGATTTTAGTGGTATTGGTGGTTGGAGTGGTAGTGTTGGTTTCATGGAAGGTATTGGTAGAGGTAGTTAGAGTGGTAGTGTTGGTAGATGGTAAGGGTGGTTGGGATGTTACCCGGGATAGCAATGGTTATGGCGGTCATAGTGGTGATTGTTGGGATGCTAGAGGCATCAATGGTAGTAGTGGCGAAAGTAATGACGGTGATGGGAGTGCCAATGCTGATGGATGAAGTGGTGGCTACGTTGTTTTGGACGCCCAACAGTACAATGACGTTTACAACAAATCGAACGTTCGCAATCCCAACCAGGGAGACGGCTTCGCCCTGTGCCGACTCGATAACAATTGCGTTCCAGTTGCGATAGGAATTGTAACTGTGACAACGGAGCGCAGCGAATATCACGCGTCGTGGCGGTAGCGGCGAGGGGGCGTTGGCGGCCTGGTTCCGCGCTGGAAAAAAACAAGTCGCTTCAATCGAGGAAGACCACATGCCGCGCGGCCCGCCCCCGGCAGCTCGCGAGGGGCGAAAGTGGAAAGGAGGAAGGCGAGGGGTGATCTCTGCCAGCGCACTGTTGCCAACGTTTGGAAGTGATACTAGACAGCGCGGAGGAGCAGTTTTGGGTCGGGATCACTTTGAAACGATGGCGTGCAATAATTTATCAGTGTTAGTGCACGTGTCTTTGGCACATTAAATAGCGTTTGTTAGAAATTTCTTTCATGTCCAGATACGGCAGACATCCAAATCTAAATACGACTTTTACCTTGCCGTCTTAGCTGTTGTGATCTGTTTACTAATGCGGAGGGAAATGAGGGAAATACCGTCCCCCTCAAAAAATAAAGTACCTACCTATTAATTTACTTGTCACTTTAAAGCAAAAATCTTTTCGGATAATCTTTAAAGCGAATAAAATCGTATGGCACGATGAGTCATACTATTATAAATCTATTATATATTTATACATGTATACCCTCACCAAAAAAAATCTCTATATATACGCCCCTGATTCCAGACACATAAATGGAAAATATACGTGATAGGGTGACCTGACGTGTTCCTTGGTGCAATAGTTTCCGAAGTTACACAGTAATGAACTACCCCGTATTTGTGATTGTGTTAATGCAATCGGATCAAGACATTAGTGGAAAGTGGAAAAGCTTACGTGGCGTGAACTATATTCAATGTTATTTTATTGAGTGTTCAGTGTGGAAGCTAATGCAAACTGCGCGCGTTGCAAGCGCTTGGCTGTCGCAGGCGCCCGCTGGCCACGGGAGCCCGTGCTGAGCGCGTATCCAGTGTCCTGCGAAGGGCGGTCGCTAGGCGACGACGGCGCTCGACAACAAAGCGACGATCGCATCGCTTCGCTTCGCGTCGCGTCGTGCCTCGTTGCTTGGCCTCTCCGCTGGGCGGCGCAGTCGGGTCGTCTGCCCTCTGCCGTCGCGACGGCCAGTCGTTTCCTTCCTTTTTTTTCTTCTTCTTTTTTATTTTTCTTTGACTCGCGTCGCGAGGATTTGGGCGAGTCGTGGAGTAGGCCACCGGTCAGACTGCACTGGATCCGAGGTTCAGTTCCCGGTGGATCCATGTTGAATGGTAGTGGGCAAACTGGATCGGGGCAGGTTTGCTTCATCATTCGTTTGCACCTTTGCTTGATCATCGTGTGTCATGTCCGTTAATGTTCCTTCATCAAGTCACCTCATCCATCTTAGAATAGATAAAGAATCAGAATATACTTGTTAAAGTGGTATTGCGGTTGTGGTTGGATGTCGTTCTGATGTCCAATAAAGACCATTTTTAGAAATGTGGTATTTGGTTTGCATTATATCTTCCACTTTCTGAGACGTTGGTAATTGTAAAAACTGGAAACCTCGCTCTTCCTCCTGTATACATAGTCTCTTTATCAGCTTTGTCTCTTCGTCCGCATTTTTGGTGCTTACAGTCTATTCTACGTTGAATCTGGCGTTTCTAATTCTAACCTTTGCACTCGCCACTACATCTCTTTCTAATCTACCCATTATCTTCTTATTATTAATCTTCCATCCCGTTTCGCTGCCATTACTTTGCTTTCTCGCATTTAACGCCTTCGTTCTTAACACCATCACTTAATTTATAATTTTTATTTCATCAAATACAATTTGTCCTGCACCGACGCCAGAACATGCCTCAAAACTTTTATTTATAACAGACCATCCTAACATTACCATACCGTCACCGTCACCGTCACCGTTACCGTCACCGTCACCGTTACCGTCACCGTCACCGTTACCGTCACCGTCACCGTCACCGTTACCGTTACCGTTACCGTCACCGTTACCGTCGCCGTTACCGTTACCGTCACCGTTACCGTCGCCGTTACCGTCACCGTTACCGTCACCGTTACCGTCACCGTCACCGTTACCGTTACCGTTACCGTCACTGTTACCGTTACCGCCACTGCCACCGCCACCGCCACTGTCGCCGTGTTTCTGCGCTCCACGGCGACGGCCTGCTCACCCGCGTCCAGCCGAGCAGGCCCCGTTGCTAAGAGGGCAGTGCCCGTCGCAAAGGTTCCGAGGGCGCGTCTGGAGGCTCCGGTTTCCTCCTGCAGAAAGCGCCTTATTGTGCGTCCGCAGGGTCTCTCCGAGCCAGCCGCCCACCGCCCACCGCCCCGTGAGGCGAAGAGAGGTTCTGTGAACCGAGCGTTATTTCGCGGTGCTTTAATGTGACCTGATATTGAGAGCGATTCCGATCACACAAGAAAACTAAACTAAAACTAATCAGTTCTGTGTTATTGTTTGTCATTGTATCATAAGTTGCGAAGAATGATACGTTATTTCAGATGATCAGACGTTTTTTTTTTGGTTTGCTTTATATTTTTCTAACTTGTTCTTGAATCAGACATGTTAATCAGTTCATGAACTACATAAGAACTCTTCGGTTTGTGTCGCCGTAAACACAATTTGATTGAGTTCTCAGTGTTTGCGCGTAAAATTACCAAAATGTGTGTGTGTGGACGTCTGCAATGTCATGACTGTTTTCTTTCTTCGTGATTTAAAACAAGATCATTGATTTTCAATTTTTTGTGTATTTTCGCTTTAGGGAATCGCGTAAAACGTTTTGAATACTATCAGCTATTCGGTGAATAATTTGTGAATGAATGTGTTAAAACCCTCCCTGCAATACATTGATATTTTCTGAAACAGTGAAAGAGTTGCAATATTCCTTTTTCAATTAAAATATTTTAAAATTATATGAAATTATTCTTCACAATGTGCATTTAAATATAGTTTACGTTTATTATTTTGAAATTATAATTTGTGCAAATGTGCAAAAAATTAATGCACTATTTTATTTAATGCTCTCGCGCTGAATTAGTTAATTGAATCTGTCAAAACATATCAAAAAATTAATTACTGCCAATGTTTCCATATATGTTCATTACATTAAAGCGTTTTTCATTATTCATATGTGGTTATTTTTTTCTGGAGACTTCTTTTGCTTGTTTGCTGGGAATATTGTTTTTAAATGTATTTTGTTGTAAATGTATTTTTCTTTGATCGACAGTTGATTGCGCGCAGGGGTTTTAATCAACTGTATTAACCCGATTCATTGAAAGTTATCTTTGAACGAAACGGAATTCACAGTTTTTTAAAAGTAGATATGTAATTTCACCATTGTGTAATTGATAAAAATATAATTTAAATTTATATATTTTTAGTTGACGTAGAAATCCTACAGTTAACCCTAGAGAAGTATTTGCATACTACGGAGAATAGTTTATCTCCGGAATTATGCGAGTTAATTCTTGGAATGGAATTTTTTTCTAACACCTGAACCATCGGAGATTTTTTCCATTGATCCATCTGGGACGTATTGATTGATATTTCCACGCACGTCAACTGCTAAGGTCACCAGTCTCGTTAGTGTTCTGAATATTAATCCCGGGAGGTGGCGGTGTTCCTGCCCCGCGGGATGGCGAGTTCGCCCAGCGAGCTTCCCGTCGATTCGCGGGCTTTTCCGTCTCCAGGTCTCTCCCCCAGCAGGGCCACGTCGCAGCCGGGAGAAGCTCTAAGCTCCCGAAATGTGTAGTGTGGAGCGTGTCAAGGTGTGTACGTGAGAGGGAGGGTAGGACAAGGAATCGGAAGTAAAGATCGCGCGCGATCCGTGGCCCGACGCTGCTCTGGTATTGGTCGGAGAAGGCGCGGAGGACTACCGATCAGAGCAGCAGGCCACTAGAATTCCCCTCCAGACGTCCGTGAATTCCAACATACGTATTTAGCTAGAATAACAAATCCGCCCCCGTCATGATGTCCCGATCGGAACCGCCGAGACTGGGTCACCGCTGTCCGAGTTAAATCAGCCAGTTGCCGAGGATGTTTAACTGGGAACTTCTTTAGAACCAAACGGGCCATACCAACAATTTTTTTTGCCCTATTCTCCATCCGAGTCCCACCCCACCTCGATGTCGCTCACCGACATACGTCCGTGGCATGCCGCGTTCCGCGAGAATCAAAAATCCGCCCCCGTCATGATGTCCCGATCGGAACCGCCGAGACTGGGTCACCGCTGTCCGAGTTAAATCAGCCAGTTGCCGAGGATGTTTAACTGGGAACTTCTTTAGAACCAAACGGGCCATACCAACAATTTTTTTTGCCCTATTCTCCATCCGAGTCCCACCCCACCTCGATGTCGCTCACCGACATACGTCCGTGGCATGCCGCGTTCCGCGAGAATCAAAAATCCGCCCCCGTCATGATGTCCCGATCGGAACCGCCGAGACTGGGTCACCGCTGTCCGAGTTAAATCAGCCAGTTGCCGAGGATGTTGTACTGGGAACTTCTTTAGAACCGAACGGGTCATTCCAACAATTTTTTTCCCCGTATTGTCCATCCGAGTCCCACCCCACCGCGATCTCGGTCACCGGCTTGTATGCGTGGCCTACCGCATTCCGCGCGACAGTGGCATCGTAGGCGTGAGTCGCTCTCTCCGTTCCGAAATCCGCCGACTGCGAATTGCGCAGCTCGTGGGGCGGGCGGCGTCGCGTAGCGTGCGCGCGCCGAGTCGCCCGGCGTCGCCCGGGCGTAGCGTGACCCGCGCCGCCCGTGTGGGAGCGGCCGGCGGAGGCGGGGCCGCGCCGCGCCCGCTTTGCCCGAAACGTTGGCTCCCGCGCCCGCCCGCCCGCTCCCTCGCCCGCCGCCGCCGGCAGGAAACCGCCAATAACCACACTCCGCCCGCGCGACGCGGCGTCGCCCTGCGCCCGCCCTCTGCCCGCCCGCCGGGGCTGCGCGCCTCTCTGATCACGGCCCGGCTTAGGTGGCTCAGGGCATCGATTGATGTCACCGCAGTGCCTTTGACCGGGAGGTCCTACGGATTCACCTCCGACGGAGGCAGGATTTTCGGCTCCAGCCACGGAGCTAGGGCGAATTCAGTCGCTGTCTGGAGGAGAACCAATGCAGCTGGCTGCTCTAATTGGTGATTTTCCCGATCAACACCAGACGAATGACGGGGCAACACCCTACTAAACGGGCCATGGGCTGCAAGCAATCTTTCCTTCCTCTTTCTTTTTTTATCTTCATCCCTTACTTACACACTCACGCGTCAATGCACTACCCTGCCATTCATGCCGGGATACCTGTTAGGAGTTTCGAGTTTGTCCCGGGGGAGGGGGGTGCCCGCTTGTGGGAGATACCTAGATGCGGAAAACACAGCAAGCCGTCGTGTAGGTCGGCACTGGATCCCGTCGTACACCTGGGAAGATCATCGCCAACCCCGCGATAAAAAACACACGCACAAAAATACACTACACTCTCCGGAATCACTAATCAATGGAGCGACCAATGATCATGGAGCGTGTCGTGACGAACGAAGCCCGGCTCACACGACGGCGAGTACTCTTCACAGGCTGTCGGCAGACCCCTCACGAAATGTCACTGTCTTATGTCTCAACTATGTCTCAATTATTAGGCGCCATATGCTCTCATACCCAAATTTGGAGGGGGTACAGTTTGCGTGGTGTTTTAATCGACTGCCGCCGTTCACGAATTTGAATGCAGGCCATTTGAATTTGTGTTAACTTTGTGACTGCAAAAGGGCGATGAATGTTTCCGAGATGACTCATGGGGCCGCGGATGTGGGCCACGGGCAGGGCGCGCCATTTGAAGAGGAAAGGCATTCAATGGGGTCGTGTGGGGCTTCTAGGGTACGGGAGTGAAGCTGTGACAGAAAGACAAGGGTGTTGTAGAGCGACTAGCTCGACAGTGTAGACAGAGGAAGCGGTGGCGGCGGCTGTTGGGGGTAAGTGGCGATGGCGTGGGGGGTGGTAGGAGGGGAAGCGACGGCGGTGGTAGCAGATGTGGCTGTGACGGTGATGACGGGAGCGGCGGTGGTATAGGAGGAGGAGGCAGGATGAGTTGGTGATATAGGAGGCGGGGTGGCGGTGGTACAGGAGACGGCGGCGGCGAGGGAAGTGGTGATGGTGGTGGTACAGGAGACGGCAGTGGGAGGGTAAGGAGGCGGCGTCGGGAGCTTATGTGGTGTCGGTAACGGAGGTGGGTGTAGCGACGTGGAGGTGGTGGTAATGAAAGTGGCGACGGGAGGGTGGTACAGGAGACGGTGGGGAGGGGTGGGGATGGTACAGGAGACGGCGGCGGTAGATGACTGGGTGGGGGTGGTAAAGGAGGCGGCGACGGGTGACGGTGGTGGAAGTAAATCAGGCCGGGGCTGGGAGGTGGTGGTTGTGATTGTGGTGGGGGCAGCGGTGCTAGAGGAGAGTTGGGCGGCGCGGGGCCCGCAGCAGGGCACCTGCCTCAGTTGCGTCAGTGCTGCCCGCGCACGCCGCCGCCGCCGCTGCCGTTGCCTTGCGACACGCGGCGACCGGTTCGGCCGACTCTCCCAGCCGCTATTGTGTTGCTCTTTTACCGAGATTCCAGTTTTTAAACTGCCCCTTTTGGACGGCGCTCCGCGCCCACTTATTCCATTACGGCCCCCTTGTAATTTGTGTGACCATCGACGTGCTGGAGACGCGACGAGTGTTTTTGATGTGTGATGGATCGATGTGCCGTTAAGTGATGGCCTCCTCGTTATGAGAAATGACATTGAAAAATACTGTTATTAGTAATTATTGACGATACGGGAAGAAACATCGCTGATGTTAAGTTTGAAGGTTTATTTGAGAGACGCTGCCTAGGGAGGGGGGGACTAATATTGTAATAGCGTAATTGTGTCCTTCCATAAAACGTTCTTTATTTTGCGGTCGGTAGGTCACTGCCGCAAAGTAGGCTACCTCTCATTACTGTCTCCGCCTGCGTTGTTTAATGCGCAGAATGCGTGCATTTCGTGAAGATGGGTATCGCGCTGGACGCCCTGCGCAGGCGAGGTGTGTCCGCTGAAGTAATTACGTCGGCCATCGTTCGTGTAAGTTGCTTCGTGTGCGTTTCATTTCACTGATAGGTCGGAGTACTTCGGAACGAAATTAGTTTTCCTCGCGTGTCGTGTTTCATCATTTAGGGTTCCAATGTATATAATGTCAAAACCAACAAGTAAAAGACTATAAATTGAACGTGTGTGATTGCGGCTTCCCAGCACCTCCTTTTCGCCCCACTAACACACTCGCTCCAAGCTGGTTTACGCAACTCTTGGTTGTCGGGTAAGTATCCTCCGATGAGATCGAGCAATTAACTGCCGTGTATCACGCATTTGGTTCAATGGCACGACTGGATAATTCGAGAAAAAAAATTAAAATAAAATAGGTATATTTTTCTCTCCTTTTTGCTGCGAAATATCGCGCGTCTTTCAAACCTCCCTGCGGCGCCAGTTGCCGGGGCAGAAGGAGCGCGGAGGCCGTTTCGCGCGATGTTACGTAACCGCGAACGCCCGAACAGAGGTCGGGAAGTCGTCTTTTTAGCCGCGCGTGGTTGCGGCGACCGTGGCGACGCGACGCGGGGAGACGGGAGATAAATTTCGCGCGGTCTGCCTGCTGGCCCGGAAGAGCGGAAAGGTGTCACCGTCGCGCGGAGGGGAAGGAGCCGGCGGGGAGGGGTGGGGGAAGGAGGAGGGGGGGGGAGGGGCGGCGCCGCGGCGGCTACGGCGGACGCGCGCGAGCGAGCGACTGGTGGGCGAGTGTTAACCTAAATCTGGGCCCCCACCGCCGCGCGCCCGCCTGCCAGAATGAGGTCAACAGCCGCGCGCCGCGCGAGACCGGGGGTGGGGGGAGGCGGCGACGGCGGCGGCGGCGCCGTGCGGGTGGCCCGCATGCTAGGCGCCGAGGACCTTCCCCTCCCCACCACCCCCCTCCCTCCTCCGTCCGCGCTGCTCCTCTTCGACCGAGTCGACGCTCCCTCAGGTGCTGCTTGTCACGTTGCTTACTTATGGAATCGCCTGTTTGATATCGACGAGTCTGTCTCTGGGGCGTCCAGATGGGGGAGTAGCTGGGGCAGCTTGCCCCAGGCATCGACTTTATTTGGGCCCGAATCTTTTTTTGTTTTATTCAAAAGAAATGAAAATATAAGTGTGTTTATCACCAATCCAAATTTAATCCTGTAAGTTATTTCTGATTTTTGCAAAAATGTCTTCTGTTTCTGGCAATTTTTTGTTTGAAATAATGGCTCCCCCCTCTTGGATCAACTGCCTCAGACCCTTGGTTTTCTCTGGTCGCCTCTGCTTGCACTATCGATCCAATTCTTCACGAAATTTCGAATTTTGATTTGATGAATGAACTAGCTTGTTTCGAAAGGAAAAACGAATTATTGTTAATGGAACTGTGTAGCGAGTAATTAAGGACTGTTCGTGTTTTATTCTGGCCTTTCCATTGCCACCTTCCCCTTCATCAGCCGATTTCGCACTTGCCAGCCAATGCGCTCCATTAATTGCCGCGTGGGACGTTGCTTCCTTATTAGAGAATAGTCGGTGCCGCGAAGCAGAGTATAAATCGACGATATTTCATACCACGATGTTCCATGATAATCGTTTGTTCTCGATTCTTCATCAATAGATTCCTTAATTGTCAAATCGCTTTGACGCGGTATCCTCATTGCAGTATACATAGAAACCTAGGAAACGTACTGGTGTATTATAAATACTTTGATCCAAGCAGATTGTCATTTAATAGGCAGTAAAAAAATATGATAAATTAATTGTAAAATTTCTGACAAACAATATAGCTTTTTTTGCACAACTGGCTTCTGAGCCAGTAGCGGGCCGTGAAAGGAAAAATCTAATTCGGTATCCTCTCATTTAAATGTGAAAAATATTTGCGATATTTATAGATCCAGTGAATTACCAGAATTTGTTTTGTCGCACCAGAATATAAATTAAAATGGAGATCACCTTCTTCGGTACTCGAAGTTGTGTACCGTTATTAATAGATACAGATAGCATCGATTCTTGAGGATCGATAAATTGAATATTGGTATTCCGTGCTGTTGGTAGAGAGAGATCCCAACTCGTTTCGAGCCGATTGAAGCTCCTTCTGCAGGAGAATGGCGGCGCTGGTGGTTGCGTAGGTGTAGCAGTCGTCGCGCGTTGCGGTAATTAATTGCGAAAAGAAACAGCTGATGCGAAGCGAACAAAGTTACTAGATGTTTGAAGCTGATCGAAGATTACTATGTTTTTTTGTTGTTTTTTTTACTTGTCACTTTCTTGTGCTGTCATTGTGGAGGTAAGCGTGTTACGTAACAACATGCATATCTATCAGTATATAGATAGCAACTTTTTAACATAGCAATTGTTGTATTCTCTAAATTGATATTCGCACAAATGACTCATGGAACAAGAATTACACAAGAAAAAATAATTAGCATTTATTTGTAAGTTATTGCGGAATAGGATATGCATCGGTCATTTATTCTATTTATCTGTTTGTTAAATACAGAAGAGCGTCGGTTGTCCGCACTAATCAATCCCAGCACTAGACCAGATACTGAAATTGAACGTACAATCGACGCAATTAAGTACAGAGTGAAATTGGAAGTAGGAAAAAAATAATCACACAGGATATAAATAATATATTTTTATTTAACTGATTAACCATTATAATGACATTTGTAAGTTTTATACTTACAAAATACAAATAAAAAGGAATCAGTAGATACAATCTTATTTAAAATAAATAGCTCTCCGTTGTAGTGATATTAACATTCGTTTTAAACGTTTTAGCTTTCCACAGACGAGAAACAGCAATGTGTTTATTGTGTAAAATTATAAAACAAATCTTTCAGTTTTGCAAACGCATGTTTGATTTTCTATTCAGAAAGCGCTTACCTCAAAACCGAACCCAAGTAAATAAGAAAGAAAAAAAGAGCATTCCGTATAATTGATAGTTCGGTTAATTTACATCGGATAATTAATATTCTCACTGTATTGACATCTATATAGGTCAAATGTACTCCTTAGTAAAGGAAAGTACCTACCTCATTTCCCAATGTCAGGTATCGAAATAAAAAAACGTTATTTTTATATTACCCCGTTTTAATGACGCGGAAGAATTTTTGCGTGTTGTTCCTTCGAGAACGTCACGAAGTGTCGCGACCTATGGATGCGCGTTTGTGACGCGACCAGCGGCTGAAGCCTTCCCGACGCTTAAATAGCCCTCTGACGCCGCGGCTGAGGCTGTTATTGGACTGCAGGTAATTATAACCGTACGTCACTGCCTCGGCCGCTTCTCTATAACGGATATGCCCAAGGGTACGGTGTGCACTCGCCGCGTGGGAGTCTTGGGCGAAGGTCTTCGGTGGAATGATTCACGAGGATTATCAAAAATCCACCGACTGGGAGTCTCAACTCCTATGGAGACAGTGAGTGGTCCGCATTTGGCGCCGCCACCGTCGTCATTTACGAAAGAAAGTCTTTCAAATTGAAGCTCTTCTGCAGGGTGTCCGGGGACGAAACGTCGAAACTTCGCAAATAAACTCTTAAGACAATTTTAAGCATATTTTGTCTAATAAAGTACTTAGATATCCCGAATGGCTAAACCGCTATAAGCACTCAAAAAGTTGTGCAAAAATGCTTTCTAGGCAAGAATTTGCATTCCGGAAGCGTAGAAACTTTCTAGAAACATGTGAATTGTTTATCATTTACGTAAGAAATGAATATATTTGCTTAGAGAGAAAAATTAACACAGAAATGAAAAAAGTACCCAATTTACACAATTCGACGGCTTTTTTTATTTGTGTTAATTTTTCTTCTTCGGGCATCCTGTATAATGAGAGAAAATAGGTTGATTTCACGTATATTATATGGTTTTCATGTTTTTAATTTGAACTTGAAGTGGACTTTCAAACAGAATTATTGAAATTTCGCACATTAAATGTATCTATTTAAGTACTGAACGATGAGAAATCTAAAGCTTGGGTGCGTAGTAATTAAATTAACAATACATTGTAATCACGTAATTGTGTAAATTTAAGACTGCTTGTCGATGCCAAGAAACCCATAATGTCAAACGTAGTAAGTTTCTTCTGTCGTCCACTGACGTCACTTCTGACGTCAATTAATATGGTCTGCTTACATCTGTAGACGAACCAATAATGCGTTTAACGTTATTTCAGATTCTGCCACTATTTTACTGCATTAATGTTCGGTTAGTTCAGGAAGATTTAATATCGATCAACAGAATATTAGGTTCTTCTTCATTTCCTACATCTTCTATTGATTTGGCTCTAGCTTCCAAATGTGAACATGCTGAGGTGGTTCAGGGCGTCTACGGCTGATATCACTGCAGCGCCTCTAATCTGGAGGTCCTGGTGTTCGACTCCCGGCGATGGCAGGATTTTCGACTCTTATCTAGATGGCGAGGTCGAATTCAGTCGCTGTCTGGAGGAGAAATCATGCGGCCGGCTGCTCTGATCGGTAGTTTTCGTGGTTTCTCCGATCAATTCCGAACGGCGAACGGTGAAGCAGAACCGTAACAAACGGGCGCGATCTTTACTTTCTCTTCCTTGTCCTAGGCTGTCGCCTTACTTAATCTTTTACACACACTACTCTTGCACGCGTGTCGGGAGATTATTCGGGAACTCAGAGCTTGTCCCGGCTGGGGCGGTGCCCCACTGGTGGGAGCTACGTGGACAATGTAGATCGGCGCCGGATCTCACCATCCTTCGGGAGGAGAATATCTCTACCTAACGTGATAATAAAACATGCACTAGACTTGCGGGATTATTGACAGTACTCGACGCGTCTGGAAACACCAAATCACTCAATCAATCCGCAAATGTAAAAAGATTACAGATTTTGAAAATTTAGGTGAACAAATATGTCATGTGGTTATCGAATAATTTGAAGTATCCCGAGTCGAATTAACCGTAGGTGGCAGAAACGTCTTACATGTCGTGTTCACGCGGAAATGCTATCTGCTGTGCGCGTTGAACTTTGCCAAGCCGCCTTGCGACACCCGCGGAACAAGGAGTTTCCGGAACCGCGTCATATCTCGTGCAGCCCCACTTGTCACTGAGCTGATAATTGGCTTTTGCCTGCGTGTGTCGGCAACCTACGTAACGGGCCGCAGGTACCGTGGCGAGACACGGGCCGAATACAGGGGGCTTTTTAAGCGCTCTGACTAGACCGCGGGTCCATAGCTGTACATTTCGCAGAGGTTAGGAACATAATTTCCCGTCTGAGGCACGGCTATTTATGATTATTCTATCATTAACATTGTAATAATCAACACCAATACGTACTGTCGTAAAAAAAGGCTATGGTAGTGGAAACCGCGCGAATTAGGTGTACTGTGCGCGGTGGTGCGAGGCCACTGTTGCACCAGCCTCCGCATATCTATGGCTTCGCACCGCTTCTGGGTGTCACAGGGCGTGGCTAGTTGTGCTCTCAGAGACCTCACAATGAGTGGTCTCACAAGCAGTATTACTTCCCTTAGATTATCTTCCTAGAAGCACTAGGCCATACACAGCCCTTACGTTTCATTCGTACTACATTATTTCTCTAATTACAACTTTTGTTTGTGAATTGAGGCAGCGAGAACGATTGCTGTTAAAATTTAGTATACTGTAGCGGAGGTATTGCTGGTACCCGCGGGCTAGGCGGAATGTTCCATCGTCTACGAGGATCCGTAGCATTGTCTTTGCTTTCCCGGGTACTCTAGGACCCCACGCTCAGTTCTGGAATACGGTACGTTTTCCGGTTCCGCTCGACATGTACTCAGCTCAGCAGCGATTGTACTTTCGCCTGCACGAAGGCGCTTTGATTCTCGCCCTCGAACGCAGTTGAGGGTTGTCCGCACAGACACCGGAGAGGTGTCCCGGGGCATGAACTGAAGTCACTGCAGTGCCTCTGGCGGGTGGGGTCCTACGTTGGAGGTCCAACGGTGGCAGGAATTTCGAACTGGCTAGATAGCTAGATCGGGTTCAGCCGCAGTCTGGAGGAGAATTCTAGCGTGGCCGGCTGCTCTGATCGGTACTTTTCTGTGGTTTCTCCGATCAACACCTGGCGAATGCCGGAACGGTTCCGTAACAAACGGACCACGGATCGCATCGCGCTACACGCGCATACACGTTCATGCACTTGGCGGGAGCTTGTAGCTTGTCCCGGCTGGGGTGGTGCCCCGCTAGTTGGGGCGTTGCCCTGCAAGCCGACGGTAGGTCGCATCTCACCATCCACCGCCACCTCCCGAGGAAAAAAAAAACAAACACTATACGTGCGAGACTAATTACCCTATTAGGTGCCGGTCCGGAATCGCTAACAATCAATCAATCCGCACGGACCTTCAGAAAAGGGCGCGTTTCACGAGGCGACCGGTGAAGGGGAGGGGCGACGCGTCATTATCCGAACAGCCAGTCGAACAGAAACCAGACCGTGAAGTGGAGCCAAACGGGATGGAAATGCAAATGCGATTCGTGGATCGCGCATGCGGGCGACGAGTGCTGCGAATGGTAAAGAAAGGCCACGAGGCCTCCGGCCGCCATCGAGGTGACGCGCAGTGTTCCAGGATCAGATCTCGGAGCAGGAGCGGCGGGGCGGGCGTCGGGCATTTTCCGGGTCGCGGCGCCCCGCGTCCAGCTCGTTGGCCGGGCCCACGCGGCCCACGCGGCGAGTAGCGAATTAGAGGTAGAGGGGCCGGGGGCGCCCTGCCGGGCGAGTGGCGGCGGCCCTTCCGCGCGACCAGAGCCTTTCAGCGGCGCCGCGGCAGCCGCCCGACGGCCCCTGCGCCGCGCAGCGCCGGGCCCCAATTAGAGCCTCCAATGAGCGGACGCTCGCTCGCTCCCCCCCCCCCCCCCGCTGCACGCGCAGACGCGCGACTGCCGCCCGGCACGTCGGAATTTTTTGGCCAGAGCTCCCATACCAACATGCGCGCGTGTGTGCGTAATAGGTGTGTGTGTGGGAGAGAGACAGAGGGAGAGAGAGACAGAGGGAGAGAGAGAGACAGGGAAAGAGAGACAGAGGGGGAGAGAGAGACAGATGGGGAGAGAGAGACAGGGGGAGAGAGAGACAGAGGGGGAGAGAGAGACAGAGGGGGAGAGAGAGACAGAGGGGGAGAGAGACAGAGGGGGAGAGAGACAGAGGGGGAGAGAGAGACAGAGGGAGAGGGAGAGAGAGGGAGAGGGAAAGAGACAGAGACAGAGAGGGAGAGGGAAAGAGACAGAGACAGAGAGGGAGAGGGAAAGAGACAGAGAGGGAGAGGGAAAGAGACAGAGAGGGAGAGGGAAAGAGACAGAGAGGGAGAGGGAAAGAGACAGAGAGGGAGAGGGAAAGAGACAGAGAGGGAGAGGGAAAGAGACAGAGAGGGAGAGGGAAAGAGACAGAGAGGGAGAGGGAAAGAGACAGAGAGAGAGGGAAAGAGACAGAGAGAGGGAAAGAGACAGAGAGGGAGAGGGAAAGAGACAGAGAGGGAGAGGGAAAGAGACAGAGAGGGAGAGGGAAAGAGACAGAGAGGGAGAGGGAAAGAGACAGAGAGGGAGAGGGAAAGAGACAGAGAGGGAGAGGGAAAGAGACAGAGAGGGAGAGGGAAAGAGACAGAGAGGGAGAGGGAAAGAGACAGAGAGGGAGAGGGAAAGAGACAGAATGGGAGAGGGAAAGAGACAGAATGGGAGAGGGAAAGAGACAGAATGGGAGAGGGAAAGAGACAGAATGGGAGAGGGAAAGAGACAGAAGAGAAGAGAAATGAGGGAAGTGTTCAACACAAGGAGAGATGTAACAAAGACATGAAAGTACAATTGACACAGATTCTAGGTAAAGAAATACTGTAATAATGGAAGGAGAAAAGAGAAGTTCGAGGGAGAGTGGAGGGAGAAAGTAATGATTGTGAAGGAGAGTTGATGAAAACGGAAAGAGTAGAGAGTGTGAGAGAAGAGACGGAGGAGTGAAAAGGAGTGAATAGTATAACAATAATGTAGTGATTTTTTTAAATGATCAAATATGTCGACTTTTATCATTATTCTGTCATGTGTGTCTTCACGACCTTCAAGTTGCGTAGAGATACTGACGAGTTATTATCACGAGAGGTTTGACACACTAATCGCTCATATGAAATACTTTTTTTTTTAATTTAAGAGAGTGTATTTGAAGTAGAATTTATAGTTGTGTGTTAAAGAGGATTTTTTAATCTTGTATTTTATTATTAATGTGGGGCTACACAACGTTAAAATATTCATCGTGAATAATCTCATTTCAATAATTTTGTAATAAAATAAATAAGAGTGAAATGAAAAATAAATTAATCCATTACTTCGAAAAGTCTTTTCGAAGAAAGTTGATGAAATAATTTAACTCGATACCACCTCTGTGTTACTAATGCAGTCAACTGTTGGTTGTAAGCCCCTCTCCATTTTTCTTTACTTTTTCTTATCTGACGTTCTTGTAACGTCAACGACTAAAGCTGTGCTCATATTTAATTACATATTGAAAGCCATCGTACAAATCTGCAGATGTGGTACATCTCCGGTCCTGCCACTCGTTTTCAACTACAGTTTTTTATGAACGTTACCGAGCTCATTATTTTCATAAGTCGGAGCTTCAGCGTGTACCTACACGTTCCTCTTCTTTTTTTGTGTCGAAATTCCAGAATTTTAATTTTCCTGCTCTCGCTTTCACCCCTCGCTTTTCAATGGGTGCGGCCCGCCTGGCGTTGCGCGCTGAACATCTCATTCCGAACTGCCTTTCTCCAAGTTGGCGCTCCGTAAGACAAAACCATTTCGCGCCGACGCGTCTCAATGGAACGGAACGACCGAGCGCCTCTGACGTCATTTGTGTTGTCGTTCGTGATTCGGAAATCGATGTGGAACCCTGGAGCGATTCGGAAGACACATATTCGGTTGCCTCTGACTGGTTGGAGGGTTCCTGCCTATATTTTTTTTTCGTCCGGTTGTCTTTGCTCAATAACTGAACAAAGGCACACCCGATGTATGTTAGCTGAACGAACGTTTTCAGGATATATTCCGTGTGCCTTGTTTCTTCAGAACATCGCGTGGAGGTAGTTCATGTTTTACATTTTACTCGCCGCGAAAATATAGACATACGGAATACTACAGGACAAAGAATGGAATCGATGTACCACTCTTATGTGGTTAGGAAAGGGTGGATGTCAGATTCTTTCAACGTAATTCCAAAATGTGTTCATATATTCAGAATTTTTTGATTTCTGATGTGAAGGGTGGATTTTATCATTAGAGTATACCTTCGATAGTATACCTTCGAGCCGATATTCGTTTTTAATTGATGAGTGAGATAATACCGAAAGATGTTTTACTAGACACTCCTTGTGCATTGCAAAGATTCCAATTGATTTCCAGTAATAATAAAACAAAACCATTGATAAATGAAAAGAAGTAAAAAATTGCTGCAAAGTACATCTCTTTGCGCTACTGCTAATCTAAACTTTGCTCTTATTGCGCTTGCCAGTACTCTGACGCCCCACCCTTGATTAATGTCACACCTGCTGCAACAGTGTCGTGCTTAAATGTATTCTAGTAAATTGCCTCCCACAGAATAGCACACGTCTTACATCTTCCTACTGACTCGTCCGCGTGTGACCTTTCCCGCTATGTTCGGCCCGCCCAACTTCGTTTGCTCCTTTGCATAATCGCTCGCGCCGCGAGCTCCCTCCCATTGAGACGTGGCGGGCGCCCGCCCCACCTCGCCTCGCCCCACTTCGCCCCACTTCGGCCGCCTGCCCGCCCACTCTCCCGCCGGTCTTGTCCCCGGCGCCTATTCTTCATTTTCGGGCGCCCCGCGCCACCGCGACGGCCAGACAGCGCGGCGTCGGCCGCCCCCCTGGCCAGGGACACCGGCTGCCGCGGAACGGCGGCAGCCGCGCCCAGGCGCCAATCCCGCTCACAGCCTTTTCCCCCTTTCGTCTCCGAGAGCCGCTGTTGTCATTCACTCGCAGAGATCATTCACTGGCAGTGTTCCGTCTCCGGGAGTTTTCTCTCGCCGAGAGTTGTGTCGAGTTCCGTCTCCGGGAGTTTGGTCGAGACGCGAGCGGTGCTCGACAGTGACGAGCCAGACGAGAGTTTCTCTCCGCCGAGAGTTGTGTCGTTCACTCGCAGAGTGTCATTCACTCGCAGAGCGATAGCCGAGAATAGCCGAGATAGTTGAGATAGTCGAGATAGCGATAGTCGAGACGACCGTGCTGTTTTGCCAGACGACCACCGTGCTGTTTGCCTCCGTCGACCACCGGCGCAGTTCGCCACCGTCCGATCACGGGGCGCTTGGCCCTCTCTTCTCCGCCTTCCGACCACGGCATACAGTTCTCCGCCGCCCCGCGTTGTCGGTGCCCTTTGATTTCTCGAAGGTGCCGAGACATATTTTTCTCCAAGCGTGTGCGGAATCATCGCGCCGCAGCCGGGAAAGGAACTTTCTTCGAGGAATACGGCTTCGGCGTACTCCTCCGCCAGGATGGAGGACGTAGCATCCACCATGTCAACTAACATCACCAGCGACACCAGCCATTCAGCAACAGAAGCAGATACAAGGCAAGTTACTGCGACCAAGCGCTCCCGTTCCCCAGCAAACAAGTGGAACAACCCCACCTTCCAGAAAGCAAAATCCCTACACCACCACCATCACCTAACAAGATCCTAAGCGACGGCTTCACTTTCCCTAAGCACACGGCCAGAGCTACGGTAAACTCATCCTCCATCCCAACCCTTGTGAGTAATTCCTTCTCACCCCTTCCAGTTGAAGAACTCCCCACTCCATCTACCTCCTCCTCTCTTGAATCTTCAGCTTCCCGTACCTACCCCAACCCCAAATAACTCAACACCCCTCCCAGCATCCAGGCCTAGAATTGGAAACTATATTCATCTCCACTACCGACATCCTCAACGGCAAAGAACTCATATCTGAACTGCAGAAGTATACCTCAGAGAAAATTCAAGCCCGATACACCAAAGACAACCTAATAATCACCCCAAATCCGTCCTTGCCCACCAAAAACTCACCTCACGACTCCATGACCTCAAAACAACCCCTAGCCTACGAGAACTCTTCTTCACTGCCCCTCCAAATTACCACTACCACCGAGCCACCCCCGAAACCCGAGAAAAACTTATCCTAAAAGGCCTCCCTCCCAAACAAGACACCGCAGACATGATCCAGGAAATCAAAAACCAAAATTTTACCTGTTTTCACCTCTCCGAAATGATCCGTCATAACCCCGACAAATCCACCACCAACCTTGGCATCTATGTCATGGAAGTTCCCAAAAACCAAATCCCCCTAATCAAATCCAACCTCCGCTACCTCTGCCTGCACCGTGTCACAATAGAATCCTACAAACCAAACACTCGTATCCCAAGATGCACAAACTGTCAACAATTTAACCACACAAGATCCTATTGCCATAGAACCCCAATCTGTTGCTACTGCGCCCAACCCCATTCCACTGACAACTGCCCCAACCTTTCACTACAAGATTTCAAACCCACCTGCGCTAATTGTAAAAAACCAACACCCTGCCAATGACCCCCAATGCCCCACCCTCATCCAACACCAACAACAACGAGCAACCAACCTCCAGAAGATACAAACCCTCAGACAATCCCTCTCCAGCAAACACCACCGCCAACCTCCAACAATCCTCATTCCCTTCTCTTCCCAGCAGATCCTTCGCACAAACAGTGACATCCCAACCCCTTCATCACAAAACCCTACACTATCTACCTCTGAATCATCATCCACCTTTACAGACCTCAAAGAACTCTTTACCCTACTTAAAACCTGTAACCTTCCTAAGCTTCTCCAAACCGTCAAAGAAATCATCACCATCTTCAAATCCCCTGCAGACATCCTCTCCAAATTAATCTCCGCAGGAACCAAACTTTGCGAACTCTTCTAAATGGCCCCCTCTTCTCACCCCCTCATCTTAAGCACCTGGAACTCCAACGGGAACCTACCCCAACAAAAAGCCCTCTATCAAACAATTCCTATCCGATTATTCGATCAGCATCTTCCTCATCCAAGAAACCCACCTTAAACCACACATTCCCTTCTCTATTCCGAACTTCACCATCTACCGTTCCGACAGACCAACCCACGGAGGCGGAACAGCCATCCTAATAAGAAACACCATTCCTCACACCCTTATACCCCCTCCACCCACAACCACCATAGAATCAACAACCATTCAAATATCCTCTTCCAACTCACCCATAAACATTTCCTCAGTATACAAACCACCTCATATTAATCTAGACCCTCAAGACCTCTCTCTCCTCTTTGCACCCCCCACTCCTACCATCATCGCCGGCGACTTAAACTGCAAAGACAGACACTGGGGATGCCGAACTACCAAATACAAACGGACGAACCCTCCATGGACACTTAGACGACCACCCAGAAATCATCCTCTTGGCCCCCCCAGAACCGACTCACCTCATCCGAGAAGCCCCCCATGACATACTAGACATTATACTTCACAGCCACAATACCAACGTTACTCTGCCCCATACGTACGATACGAACTAACCTCTGACCATCTCCCTGTAATTTTCTCTATCCGCACTCCAATATCCCCCGTCCCAAAACCTGCCGCCAATGATCCAAACCAACTGGTCCCACTTCAAAAGACACATCTCAAGAAGAATACACCCTCCTACTTCCCTCACCACCCCAGACGACATTGACTCAGCCATTTCACACTTTAACCACCAAATCAAAAAAAGCCTTCAGCAACTCATCAACCTTCACCCCCCGCACCCACCCCACCCTACCTCCCCGACATACTGCTTCTACTAAGACAGAAACGTAAGGCCCAAAAGCTTTACTACAGGACTCGATCACTAATTGACAAAGCTACCTACGTCACACTAAAACAACAACTCCATAACAGACTAGTACTATTCGACAAATCAAAATTCGACGACTTAATACAGGACACTAACACAGGCAACCCCAAAAAACTACACACCCTAACCCAATCCATCCGCCCGAAGAACTCACACCTATCCCCCCTCTTCACCTCCGGAAACTCTCTTACCTATGACCCACAGGAAATAGCAAATACCTTCGCCAGCACCCTTGCAACTCGCTTCACTTCCACCACCACTCGCATCCCAGACTCCGCCATCCTTCAATTCTTACGAACCCCGTCCCTACCCCCAGAAAGACAAACCATGTGGACTATACGCAACGACGACACCGCTGAAGCGATCAAATCCCTCCAAACCAACAAAGCCCCAGGACCCGACAAAATCTACCCCAGTTACCTCAAAAAACCTTACCCTCAACGCAATCTCCCACCTAACCCTTATTTTCAATGCCTGCCTCCAAACTGCACACTTCCCCAACCTCTGGAAATCCGCCACTGTTATCATGATCCCTAAACCCCGCAAAGACCCCAGACATCCCACAAACTATCGACCCATCAGCCTCCTCTCTATCACCGGAAAAGTATTTGAGAAAATCCTCCTCAAACTAATGAACCCCTACCTCCAACCCCACATCCACCCCTCACAATTCGGCTTTCGCCCTGACCGATCATCGGCTCTCCAATCTCTCCACCTTGCCATCAACATTGCCACAAGATCTCCGCCATAAATCTCGTCAAATACCTGCCCTTTTTACTGACCTATCCTTTGCCTTCGATACAATCAGCCACCAAATCCTCCTGTTTAAATTAAAAACCATACCTTCCCACCTTCGCTATAAACCTCCTATCAAGCTACCTAGCAAATAGAACCTTCCAAACCAAGTACCTCTCACACTTTTCCCCCTCCCATCCCATCTCGGCGGGAGTCCCACAAGGTGCTGTTCTTTCCCCCACCCTCTTTTCAATGTACCTCAATGACCTTCCCTCTTGCCACGGCACTCAACGATTCCTCTACGCAGACGACCTAGCTCTTCTCTCCCCCCCACCGTACTCCTCAACACTCTATCAACAACCTTCAAAACCGCCGCTCACACTATCTCGCAATGGTTCCAGGAAAACTCAATCCAAATTAATCCTTCTAAATGCCAGGCTATCATCTTCACTTGGCGAAATATCCCATATCCCTTCCCGCCCATCACCATCAATAACATTCCTATCCAATGGTCCTCCCAAATAAAATACCTCGGCATCACCTTCAACTCCAAATTAACCTGGACTCCCCATCTCAACAATATCATTTCCAAATCGAACCAAAAAATCAACTTCATCCAACCCATCCTTCGCCATCCATCCCTCTCTGTCAACAAAAAACTCCTTTTATATTACACCCATATCAGATCCATTATCACATACGCCTCTTCCACCTGGTCAACTATCCCCCACTCCTTATACACAAAACTAAAAATCTTCGAAAACCGCATCATCCGTCTTATTTTCCACCCTCTTCCCGGGCAAAACTACAACACCTTCCGAACTCAGCACAACATCCCTCCCCTCCCACAATACATTTTCAATACATCCCGTGACACGGTACAGCAATTTGTAAGCAATCCCATCTTTAATCACCTCATTCAACCTCACCAACACATTCTCAACTCCCCCCCGCGACATTCCCGAAAAAAGCACCCCCTAGATATTCTCCAACTACCCCCTCCTCCGACTTGAAACACCCAACAAACCAAGACCCAAGAAACCCGCAAACAACACCCCCCCCTAAACAAAATAACCCCTCTAACCCCCCCTCCCCAAAAAATCCAACATCCCTCAAACACCCCAAATGCGAAACCCTTAACGAAATAACCCGTGACCAACATCCCTCAAACACCCCAAATGCGAAACCCTTAACGAAATAACCCGTGACCAACATCCCTCAAACACCCCAAATGCGAAACCCTTAACGAAATAACCCGTGACCAAACTAAAACAACCCTAGTCCTACCCACCCCCAGCCATCTGGGGAACGGGAGGCAGCTCGCCAAGAAGAAAATTTGGAAGACCAAAACAACACAGGACAGTAGAGGACACTGATCCAGGCCGTCCTCAAGACTACCCAGTAGGCGAGAGAGCCTTTTCCCCCCTGCCCCGCCCCGCCCCGCCCCGCCCCACCACCGTCTCTTTCCCGCTCCGGAAGCCCTGCCTCTTCCCGCTCCCCCCTCCTCCCTCTCTCTCCTCCCCCACACCGCGCTGCTCCCTGCCTCCTCCCCGCCCTGCTGCCCAACTCCCGTCCCTCGCCCCTCATTCTCACACTCCACTCCAACAGTCCTACTATTCCCTTCCCTGTCCCTCTCTGCGCCTCCCCTTCCTGCCCTCCTCTTCCTTCCTTTCCCCTCCCTGACCTTCCCCTTCCCACCCATCCCCTTCCTACCATTCCCCTTCCTACCATTCCCCTTCCTACTCTTCCTCTTCCTACTCTTCCTCTCTCTGTCCTTCCTGTCCTCATTCCTCGCTTCTCTCTGCCTCCTCCCCGCTGTGCTGTCTCAGTCCTCCTCCCCGCTCCTCGTTTTCTCACTCCACTCCAGCAGCCTTTCCCTTCCCCTCTCTTCTCCTCCCCTCCCCGCTCCGCCCCTCCCTTCTGGCACGTCCCCGCTCCTTCCCAGCCTTGCTGCCCCACTCCCGCTCCTCCCCGCCTTGCTCCATCCTGCCCCTCCGCGCTGTGCCGCGTCCCCGTCCAGCGCCACTCGGCCCCGATCATTCCCGCCCCGTCTCGCCCTTCCCTGTCTCTTTGTTCTACCCCTCCCTTCTCGGCCCCTCTCCTCCCCTCCCGCCCGCTCCGCTCTGCTCCAAGCAGCCCCACCTATGTATGCGTAGCTCAAGTGTGCCAGCGAGAATGGCGAGAGAACAATCCTGCAAACCCCGGGCACACCATTCCGCCTATTCAGAGGTTCTTCAAATGAGAATCCATTTCCAGTGTTTGCGGACGGGACGTGTATTTCTAAGGAGTCGTGAATTATCAGACGGCTTCCTTGTGTGATGTTATGAATTTGAAAATTAAATTATAGGAAAAACATTATTTTCTGTAGCCTCATATTGGCTCAAGCATTTCCACATTCGCATTTTGGCTAAGACATGCCGTCTACTTCTATTCAAAGCAGACCCAGCAGGGGTAATATACTTTGTGATATCAATCTATGTCCCTTTATTCTATCTAACCATTTAATCAATGGGATTGTTAGTCTGAAGACGCGAATCATTTCATCATAACCTAATTGGATTTGCGCAATAGTTACGGCGTAGAATGTGTGTGTCTGTGCGTAAATATGACTGCGTAAATACGAGTCCCATAATTTACGAACGCGCATTTTCAATTTACGTTTCGACATTTAGAACCGCCCGTTTGCATTCCGCAATCGCGCGTTCGCTTGGGCAACCGGGAGCGCGACCCGACCCTTCCACCGGGCGAGTGGCGAAACGCGCCCACTATCGCCGCCGCCGCTATCTTCCCGAGCCGGTCGCAACCAGGTGCGTCAGCTTGTCGCAGACAGCTGTCTCGCCGAAGCGAGGGCGAGTACGAGGGCGACGACGAGTAAGAGGAAGAGGAGGACGACGAGGCATGTAGGACGATGGCATGTAGGACGACGAAGGAAAGTACGAGGGCGACGGTGAGTAAGAGGAGGACGAGGGCGACGGTGAGTAAGAGGAGGACGAGGGCGACGACATGTAAGAGGAGGACGACGAGAAGGTTTACGAGGGCGAGTAAGAGGACGAAGGGGAGTTCAAGGGCGACGACGGGTAAGACAACGAAGGGGGAGATCGAGGGCAAGGACGAGTAAGTGGAGACGACGAGGGGGCGTAGGAGGGCGACGGCGAGTAAGAGGACGCGGGAGAGTTCGAAAACAAGAGTTCTGCGAGTTCTCCAGTTCAGCAGAACTTCGTTTTCCGCCCAGACGCTGCAAGATCTTTAGTTTTAATATGTATTTGATACCGGCCATCCCTTTTATTTATTTAAGCGAGTAAGAGGTTGCGGGCGAGTGCGTGGGCGTTGGTTGGGATAACCCCGGCGAGGGCGCGTGGCCCGTATGGCAACGCTCGTCATCCGCGACAGCACAATGGCAGCGGGGCCCGGGCGTGGGCGCCCGCCCCAGCCCCGGAATGGCGAGGGGGATTTGGCGCGGGGCAGGTCGACCTTTGCGATCTCTGCGGCGGTGGATGGGCGGAGCACTCGCTGGAATGGATTTTAATACAAAGGATTAGGATGATTCGCGAAACTGTATGGTCACTCCTCCTCCTCCTTTTTCTGTTCGTCCTTTTCTTCTCCTTCTGCTGCACCTTTTTCACTTCCTCCTCCCCCTCCTCTCCTGCTCCTCCTCCCATCGTTCTCTTCCTTCTTCTGCTCCTTTTCTCCTCCTACTCTTCCTTCCTCTGTTCCATCCTCCTCCTCTTCCTTTCTTGTAGTCGTCGTCCTCAAGATGTATTTTGCTCATCTACTATCTCCCAAAGTGTTGCCCCTCCTCAAATTGCCTGGGACAGCGAAGTAATAGAAATAAAAAAAATTTAGTTTTCCTAGTTTATTATGAAGGGTCTCATTCCGGATTCCAAACACAATCTTATGCGCACCAATCTACACTATATAAGACGGCTAGTTGTTATTATTATAGTTATCATTATTATAAATTATTATTATTATTATTATTATTATTATTATTATTATTATTATTGGCGTATAGGCTATTACTGACCACGCTACACGATTAACGTGTGTAATTCTTCCAGGATCAGCTTTTCAGCTGTATCCTTGGATTACCACAAGGTTGTTACGCCTTGTAGTGTGAATTATGAGATGATAGTATGATGATGATGATGATAGGTGAAGGGACAATCACAAATACGACCATGTCTTATGCAGGACTCAAACCTGCAGCCTCCTCGGCACAGACGACGGCTGCCGCAACCGTCTGCGCCACGGGGCCGACTTATTATTATTATTATTATTATTATTATTATTATTATTATTATTATTATTATTATTATTATTATTATTTTGCTACTTCTTCTGCTTCTTCTTCTTCCATTAGCTTTACAACCCTTCTGTGGGTCTTAGCATTCTCAATTAAGTCATTCCATCTTTTCGTATCCTCTTCATTCAATCTACACTTTTCCGCCCGACACTCTTAAATCATGACACACGTCATCCATGCTCCAAAATCTTGGTCTTCCTCTCGTTTTTGCAATTGTGGTCACCCATTCGAATATCTTCTTTGGGAGTCTGTTTTCCTGCATTCTTTGAATATGACCCAGTCATTTAATTCTTTGTGCATTAATAAATCTGATGATATCCTCCCCTTTTATTAAGTTCTCTACTTCTTGGTTAGTTCTTACTCTTCATATATCAGCAATAACTTGCATTGACCCATATATTTTACGTATTATGTCTCTCTCAAATATTCTTAAATAGTTTAGTTCTTTGTTGTTTAATATTCACGTTTCTGCTGCATTTGTAACAATAGGATGTATAAAGGTCTTGTATATAATCATTTTTATATCTCTTGTTCATTGTTTTGATTTTTAGCATAATGTGCATGTTAATTTTGCTACTTGGGTTTATAGAAATTCCTCCTTTATTAAATATTTCGTCGGTGTACTAAGAGCTGAATGCCGAACCGCTTATTTATGTTTTCTCTCCTTCCGTTGCAGGTGAGTTTCGTGCGTGAGGCGACTGGAGTCCGTGGAGAACGCCCTGAGTCGGAGCGTGGCGGGGCGTGGAGTGGCGGGGCGTGGCGGGTGAGTTGGAGGAGCCGAGCAAGTCGGGCGCAGCAGGCGAAGGCGCGGACTTCCACGTGGGATTCCGCGAATCGCCCGGCAGAGGCCCTAGACGTGCTAGCACCGCCAACGTATATCTGAACATCCTGGAAAGTGGCGCGGTTAGTCAATGGCCGGTGTGCAAAACGTACACAGTCGGAAGTGAGGGTGGACTAGTACATTGCGGATTATAGAGCTCGGTTCTGGTCTTAGCCGGGCCGTTGCCTCTCTCCGCGAAATTCTTGGGGAGAAGAAACCTCGCAGACGGCTGTGTAGGTTAGCTCCGGATTTCAGCTGGGGAGAACACTGTGATCTCTCGGGTGTAGGGTGCACAGCACTTACGGGACTAATGACCATAGTAGTTGATGCGCTGGGAAATGTTCTTATTCACTCAGGATGGACAATTCAGGATAAGCGGAAGAAACGTTTTAGATGGGGTCAATTTTCAACTTATGAACCTACACAATCAGCTAACAGATGAAGAGAGAGATAACATCAGAAACAAATGAAGAGAAAAGGGAAAGAAACAAATGAAGAGAAAAGGGAAAGAAACAATTGAAGAGAAAAGGGAAAGAAACAATTGAAGAGAAAAGGGAAAGAAACAAATGAAGAGAAAAGGGAAAGAAACAAATGAAGAGAAAAGGGAAAGAAACAAATGAAGAGAAAAGGGAAAGAAACAAATGAAGAGAAAAGGGAAAGAAACAAATGAAGAGAAAAGGGAAAGAAACAAATGAAGAGAAAAGGGAAAGAAACAAATGAAGAGAAAAGGGAAAGAAACAAATGAAGAGAAAAGGGAAAGAAACAAATGAAGAGAAAAGGGAAAGAAACAAATGAAGAGAAAAGGGAAAGAAACAAATGAAGAGAAAAGGGAAAGAAACAAATGAAGAGAAAAGGGAAAGAAACAAATGAAGAGAAAAGGGAAAGAAACAAATGAAGAGAAAAGGGAAAGAAACAAATGAAGAGAAAAGGGAAAGAAACAAATGAAGAGAAAAGGGAAAGAAACAAATGAAGAGAAAAGGGAAAGAAACAAATGAAGAGAAAAGGGAAAGAAACAAATGAAGAGAAAAGGGAAAGAAACAAATGAAGAGAAAAGGGAAAGAAACAAATGAAGAGAAAAGGGAAAGAAACAAATGAAGAGAAAAGGGAAAGAAACAAATGAAGAGAAAAGGGAAAGAAACAAATGAAGAGAAAAGGGAAAGAAACAAATGAAGAGAAAAGGGAAAGAAACAAATGAAGAGAAAAGGGAAAGAAACAAATGAAGAGAAAAGGGAAAGAAACAAATGAAGAGAAAAGGGAAAGAAACAAATGAAGAGAAAAGGGAAAGAAACAAATGAAGAGAAAAGGGAAAGAAACAAATGAAGAGAAAAGGGAAAGAAACAAATGAAGAGAAAAGGGAAAGAAACAAATGAAGAGAAAAGGGAAAGAAACAAATGAAGAGAAAAGGGAAAGAAACAAATGAAGAGAAAAGGGAAAGAAACAAATGAAGAGAAAAGGGAAAGAAACAAATGAAGAGAAAGAGGGAAAGAAAGAAATGAAGAGAAAGAGGGAAAGAAAGAAATGAAGAGAAAGAGGGAAAGAAACAAATGAAGAGAAAGAGGGAAAGAAACAAATGAAGAGAAAGAGGGAAAGAAACAAATGAAGAGAAAGAGGGAAAGAAACAAATGAAGAGAAAGAGGGAAAGAAACAAATGAAGAGAAAGAGGGAAAGAAACAAATGAAGAGAAAGAGGGAAAGAAACAAATGAAGAGAAAAAGGGAAAGAAACAAATGAAAGAAACAAATGGAGAGAAAGAGGGAGAGAAAGGGAGGAGTGAAAAAGGGGTGGAGAGAGAAAGGCAGCCGTGTGTGCGGGGGTGGGGGAGGGGCGACGCGAGCCTACGCCACACAACGGCGGAGCGGGGGCGGCGGCGCGGCATTGATTTTGTGCGCTTGCCAAAAACGCACTGCGCGGCGCCGGCGCCGGCGGCCGCCCTCAAGCGAAGGCCTCTGCGAAAGGCCCCGCGCGGCTAAGGGACGCGACGCGACGCGACGCGACGCGACGCGCCGCGACGCGCCCGTGAAACGCCGACGGCCCTCGCGTGCTTGCCGGGGACTGGGGATGCGACTTAAATGTTTTTCTTTTACTTTTTTTTAATGAATAATTCCCATGATCATAGTACTGTAAAAGTTAAAATATGAAGTAGTAACACTGTTATTCACGTGTTGGAATCCAACTAAACGCTGTTTGCCCTACCTTATCGACCACACTCGCCCGAGATGACCTCCATGCCCTCGTATTTTCTCTTTCTTCGTATCCATTTCGCACATTGAGATGTGGTCAACAAGTACGCTGTGGGCGTAGCGTCTGCCCGTTCTTCTCGTACGCTTATTCAGCGAACTGATGAACACGAACACTGTGATATTAAATTTTAATGCACACGAATTTAATGTTAGATGTTCGTACTCCAGTGTAAAAACATCGTTATTGAAAGACCAGTGGTTCTTCGTGGATGTGTTTTGAACGTGTTTGCTAACGTGGATGTGTTATTGATGTCGCGTCACCACAGGGGACAGCGCTGGGCCAGGAACTCCGTTAGCCGTCCGTGCTCGCGGCGACGGAACTGGGATTCGGAAACGCGTTGCTCGTGTTGGTTATCGTGGCAGCTAGTGTCTGTGTATGTACAGACTTTTTTTGTTATTTAAGGTCGCATCAACATCTAGGTCATTGGCGACCACTATTGCATTTAACAGTATGGTAACTGTGAAGATGACATGATATGATGATGATAGGGGGTGAAAGCACGAACACAAATACAACCATGCCCGAGACGGGACTCGAACCCGCGATGCTTTGGTCCGAGATCGCTACTGCCTTAACATCGCATTACTGCCTTAACATCGCATTACTGCCTTAACATCGCATTACTGCCTTAACATCGCATTACTGCCTTAACATCGCATTACTGCCTTAACATCGCATTACTGCCTTAACAATCTCGGCCACTGGGACCGGCAAACTTTCTTTGTATTATGCTTCGGTGCTTTTTTTTCTCTCGCTCTCCCAATTTTAGACGTTATTCCACTGTTCGAATTATCTCTTGTGTGTTTTTCTCTCTCTTTCTTCTATCCATTTCTTGTTTTTCTACTGTCACTTTTTCCCAATTTTTTCTTTTTTTCTTCTCCTTGTACCGTTTGTGACCCGGGAAGAGAACTGATGCTTCACTTTAATGTGATGTGAAACAAATTATTCTCTGGAATATGTGACGATTTTAACTTCCAAGTATATGGTTTGTTGTTCGCAAGACGTATGGTGAATAGTAATTTCAGACACTCGAATTATACACTTAAAAAAAAATTAATATAAATTGTCGTTGTAGGCAGTTGTAAACTTAATGTTTGTAAACCAGTTAAGGGACATAATAGCTATTGAGTTGCTCTTTTCCATCATTAGTATTATTTATAGTGATACCGGTTCTATTTCTGTCATATTGAAAAGTTATTACAGTTATCGTACAAATTGTAAGTATAATCAATTTCCGCAAAGCAATTCCGGTATTAATATAAGTGAATCTGTCATCCGTGCCCTCTCCTAGAACAATAAGTCCTCTGTGCAGGCAGCACTACGCCAATGGGTTTTGGCGCCCATGCGAGCGACGCTGCGCTACGCTAGCAGCGGGGGAGGGGCAGGCTTGGGAAGAAGGGGGGGGGCGATGCGTTGGAAAGACTCAAGAGGGGGTATCGATCCACCGCCCTCACACAACCACCGCCGCCGCCCCCGCCCCCACCCCCGCCCGCCGCCCTCGCCCCCGCCCCCTGCCCACCGTCACCGCCCGCCGCCTTCGCCCCCGCCCCCGCCGCAGCCTGTGCTACCGTTTTCGCCCTCGTGTGCGTCAGGGAGTCTAGTCGTTTGTGTCTGTGGCATTTCGTGACCTCGGGCGACAAAATAACAACAGTAAGATTTAGGTCGACCCAGACAACATCAATAAGTACTACCACCGTGAGGTCAGTGGCCGTATGCTGTCGGGTTGTATTGGCGTAGACGGCTGGCGTTCACCACCTGTTTCATTGTTATTATTTTGTGGACCATCACCCTTGAAGGAACGAGCCTCCACTGATGTGTATACTTCATGAAATGATAAAACAGGTGCTACCTATCATAATTCAGGACTACTTCATCTTCATAATTCGCAAAATAAAAATAGATATCCTATACTTCAATGTATATTTTAATTCAGTGAAATAACTTGCCTTTATGAAATTTAAAAAAGTTCTACAAAAAGCAATATATTCGGTGTAAAAAAACAAAACCTTTTTGTGTGATGTTAGAAGGGAGTATCGTTGCTGTTAATAAGTTTATTCCGTGAAGTCTAATGTCTCTTCCAATGTAGTTGACTCTGTAAACTCATCCAACTTGTGCTGAAGATATAGCCTCGGATGCCATATAAATCGCTATAGAAAAGTCATAGTTGATTGTAATCTTTCAATATATTGGCATAACTAAAATTTAAATAACTGATTGATTTGATGGAGAATATTTAGATGACCCGTCGCTATAAACTCAACTATTGAGTCGGAGAAGGTTGTCGGAGATGTTCTTTTACTGCACTAATTAAGTGAATTGAAAATGCAAATAAGCATTTGGACAAAATAGGTATAATGTAATACCATTATATACTAATACTCTGTAGAATACTGTTAACTGCAACCAGCGTATAATATATTGCTTTCCGAAAGAGGATCACATAATGAAGCCATACGGTACACCCATCTGATACATATTTTTTAGCTCTATCGTAGATAGAGACAACAACAGAATTATGTTATAAAACTGGTTCAAGTATCAATATTCAGAATTGCTACACACCTTTCATCTCTGACGTATTATTTACTTCGACGTGGTGGAAAATGGTGTTGATTAAATGAAATAGGTAGTGTGTATGAATCATAAAAAATAAAAATAAAAACAAAAAATACATGAGGTACGCATTGAGAAAGGGAAGTTTTTTATGATTGAACAAACGCGATTGCCTCCGCTGTGCTATTGCCTTTGAAGCGAGCTCATCGCCGCCCACGCTCGCGCCTTGGTCACGTCCCTCGCTTTCAACCCCGCGGTCGCCCTGGCGGCGCCACTCCGAAACATGTCATCCCTTGTTACCGAGCGAGCGACAACCCCGTCCTCCTCCCCCTCCCCTTCCCCGCCCCGCCCACGCGATGAAACGACAGCGGAGGGGATGGACAAGTGGTGACGAGCTGCTGTGTCTACAGCCCAACACACGAATAATTATTGCGATGCCTCGACCACCCTACACTTTCTGAAATTGTAATGAAGGTTTTGTTTTCGTGACAACTTCATAATAGTTATTTTCGTAATAAATGTAATAAGACATTACAATAGAAGATAGCGGCATTATTCAACCAGGCCCTTTGGCATAGTGTGGTAAACAATCGTATATTGTAATATTCGATACGATGCCAAATTCGATATGAATGTTGTACGTTTTATCCACTGTGTAAAATTCCAGAGTATTATAATTTTCCTTTGAATTTGACTACTTACCCTGCGATAGGTGACTGATTTAGATAGTAGTTAATGACAGGCTAAGGATTATTAGATCATTTGTGAGAAAACGTTTTCTTTATGTTCCGAAACTCATTATTAATGTCAACAGTAAGCCATCAAATTTTAGAAAACGTTTCTTCTAATACTGTTAATTACTATTGTGATCTCAGTTTCGTAATGTTTCACTTTAGATAACTGAAGTGAATAAGAATAATTACAGCCTAATGGTTGGTAAAACATTATAATTCTTTAAAATGTTTGTACGTTAACCGGCGAAAATTGATTTCATCATTTATACTAAATGATGAGTGATGTGCAAGAAAATAAAATCGATTTAGTAAATATTTATGCTAAAAAGTTTAGTTCGTTTTTTTTTTTTTTTACTGTTCGTATTGCTTTTTCGTGTCTAAATTAATTAATGAATTATGAAATATATTTTATTGAAGATATTTTATTGTTATATTTTTACGTTATTGTTTTATGAACTACATTACAGAAGAGAACTGATTGTAGGGTTTAGAGCTCCTGGTATACATTGCCAAAGTGAAGGTTTTAATGATTGGTTTGGAAGGCATTCAGAATGGAATATGCGATTTAAAATGTCAATCTAAAACACAATTTAATTAGTGTTAGAACAAAATGATATTAAAATAAATTAATAATAACTTGTGTGTATATTCAAATGCGCATTTCTATACATTGAAATGCAAATTAACTATAAATGCGTGCGTGTGAAATGTTATTATGAACCGTTGTGCTGTTCAAATAAAATAATACTATTACTGAATATACGTGCAAGGATATAGTACTTAAAGGCAAAAGGTGTGAATAATTTTGAAAACTTCTGAAGTAGATACTGACAAGAAACATTGCTAAAGGGGTCAAACATTTTCAGTCACACGTTATCCAAGTTCACCGAACAATTGAATACGTTATTCAATTATTACATCAACTATCACGCTTGTAAACGCATCATCAACAACATCGACATCGTCAACAAGTGTTCTTCGTAGTAATTACTTTTATTTACACTCGTAGAGCAGAGATAATGAATACATTTTCTATAAAAGAATCATCAGAATATTTTGAAAGCATTCTTGGCACTTGTATTACCTTAACTCCGTACAGACCGACACCAAACCTTTACCCACCTAATCCAACCTTTACACACCGAATCCACTATTACCCACCGATTCTACCTTTACCCACCGAATCTACCTTTACCCACCGAATCTACCTTTACCCACCGAATCTACCTTTACCCACCGAATCTACCTTTACCCACCGAATCTACCTTTACCCACCGAATCTACCTTTACCCACCGAATCTACCTTTACCCACCGAATCTACCTTTACCCACCGAATCTACCTTTACCCACCGAATCTACCTTTACCCACCGAATCTACCTTTACCCACCGAATCTACCTTTACCCACCGAATCTACCTTTACCCACCGAATCTACCTTTACCCACCGAATCTACCTTTACCCACCGAATCTACCTTTACCCACCGAATTTACCTTTACCCACCGATTCTACCTTTACTCACCGATTCTACCTTCACTCACCGATTCTGCCTCTTCTCACCGATTCTACCAATTCTCACCGATTCTACTTTTACCCACCGATTCTTCTTTTACCCACCGATTCTTCTTTTACCCACCGATTCTTCTTTTACCCACCGATTCTTCTTTTACCCATAGAATCTACCTTTACCCATAGAATCTACCTTTACCCATAGAATCTACTTTTACCCAACGATTCTACCTTTCCTCGCCGATTGTACTTTTACCCACCGATTGTACTTTTACCCACCGATTCTACCTTTACCCACCGATCCACCTTTCCACAAAGAAATCTTCCGTGTGTGTGAAGACCTCAGCCACGCGGCCTTCGAGAAAGCCGGCGTTCGTCGCGTGGCGGCGGCGGCGGCGACCGGAAGTGGCGGCCGCCTCGCTCTGCACGCGGCGAGCGCTTCCGGAGGTGACGCAACGCGCGGCGAGGGCGCGGGTGGAGCGGGCGGCGGTGGCGCATTCTGGTGGCGACGCGCGGAACTCCCGCCCCCACCGCCGCCGAAATAGGTCAGCCGCCTCGGCGCGGCGGGGGTGGCGTGGAGGGGGGAGAGGGGGAGGGGTGCACGTTGGGCCCGAAAACAGCCCACGTGGTGACTGCCCCGGAGCAGATTCAGAAGCTGGGTTGTGGTGGTGATGTAACAGATGTGGCCGTTAATGCGCGGAAGTTATTGGGGTAGAATAGTGGGTGGGCCCGGAGTTATAACATGTTATGGATGTTCCTAAAAAAAGGATGGTTTTGTAGCATGCAAGGTATAAGCGTAGATGGGAATTCATTGCGTCGCCAAGTTTGGTGCCAAGTATAATAATTGCAGTTGCAGAAGTTTAAAAATAGTTGTTGTTTGTTTTTTTCTTCAAAATATAGCTTGTCGATATTGTGGAAAATTCAGTGTGTTTTGAGTATATGTGTAACATTGGATGTAATGTTAGAAGGCCTTGTAGCGTTTACCTTGTGGTTATTTGATAAATACATAAAATATGTAAGCGTTACAATACTATTTAAACGTATTAATTTTCTTAGATTTTTTCTGAAAATTCTGGAAGGAGCATTATTTCCTAATATTAATTTTACCTTCTCCTTATCCTGAGTCAGTATTGGATATTATGGCGACCATCAATTGGCTGGAATCTAGCATTTGGTATTAGTGAATAATTCCAGAACGTCTTACTGTACTTTCTATCTAAGACACGTCTGTCTTGACATTGAATAGGAAGAGTCTAACTGAACACCAAAGCTGTAAGCGCCTTACAGGAGCAAATGCGCCAGGGAACACTGTCCAGAAGAAAGCGTTTGTCGAGCAGGCCGGAAGTTTAAAACCCCTGCTGCGCGCCCTCGTTTCTCAGCTCTGGCACCCCAGCCGGCTCCTCCTCATCCCAACGCACAAGAGCCTTGTCCGCATCTCTTCAGTGCACTCCAGCCCCCACCCCACTCCACCCCACCCCACCCCACCCCACCCCACCCCACCCCACCCCACTCCACCCCACTCCACCCCACCACGCCCCAATCCGGCTCCTCGCAGCGGCACCTACCCCCACCCACCGCGTCCAAGTTCGATCCCCACACCGCCCGACTCAGGCCACCCCACCCGCTGAGCTCCGCGCCGCGACGCAGGCGGCGGTGGTGGCAGGGCTGAAGGGGCGTCCCAGAATAGAGCAACCCCCGCTCAGCGTCTTAGCCCGCCTCACGCCACCAACCCACCCTCCCGGCCTCTGCCTCGCCCCCGCCGCCACCAGCTCAGCTCCCACCACCTCCACCCAGCTTCAGCTCGGTCTTTTCCTCCCTTTCCCGCCACTGTCATCTCCACTGCCTCTGCCTATCAGTCCCCCAAGCCATCAGCCTTTCCCTCCACCCCGCAGTTGCCCCCTCCACCCCCTTTGCCCTCATCCCCGTTACGGACCCCCTCACAGCCTTCGCCTCCATCTCCGTTACATTCCCCTCCACAGCCTCCCCATCCGCACCACTGCCCCCTCCACAGCCTTCACCTGCATCCCCGCCACTGTCACCTCCACTGCCTTTGCCCTCATCCCCGCCACAACCGTTGCCTCCATCTCCGCCAGCGTGTTTGCCACAGTCTTCCATCGCTCCCTCCCCCTCTACTGCGCGGTCCCCGCCGCACGTCTCCATTCCCGCTTTCGGCTTCTACGCCGTCCCCGCAGCACTCCCTCTCCCTCTCTCCCGCCCTCGCTCCCGTCCTCGCTCCCGCCTTGCCTCCCACTGCCCACCGCCAACGCCGGTGCGATAATGAGGCAGGCGAGGCTGCAGGCGCCGGCCTTAAGTAACGAGATACCGTCACTTAACCTCTTTCTGTCGCGGGAAATTAAGGCCCGCGATCGGCCCTGCTGACAAGGCGTCGCTTAAGGGCGCGCTGAGGACAGCTCTCCGGCGCAAATGCGTTTGCGAACGCCAAAAGATGGCAGTTGAATGTCAGTGTTTGATAGTGCATGTGGCGCTAGGGTTAGTGTTTAGTCTTTATAGCTATTGTTCTTTATTCATAGCTTTTTGGTGCATTTAGTTGATATGAATATTGTTTGAATCTAAGCATAACTTCCATAATGTTTTCATAGATATAAAATAATAGTAACATAAACTTACATCAAACTTATTTGCTTATAAACTTACTTTTACAGATTAAACTTACAGTTGGAATAGATATTATGAACTTTACAAATTTAACGATGTGTTTTCTGTAATTTAGAAACATAAAATATACTTCAAAAATCCGATGACGTATGCTCAGTATCTTTGCTTTCTGAAGATTGATCGATGGCAGTAGTTTTTTTTTTTTTTTTTTTTTTAATTTTTGGAGATTGTGTCTTCGCCATTATGTCTGTTGCTAAGGATAAGAGTTCAATTTGTATATTCTTCATTTCTAATGTGCTTCCATTCCCTGATAACAGCGTGCGGTAGCTTTGAGTATTCTTGTATTTTCGTCAGTGTTTTGCCGATTGCTGAAGGATATCAACAGCTGCAGTATCGGTGAATATAATAATAATAATAATAATAATAAATGTGTGGTGTCTACATGTACGAAATTTGTAAAGTAACAGTATCAACGTGTTTTAATGGCACCTGCGTGCTGATTGTCGCGGTGGCTTAATGGTTGACGCAACTGAACGTACGATACTCGACAATGTCCCATTACTGATCGTCATGACAAATGATTTGGACAATTTAAATTGTCAAGATAATATTTGTTCATCCAGACAATTTCGGAACTGTAGTAACTGAGATAATTGGTGAGTGAATCGGGTGCAGTAAAATGTAAGTATTCTTCAAGGCCAGTACTGAACGAGTTAAAAAAACAAGTGACACTACATTAAGTATTTAATATGAATTTTTAAAGTAAATGTGCACTCCTCTGTACAAAACACTGGCGGGAGAGATAATCAGTTGAAGACTATGTATAATAATGAATATGAAGATAGTAGAAGAAAGTGAAAGCTATAGTATGTATTGGCGTGGGTGGTCGTTGCTTTCGCGTATTCTTTGCGTCTGAACTGCATCGTTTTTGGAGCCCAGTGACCTGTGGATGTGCGACACATATTACCTCACGTCCGTTTTGCAACGATCACTTTCCGGCGAAGGTGCGTTTGCCAAAATCACCTCGTAAAACACCCTTCCGACGCAAACGGCTTCTTCCCACACATCAACAAGGCCCCTAGCAGCATCACGCATGCGCTCTACGTAGTATTTCCATGGCTTATAAGGGCTCGGCCGCGTTGCACGTTTACGCCCCGGCGGCGCTGCGTCGACTCGGGAAAATCTGCCATCATCACGCGTGAGGCGGCTGCTGCTCCACCCCCACCCTCACCACCGCCTCCGCCGCCGCCCTCAACACCGTCACCGCCTGCGCCTCCGCCGCCGCCGTACCCAACGTCACCGCCTCCGCCGCCCCCTCACCTCCGTCACCACCGATCCCGCTACTGCCTCCGCCTCCCCCCTTACCGTCGCCATTGACGCCGCCGCCCTTATCACCGTCATCGCATCCATCCCTACCCTGACCACCGTCGCCTTCGCCGCCGCCCTCACCACCGCCTCCGCCGCCATTGCCGCCGCTTCCGCTCCTACCCTTGCCACCTAACCGCCGCCCCCACCCTCACCACCGCCGCTGCCGCGCCGCTACCATTGTCGCCGCTCCCGCAGTAGCCTTCGCCGCCCCCGTTGTCGCCCCGCCCCCTGGCTGCCGCCCCCTCGGCGCCTTCCGTGCCCGGTGCTCTGCCGCTCCCCGTCGCTCATCTCGTCCCCGCTGCCACCGCCGGTCCCTGCATCGATCCGCGAGTATTTGCTCCGCCCTCGTAAATCAGCGGAGGCGGCGCGGCGCGGCGTGCGGCTCCCAACGGCGCAGTAGCCGCGGCCGCAGTAAAGGCCTTTCTGTGTGCCCGCCGCCGCGCGCCATAACACGCGCCGCGCCCTCGCCTCGCCACTCCACTCCTCTCCACTCCCCGCCAGCCACGCCACGCCACGCACCGCCTCGGTTTCAGGGCTCGGGGCGCCGCCGCCTCCACTCGCAACTGACAGTTCCGCGCCGTTCGATTCCGTCCCATGTGTAATCTTATCCCTCCCCGGTTTATTCCATTCCGTCTCCTCCGAATTCGACACTTTCGTAACTGTCATAGGGCATCGTACTCGTTCCCTCACCGCCCCCACCCTGCCGTTCCGCCCAATTCCATTCCACTCCATTCCATTCCACTCCATTCCACTCCATTCCATTCCACTCCATTCCTCTCCATTCCACTCCACTCCATTCCATTCCACTCCATTCTAGTCCACTCCATTCCACTCCACTCCATTCCATTCCACTCCATTCCATTCCACTCCATTCTAGTCCACTCCATTCCATTCCACTCCATTCTAGTCCACTCCATTCCACTCCATTCCATTCCACTCCATTCTATTCCATTCCATTCCACTCCATTCCATTCCACTCCACTCCGAACTATCTCGCCTACGCGCTAGGCCCCGCCTGTCTCGTTTCGTGGTGCCACAGTTTTCGTCTGCTTCGTCTCGTCTCTCTCCCACGCGTTTTGCCACTCGCCTCGTCTCGTTTTGCTTCGCCTCTCCCGTCTCCTCCCGTGCCGTGCCGTCTCCTCCCGTGCCGTGCCGTCTCCTCCCGTGCCGTGCCGTCTCCTCCCGTGCCGTGCCGTCTCCTCCCGTGCCGTGCCGTCTCCTCCCGTGCCGTGCCGTCTCCTCCCGTGCCGTGCCGTCTCCTCCCGTGCCGTGCCGTCTCCTCCCGTGCCGTGCCGTCTCGTCCCGTGCCGTCTCGTCCCGTGCCGTGCCGTCTCGTCCCGTGCCGTCTCGTCCCGTGCCGTGCCGTCTCGTCCCGTGCCGTGCCGTCTCGTCCCGTGCCGTCTCGTCCCGTGCCGTCTCGTCCCGTGCCGTGCCGTCTCGTCCCGTGCCGTGCCGTCTCGTGCCGTGCCGTGCCGTCTCGTCCCGTGCCGTGCCGTCTCGTCCCGTGCCGTCCCGTCGCATCCCTTGCCGTCGCGTCCTGTGTTCCGTGCCGTGCCGTCTCGTCGCGTCCCGTGCCGTCTCGTCGCGTCCCGTGCCGTCTCGTCGCGTCCCGTGCCGTCTCGTCGCGTCCCGTGCCGTCTCGTCCCGTCCGGTGCCGTCTCGTCCACTCTCGTCCCGTGTCGTCCCTTGTCGTCTCGTCTTGTCCCTCGCCGTTTCCATCCTATCCCTTCCCATCTCCTCCCCGCGCCGCCTCGCTCCGTTGAATGACCCACTCCTTCCACCTTTGCGATCATTGAGCCACTCCCTCCCGACTGCGTGCTGCTATATCCGCTCTACCCCCTTCCCTCCTTCTGTAGCTCCCCCTTCCGCTCTGCTCGCCCTTTCCAGCCGACCGCCGACCACCTCAACTGCCGCCGACACTCAGTCGTTTCGGCAGAGGCGCACGAGCTGCTCTTCAGGATTTCTCCCGCTGGAGGAATGAGGCGGGCTGCGATGTCTCTCCTTCAGCTCCAGCCATCTTCTTGATATTTCCCCTTCCTGTTTCCCCTTCCTCGTATTTTTCTTTTTCGCTCACTTCATAAATGAACGTTTGGTCGAATTTTAAGACGCTAAGCAACGGTAATTATTTTTCATCTAGGAAAATTTTCATTAGGAATTTCTTCAGGTATCCGAAAAAGCATTGTAGAAATCCGTAATATAGTGTATCAAGTTTTTCATATAAATTGTTAACCCCCTTATTGTTTACTTGATTCTGTATTCAAATTATGCCTTCCTTAGTCACATCCCGCTCTCTTTACGGCTCCGCTTTCTGTTCCTCTATATTCCCTCTGCCTCGTTCTCCTTCTGCTTATTTACGCCCATTCAAGTTTCCTTTTACGGAGCATTGTCTCGTGTGAAGTGTCCGACGTAATCACTGCCCATAAAGCCTTCATTCGTTCACCATCGTCTTGCTTTCTCTTTTGAATCTTTCTCTTCTTTCCTTTGTTTTCCGTTTTATTGTTCCGATCCGTATTTTCTGCTACTTCAATACATCTGAGTTCGCCTGTCGCCTTTTGTTCTATACCAGATCTCTCCGATATCCGATCGCCTCATTTGTCGCCCTCCCTCGTACTCATTCCTTTGCCGTACACGTTCCACCTCTACGCAGTATTGGTGCTCCGCAAAATACCATTCTATTGCCGACTTTGCGATTCCGTAATTCGTCAATCATTTCTATTCATTGTCATCTCTGGTGCGGTGAGTTCCACATATATTGCTCCGGGCTTCCCGACCGTGTTTTCTACTCAACATATTATCTCCAGGCCCATTCTCTTCTCGTTGGGCCCTTTCTCCGCCTCATACGGCTCCCCGGGGCTCCATCCCGCTCCATATCCCCGCCCCGTGGCCCTACTTACCGTCCAACTTGGTTCCGACGCCGTCTTCCGCAGGGACCCGGACCGCCAGCGTTGCGGCCGTCGGCGGTCGGAGCCGAGCCACGGCGGCGGCTTAAGGGGCTGCCTGCTCCTTCTCGTTAAGCAAAGCGATCTCGGCGCTGCTGACACACGACGTAAGGTCTTTGCAACCTCCACGCGGCGTCTGCACCCGCGACACCCGCGGGGGAGAGGGGCGGGGCAGAAAAGAGTGGGGAGGGGAAGGAAGAGGGGGAGGGGAGGGGAATGAAGAGGGGAGGGGGGAGGGAGAGGGAAGGAAGAGGGGGAGGGAGAGGGGAGGAAGAGGGGGAGGGAGAGGGGAGGAAGAGGGGGAGGGAGAGGGGGAGGGAGAGGGAAAGAAGAGGGAAGGAAGAGGGGGAGGGAGAGGGAAGGAAGAGGGGGAGGGAGAGGGAAGGAAGAGGGGGAGGGAGAGGGAAGGAAGAGCGGAGCGGAAAGGGGAAGAGCAGGAGGAGCGTAAAGGAGGGGAGTCGTAGCGACAAGGCGGTGTGGGACTGTGGGGGTGAGGCGGCGACAACCGCTTCTGTGATAACACCCGCGCCCCGAGCAACGACTGCCTGAGGCGCAGCTGCTGCTATCTGCTACCGCTAATCCGGTTGACGCGGGGCGGTAGACGCGTCTGTTCTCAAAGTACCCCGCCGCAGTGCAACGAGCTGTACATCGCCCCCGTGTGACGGATGACGGCGCGATTCCATCACGAAAGTCGCATCTCTGAAGTGTGCCGAGACGGCAAATTGAACCGTTGACGTACTTGCTTGACGTGTTGCTACCCGAGGTCGGAGTATTTTTTATAGGAACTGGTGCAATGACTACTTCGGATACGTTGAGGTTTTTGGATTATCGAATTATGTTGAAATAAACTGCGTTCGGTACATAAACATTCGAAATAATAAGAACATTTTTCGAAATTATGTAGTAATAATATCTTTGTGAATTTATAGGCGGTGGGTATAGTTTGCAGTTTGGTTCTTGACGACAGATAAGATGGATGACATGTCTTTGGGAGAATCGAATTTCTGAGGTTCGACGAGTTAAGATCGTTGACCTATTTGGGGAGGGTTTTTTCTGCACGCACTTAGAGTGAGCTGGCAAGTCACATGGTATGTGATACGTTAATGTGGCTCGATAAACCGTCATATTCCGTATCGTATTTTGATGCTCTTCCACCGGAATATTTGCTGACCACGTACGTAAATGTAAGCTTTCTTCAAAGGTTATGAAGTAGTGGAATAAATTCATTATACGAAGTATTGTTTAGACTTTGCCTACTTCGCAACAAACACGGCAAAACACGTCATTACCTTGCAGAAAGAGTCTAACCAAAACTCGAAACAGCTGCTGTTGAGGCCATGGATGATGCTAATTTCGGTGAATTCACTATATTCAGCACATCATCTCCGCAATCTTTTCAATATTAATATCAATTCGCTGATTGAGAAGCGAGCATATGGCGTGGCGGGTTTTTACAGCAGCATAAATAAATGGAGGATACCTGAATAGAGGTGGAGTTATCGTTGCCTCTATTCTGCGTCCGCGAATCGCTCGCGTGGATGCATTCACCGACAGCGCATTTCCATTAGAGAGGTTAGCCACTCGGCGGCGCGCGGGCGTTTAGGGACAGGGCGGGACACCGCCGCCGCCGCCCGCGTCTCAGGGTGAACGACCGATTGACTCCGCGACCCATCTAAATGCATGAACCACTGTTTCACTCGATATTCAATTAATGGAAAGCGAGTCCGAGCGGGCGAGCCTGTCGCCGGGCGCCTGTCGCCGAGCCCAAGCCCCGCGGGTGAGCTCGCGGAGCCGCTGCGTTGGTGCGGTGCGGTGCGGTGCGGTGCGGCGGACGTCTGTGCGGACGGCAGCGGGTGACCTTCCGATGCGACTGACGCCGAGACCTGCGCGTGGACTGCGAGACGGGAGGCGCGGTTACTGGACGTGAACTTCTGAATTGGTCGGCCGCTTTTAGCGTGGAGGAAGAAAGAAATAATCAAACGCAAACGGTTTCTATTATTCTTTTGAGCTATTCAAAATTAAAATGTCATAGATTCAGTTTGCCTTTGTAGCATCGCATAGTCACATCTCACAAACCTCTATTATTACGTGAAAAAAATGTTTAGTAGTGGATGCTACACATTACTTCCATTACTGTTCGATCCAGTTTACTGTTTAACGAAACATGATGAACATTAGCAAAGAAAATAAAACAAGATATTAAAGTAAAAAAAAAACTTTTTTTGTTGTTGTTTCGAATACTTGTATAAATATTGCTGATGGTTAAGTGTAGCTTTCTTTAAATTTACATGTATTTAAATCTTCAACAAGAAATGAACAAATTCAGAGAAAATGATAAGAAATTAAGCTATCCTTCCATTTTTTATTTTATTATTATTATTATTATTATTATTATTATTATTATTATTATATTCACCGATACTGCAGCTGTTGATATCGTTCAGCAATCGGCAAAACACTGACGAAAATACAAGAGTACTCAAAGCTACCAGCTATTATTATTGTAGTGGCCGTTAATATTAGGTCGTGGTTTCACCTCCTGCCTCATAAAATGAATATTTTTAACACTGTTTAGCCCATTTCTGAAGCCCGTTGAGAAGGACGTTCGCAAATTAATGTAAAATATCCATCTTCCAAGCCAGGATGTGTAACATAGACCTAATATCGTCGGTCACTTAAAAGAATCGACGTACACGAAGCTTCGAGCTGCGTGAAGAAATTGTTGCAGCGTTCGTCTCCAGCGTGCGATTGTGGTCGGGCGGGCAACGCAAAGTTGCTGAGGGGGAGGAGGGGCGGACGCCAGATTGCGTCCGGCCGTTCGCGCGTGGACACCTCGCGATTAATTAACTCGTTGCAACTTCAAGCGAGGATCCACGGGCAGGGAAATGACGGAAATTTATCTATAACTATTAACCATAACTTGTCACGAAACTTTCAGGCAAAAATATTTTCGAATACTCATTAAAACAAATAAAATCGTTTCGCAGCATGAGCTGAGTGTAGCCTACGACATTTTACAAAATCTGCAATACGACACATTCGACGAAAATATTATAGAATTTTCCCTCCCAAAATTGGTCTGTGCGCCCGTTCCTGGCTATTTATGCAAGTGGCCGCGTCGGCGACGCGACGCAGGGACTTGGACACGTGGGCCACATAATGACCACGTCGTGAGCTCGTAAGGAAAGTGACCCGTTTCAGAAACTGTCGTTTTCCAGAAGAGCTGTTTTATTTTCTGCGGAGTCGTTCATTTTGGAATCAAAGGCGACGTGTTTCATTCCGTATGACCGCTGTCTCTTGAACTATTGTTGACCTTTTCCCTGGTGTAATCTGTTTCACGTAATAATGGAGGTTTGTGGGATGTGAACACCTGGGCGACGCGGGCTTTCTTGGGCTCGCCGTTTGCCAGCGCGCGGTGGGTGGTCCGCGCGCGTTCGAAAGCAGCGGAGGACGGACGCCACGCCAGGCGTCGCGACGCCACGCTGGGCGGGGCGTGGAAACGGCGTCGGTTGACGTGGGGCGGCGTGGGGGGATGCGGGGGCGGGGCAGTGACAGTGGGCGCGATGCGGAGAGGGGCAGCATCTGTAGATGCGAAGTGGTGAGGGGAGGGCAGACTTCGGTGAACGCGTGGCGGGGCGAGCGAGGAGGGGCAGCTGTGGTGTGAACGCGATGGGATGATGGTAGGGAGGGGACGGGCAAGTGGTGATGGGAGAACAGGCCTTCGTAAAAGTGAAGCGGGGCGTGCTAGGACAGCGTCGGTGGAAGCGGGGCGGGGCAGTGTGACACCACGCGGGTGAGCTCGGGGATGGGCGGGGGCGGCGTTGGTGAGCCCGAGGCGGAGCAAGCGGGGAGGGGCAGTATCGGTGGACGCGATGTGACGGGAGGGCAGGGCCCTGTGGATGCGAGGAAGGACAGCGTCGGTTGACGCATGGCGGGGCGGGGAGGCGTTGGTGGATGAGGGGCGGGTGTGAGCGAGGCGCGACGGATGCGCGGGGCGGAGATATGCTCGGCGAAGTTGGTGCTGGTAGGGCGGGGATAAACGGAGCGGTGTTGATGGGCTGGGTGGGGCGGGCAGGCGTTGGTGCAGGCGAGGCTAGGGTGGGCGGGGCAGCATTGGTGCAGGCGAGGCTAGGGTGGGCGGGGCGGCATTGGTGCATGCGGGGCGGGGATGGGCGAGGCGATCCGGGGCGGGGATGGGTGGGGCGGTGTTCGTGGGCTGTAGATTCGGGGAGGTGATGGGCGGGACGGCGTCGGTGGAGGCGAGGCGAGACGGGGCCCGGCCGCGTGCGCGGAATACCCGCGGAGGCGAATCATGCGTCGCATGAAAGGAAGGGGCGCCACCACTTGCTGTGCGCTCTTTGTAACTCGAACCTTTTGCGAATTTCGCTTTTGTTGGTATGATGCACATACTGAAAAGAATGCTTTGAAATTCAAAATTGAGAATAAAATAGCGAAACCCAATTAAATGTTTGGTGTCACAATTTCTTGTTCTCTATACGAGTCAATGAACTAGGTGAAATGGAAATGTTAGGAAAGAAAGAACAGATGCAGAATACCAGATCCATGATACTGTAACAAGTTAGTATCATGGATCTGGTATACTGCAACTATTCTTTTTTTCGTGTGCAAATGACTTTTTTTACATTCTACATTTTAACGTTGTTGTGTGTTTCGTGGTGTGCGTATTTGAAGATCATTTCAGACTGAACCATACATTGTAGTGGTAATTGCCGGTTCTTTTCCACGATATTACAGAAAACTAGATGTTTCATACGTGATTAACGCGTTATAGCCTCGTGTTTCCCCACTCCGGCGAACAAAATTCCAGGTACCTGGGTAGTGTGAATGTTTGGGATAGTTGACGTTATTGCAGTTTTTAAACGAGGCAACGTCGTCGATAATTACCGCCGTTACCGGCTGTACTCCTTTATTAAACCGGGGCGGAAGTTTATTATTAGTTTCCGCTCGCAGCGCGCTCTGCGCCGCCTGAAATTTCGTGGCAGCCGGGGCGAGTTGCAGGAACTCCCGCCGCGGGGCGCTTTTGCAGCGGAAGCCGCGCGCAACGAGGACGCGGGGACGCCGTCCTCGCTGGCAGGCGCCTGAGGACGCGACGGCTTCTCTGGTGGCGACAGCGAAAACGATCGCGACACATTCAGAATGGGGGCGAAGGTTGGAGGACGTTATAATAAGCGAGGCCAATTTGACGTGATACGAAGATGAGAGAAATTCGGGTTATAGTGGACGAATTTTCCGGCCAAATTCCGGCAGGGCGTGGGGATTAGGGGATCGGTTCTAGCTTTGGCGCAGTATTGGGAATGCTTATCCATTTTCGCATTTTAGGGCTTTCCTTTTCATGTAGGGGCAAAGTGGGCGGTGACCTTTCGTGCAAGTCAATAGGGAGATGGGAATTGAAATACGTAAATTAAATTATTGAACGTTCTTGTCCATTGGGATCCAACTTCAAATTCTTCTTCTCCTCCTCCGTCTTCTTCTTCTTCTTCTTTTCTTTTTATTCATATATTTAATAATGATGAATTTGATAACTTAAAGTTCTGTACAGTGAACACTTAGAAATTTAGGATTAGTGTTAGACTAAACTTAAGATTACTCCTAAAGAAAGCTTAAAAAAAGAGCCTTAATTATTATTGGTTCTATTGGTGGTTTAAATCAAACATCAACACGAAAAATTATAACTTATTCATTCATCAACCACATAGGTTGAATATTATTAGGACTTATAATAACAGAAGATTTATGACAACTCTGTTTCATTTGAAGACGTCGAAGGGAGGGTCGCGCACAGGGGCCGCGGGGGCCTCCCTTCGCCTGCCGGCGCCGCCCGGTCGAGGCGCGCCGCCCCCGCCCCCGCCCCCCGCTCGAGCGAAGTGAAGACTCCAAATATCGGCGCGCGGGCCGGTTCGCGCCACATGCCGCGCCAAAGGAGACTTAATTAGATTGTCGCCGTTTTTTTTTTTTTTTTTTTTTTTTTTTTTTTTTTTTTTTTTTTTTTTTTTTTTGCCGAGCGGTCGGGCGCGACAGGAAAAAAACAAAAACAAAAACGAAACGACTGGCGTTCGCGCAGGGAGAGCATACGCGTGAGGCCGGATGAGGCCGTGCGTGGCGTTTGGGATGCGGCGATTGGCGTTTCGTATTTAGCATTTGGCGTACAGCTTGCAGCATGCTTGATGTTCGTCGTTTGGTGTTCGGCATTTGACGGTTGGCATGCGGTGAATTGGTGCTCTGCGTTGGACATTTGGTGTGCGGTGTTTGATGTTTTGTGTGCGGCGTTTAGACGTTTGGTGTGCGGCGTTTAGACGTTTGGTGTGCGGCGTTTAGACGTTTGGTGTGCGGCGTTTAGACGTTTGGTCTTCGGCGTTTAGACGTTTGGTCTTCGGCGTTTAGACGTTTGGTCTTCGGCGTTTAGACGTTTGGTCTTCGGCGTTTAGACGTTTGGTCTTCGGCGTTTAGACGTTTGGTCTTCGGCGTTTAGACGTTTGGTCTTCGGCGTTTAGACGTTTGGTCTTCGGCGTTTAGACGTTTGGTCTTCGGCGTTTAGACGTTTGGTCTTCGGCGTTTAGACGTTTGGTCTTCGGCGTTTAGACGTTTGGTCTTCGGCGTTTAGACGTTTGGTCTTCGGCGTTTAGACGTTTGGTCTTCGGCGTTTAGACGTTTGGTCTTCGGCGTTTAGACGTTTGGTCTTCGGCGTTTAGACGTTTGGTCTTCGGCGTTTAGACGTTTGGTCTTCGGCGTTTAGACGTTTGGTCTTCGGCGTTTAGACGTTTGGTCTTCGGCGTTTAGACGTTTGGTCTTCGGCGTTTAGACGTTTGGTCTTCGGCGTTTAGACGTTTGGTCTTCGGCGTTTAGACGTTTGGTCTTCGGCGTTTAGACGTTTGGTCTTCGGCGTTTAGACGTTTGGTCTTCGGCGTTTAGACGTTTGGTCTTCGGCGTTTAGACGTTTGGTCTTCGGCGTTTAGACGTTTGGTCTTCGGCGTTTAGACGTTTGGTCTTCGGCGTTTAGACGTTTGGTCTTCGGCCTTTGTTCGTTTGGTGCTCAGCATCGCCTTAAATCTACAATTAACTTTAAAAATTGACGTCGTGTTAATATTTGCAGAAAATGGATAATCCACATGTAGCATTAACTTCAATTGGATCCTTAATCGAGAGACAATATCCAGAACATGAAGTAATGCTCAAACGTACGTGGATGTGGAATCAGAACAAGTCGTGCAAGTATTCCGGAAACGACTTCGCCGGATCATAAGTCATTCGTGTTGGTTTCGAACGCTAAGTGCAGAAATAGTAACGCGATTCATATTGAAATATTTCAAATTTTTTACATATTTAATGTTGTTAGCAGACTGTGCGGTGACATAAATATTTTAAGTGTGTTAAATGAGTTTTAATAACTTTTTAATATCACACCTATGGCGCGACACGTGCGGTAAATCAATAGTCTTAGCATGTTTAAAGAGGATTAGTCTTCCCACATATTCAGGATGATGCTCTATCATGCCTTTCATTTTCCTTGCGACTCTGTTCTCAGTTTATATTAATGATACTTGGAAGGAATGGGAAAGTAAATACTGAAATCTATTTATGCGTGTCCGTCGCAGCTTTGCTCTGAGAGTCCGGGATCCGTACATCGCAGTATCTCCTCTTTGCGTGTGGCATTTGATTTCCATGAAGTAGGGAAGACTGCTGCGCTCTGCAAAATGTCGGTTCTTTTATTGAGTTGAAATTCTAAATCCTTCAGTCAAATATTTATTTGCAGATGGAGACTGCTCATGTTGAAGCAGAGCAAACATTTGACGTCCCAGAAAGATGGAAAATGTCGAGCTTCTCCGCCTCTCGTCTCCTCTTCCTCTGCCTCGTGGCAGTAAACAACATTGTTTTTTAAAGCGTTACCATGAAATATTAAGCATAAACCTTTGCTTCTTACGCAAGGGAAAAACGTGCTTTCGCAGTAATTGAATTGTCCAGTGTAATATACTCACAGCAAACAAACACGTTGTAATTTCAGTGTGACGTTGAAGCGTATTAGGACAGGACTTGCCGTAACTTCTAGAACGCTGGTCTCTCTCTACTGTATGAAGTTCTTACATCTGGGTCTGTTGCCAAGCCGAACGTAATTTCGCGCCACATTCCACTAACGGGTGCCGCCCGACGACGCAGCAATGCACCCAACGAGCGCTCCAGGCCCACATGACGCGCTTTGCTTTTGATCGAGGCGTCATTGTAAATGTGGTGAGAAGGAATATAAAAATACAGGGCTCGGAGGCAGTCGTGTGTCGGATCAGTCAGGAGTTATACGGTAAAATGTGTTAACTCCCTCGACTGTAACAATAAGGAATAAAAGAAAAACTTCATTTTTACTGAAACATTTCGTTGCATGTCGCTACATGTTCTCTTGAGGATGGAATTACGGGAGGGAAATATGGAAAGACAGATGGAAATCCCGATAATATAAACAGAGTCAAGAAACGGCACCTCGCGCTTCCGAAAGGAATTTCGAGTCATCCACCATAGTTCACGCAGTATGTCGGTCCATCTGGGTCGGCAGTCGGACCAAATGTAATTTCACGCCGCATCTCATGTACGCCCACTGGATGGTGCGGGTCGGTTAGGCTGTGCGCACCCCTGGGTCCCGCGCCGCACCCTTTCCGTCAGTAGGCCACGCGGAAGCCCAAAAAACTGCTGCGAGGCGGGGCCGGAGGCGACGCCGAAAAAGGTCGAACGGCATCCGCGGCGCTTATGTTTTTCTGCCCGACGCAGCGAAAGCAGGCGGGGATGCGTGAATCGCAATTTGCCGCCTTCTTCCTCTCGTGAGGCGCAGCAGACGGAGATGTGTGGTAGATTACTCCGGTGGCACACTGAGGTTTCATATTTGTTAGGGAGTTGAGGCTCGGCATAGCGTACAGGAGGCCTGCAGAGCGTTTTGCACTTTGTGTGACCTCGAGAGCCGCGCGCGAGCCACTCAAGTGCACATGCGGAGAAATTTGAAGGGGAGGGGTTGAGGCAAATTCTCGGCGTGGGGACCACCAATTAGAATGTGCAATTCGAACTACAGCGCGTAAATTGAAAGAACAATCGACGAGAATATATCGGTCACATACATTTCAAGCAACATTGACTTTTCTATTATATTGGAAATGTTTGTTGTCGATGTGTGGTAATATGAAATATAAGACTACATCGAATTATACACATTTGATTTGGACACCAAATATTATAATTGCTTGAAGGGCTGATAATGTAATTCGCTTTGCTACGATGTAATCTCAAATATGTGTGTTTGATAAACACAAAATTATGATACTGAGTGGGTTTTGTTTGATGACGGCAGCAATAAACTATTTTTTCATTAACTATGTGTAATTGAATAATATGGGTCTCTCAAAGCTAAAACATATTATTCCTAAAAAAATCATGATTATTTTCTGCGCTAATTTCTGACCAGAGTATATTATATATTTCTAATATCAAGTCAACAAACACTATTTATTCACCATTTACTACATGGTATAAAAATATTAAGCTCTTTGCATTCTATTTAACAAGACCCATGCTAATCTAATGATTGTCTGTAACATAACATTAGAGAAGTTTGCTCGTTGATATATTTTATTCAGAATCGTAATGGGGGAAATTGTCATAAATGTATTTGCTGCTAAACATTACCTTCTTGCAATTGCCTGTATTATATTTTTATATCCATCTTGATGTAAGAGATTGCTCGCCAGGAATGTTGCAATCAATTGTTAAATTATTAATTTTTGTTTTCGTTTTAAAATGAGTTGTTAAAAAACTGTAATAATTTTAAAAAAGACAATGCTTTAAAATATTGCTTAAGAGTCACAATGACCATCATCTAAAAAATTACATAGGGTGGTGGATACAAAGATGGAAACGCAACAATGCACAGAAGATCGTATAAAGCGAATTATGGCCCGTGTAGCTTAAAATAGGGGACATCACCCATTTAAATAAGTGGGGAAATGATTTCACAGCAGGGATCGTTGCACTAGACGCCCCGTCATTCAATGTACCCTTCGCGTCGTGCAACGCCAGTCTTCTCCCCTCTCTGAAGAGCATCCCCCCCCAACACACACACAACTTGCACTTTCGGCGCTATCGCGGGCAATCTGTCGGCTGGTAAGTGTAGAATGCTCACGGGAGCAGTCCTTGCGTACAGCAATCGTCAACACTATTGAGCCATTGCGCACGCGCTAACTCAGAATCGAAGAGATGAGGAACCCGCCAATCCGGCGGATTTAGCAGGCAACGTATGTCGTACGCTAATCGATCTCTCTCTCGTTTTTTATCAAATTTTTTTGCCATCTTTAGCGGCCGAGTTTGCTTCGAACTCTATATTCCCCATGATGCAAAATGAAATTAGTAGTATTAATCTGTAAATATAATTATCTAAATAGTATATCGTAAGTTAATTAAACTTCCAGATAATGGGAGTATATTTGAACAAAACTTTAATTATGTAAAAGCTAGATCTAGAAATTTGAAGGGCAAAATTAATTTCGGGTTATTACATATTTCGACATCAAAGTTTCTAGAAACGAGAGGAATGCGATGAAGGTTTGAGAGTAAAAACAACGAAATGAATTTGATGTAGATAAATCTCTTTGCCAATGAAAAAGATGTGCTTTAAATTCAACGCAGAACTACGCTTAAACTTGTAAAATATAATGTATATATAATGCATTGAAAAAGCTCCGAAAACTAATTTTCACGAAACATTTTATTGCATGAAGTAAACACACATACATGTGAATTTTATTATGAATTTAGGTAGCTATTCCTACTTAATACTTCGAATTTATTTCGTCTCATCATTTAATTCATCATTAATGTAAGCTGCCCTTTCAAATAAGAAGCATGGACCGCCACTGTTCGTTTACTACTTTAAACTGTTTGTCACACTGTCTTTAAGAGGTTTGACGAATCGTACATTTTCTCGAATCTGAATTTTAAAAGGTTTCTTCACCCTCTCTTCACTGCCTCTGCGTCACCCTGTCTCCACTGCCACTACTTTATCCTCTGTGCATTACCACTACTTTACCCTCTGTGCATTACCACTACTTTATCCTCTGTGCATTACCACTACTTCACCGTCTATCCAATACTGCCACTTCATGACGTTTCCGTTCCTACTTCCCCTTCTCTCGTTCACTATTTCTCCTCTATGTTATCCCCACTTCCTCATCTCCCCATTACCATCTCTTCCCTCTCTCCCTTACCACCGCTTCACCCTCTCTCCGCCACCGTCGTCGCCGTCCTGCTGCCGTCTCCTTGCGCTGGTTGTTAGCGTTGCCGCCTCTGCCCTCGCGCCAAGGTCACCCCGCGGCTTCCACGGCGGCGCTCGGTCCGGCGGTGACGTCACCTCCCGCGGCGGCAGAGAGAGCGCTGCACTCGGGCGCCGCCTAAACGGCCCAGCGCAGCGCTGCGCAGCGGAAGACGAGCAGTGCGGCAGAGCGCGTGGGACACGGCGGGCGGGCGGCGGGATTTATAACACGATCTTGCAGCATCTGTTGCTTTTCGATATTTCTCTTGTGGCACTGAGTTGCGGTTTATTTAATCATATTTGGCTTACCGATGTGGCCCTAGCGTCGCAGTAGCTGGGTGCTGCAGGAATGCCATAATAATAAAAACAACAGCGACAACAAGCGAACTTTTCTTGAGACTGAGTCGTGGCACAAGGGATTTCCTTGTATATGATAAGGTGTTGTCAGATTACAATTTTTGGTGGCTTTGAGTGCGTGTTTTAGCAGTTCTGTTTAAGAGAATCTATAAAATATGAAGTAGTCTACAAGAATGCACACATCTTATCACATATAGCGCGACTCCGATTGATGGTATCATTCTTCTAATTAAGGCAGTTAGTGCAGAGTTAGCGCATACTTCAAAGCCTTTGGAAGTAGATGTTACGTTGGAAAGCATATCAAAATATTGAGGGTGGAGTAGTATGTAGTGCCTATCCGCTCGAAGAAGTCGTACGCTTTACCAGGTTTAACAGAGAGGGATACAATTGTACAAGTTGCATTTCGAAGGGAAAATAGTTCCTGAAAGTAAGTGTGGGAGAGACCAGACGCGCTTGAATTGGTCGAGCGGGAAGGAAGATGCGGAGGGAAGAATGGCTGACGGGGACGTGCCTGGGGAGAGGGAAGAGGAGGGTGAGGCGGGGCGAGGCGGGTCGCGTTTGGCTTGTGACGGGGGAGAGGGACGAACCGGAACGCGGCTAGAGGAGGGTCTGCAGCGTGTGTGAAGTGGATGTGGCTGAGCGGGGGAGGAGTGGGGAGGGGAGGAGCGGAGCGGGAAGGAGTGGAGTTGTGCGAGGCGGGCAGGAGTTGTGCGGGGCGGGCAGGAGTTGTGCGGGCGGGGAGGAGTTGTGCGGGGCGGGGAGGAGTTGTGCGTGGCGGGGAGGAGAAGAGTGGATTGGAGTGGAGCGTGGCGGAGAAGAGTGGATTGGAGTGGAGCGGGGCGGAGTAGAGTGGATTGGAGTGGTGCGGGGGGGAGGAGTGGTGCGGGGGGGAGGAGTGGTGCGGGGGGAGGAGTGGTGCGGGGGGGAGGAGTGGTGCGGGGGGAGGAGCGGAGCGGATAGGAGAAGAGTGGAGCGGGGCGGAGAGGAGAGGAGAGGAGAGGAGTGAAGTGGAGCGGGCCGGGGAGGAGTGGTGAGGAGAGACGTTGCGCGCAGGGGCCCTGGTCGCTGTGTGTCGACGAGCAGCGCAGCGCAGAGCAGGGAGCGGGCGCAGACGGTGTGCTGTGCTGCGCCGCGCAGCGCCCTCCCTGCGCTTCGTCACCGCCGCGCCGCGCCGCGCCGATGCCGTCTGCCGCTATTTTCGGCGCCTCGCCGCCGCCCTGCGCCCCATGGGCGAGGCGCGCTCCAACGCAAGTTTTCTGCGTGCGCTGTAATCTCATCGGCTGTGCTCTCGATTGGTTGATCAGCTTTATTCACGAAATTATTGTTCCGCAACTTGAAGAGTGTGAGCCGTTTTGATTTTTGTTTCGTACAATCAGACAGACGTTGTTGGATTCGATATCAATTTATTCGAAACGGATTTATGTGCTCGCTGCCATGGTCCCTTATTGTTTCTTTACCAGTTAGGATTACTCAAATCCGTTTAGTTATTAAAAACATGTATAAATGCATTGAAAGATGATTCAATTGATTGTTTTGTTTTCCCATACTGTACTTTTCATTTTTTTACCTATTTTTTTTTCTTTTTCTTTTTTAGGTACGTCCCTCTGATGTAAACTGCTGTAATTGAATAATTTGAACGAATACAACGCGGGTAAGTTTTCATATTTGGCTGTGACTGACTAGTCTGAGGGAAATAATTAAACACTGGGAAATTAAGTGTTGATGATATTCACATTTCAGTGGAATATTGTTTTGAGTGCAAATAGAATGCAAAACTCCCTCATACCAGTAGTGAGAACCCGATTGTGTGTACTTGACTAAAAGAATTTGGTATTTTTCTTCATTACATTTTCTGAGAAGTTCGGTTAGTACATGGATTGTGATAAGTACGCTGGCAATAACAATAAAACACCTGAAATTCGTCGTTATTGGATCTCTACTCCAACAAAAAAGCATCACCTTTCTTAGCATTAAACGCAGTCGTCTCAGTACTTTGCACCTCCTGAAAAAAATGTAGGTTTGAAATTCCCTTCACAAACATGCTAGAATCCAAACACTCGCACCCCGCCGCAATATTTCTTCTCCTAGAGCCGTTCAACGAGCGAGAGTTAAACAGAAGTGACGACTATCTCACGACTAAAAAGGCCGGAGCTGACCATTAGCTCGGGACCCGAAGAGAGTGCAGGCGCGGCGGAGGTTAATAAGTGTTGGATAGTGTGTACAAGAGCGTGTGCAGACGTGCGTAGTAGGAATGCATTAGCGCGCCAACTGCAGCGCCAGGCTGGCTGGCTGGCGTCGGCTGCTGCGCCGGGTGACTGCCCGAGCGCACATCCCTTCCGGGAAAAGCAACGCCTCTCGCCCACTCGCCATTCCGCCCACTCGCGCACGCCCCGAACAAGAATACAGCCTCACGCCGGGTCCAGTGCACGGCCCGACTCGCTGCAGGCGCCCCCGCCTCCCCCTCCTGTGTTCTGTGCCTTGTTACTCGTTTCCACTCGTAAATAGCCCACACCTTCCCGATGGCCCCCTCCTTACCAACTAACCCGCGCTTTCGCATTGCTCCGCTCCAACTCCACAGCGTTGCCTCCACAGCCGGCATGCGCCTTGCGCCCTCCCGTCTGCCTCGCCACTATCCCACTGTCACGCATCTTCCCGACTGTCTCTTGCCTTGCCAACTTTCTCCCACTGTTTCCCTCGCTGCGCTCAGACCCACCAGCCCCGCCCCATCCCGCCCCATCCCGCCCCATCCTGCCCCATCCTGCCCCATCCCGCCCCATCCCGCCCCATCCCCGCCCCATCCCGGCCCATCCCTGCCCCATCCCTTCTCATCCCTGCCCCATCCCTGCCCCATCCCTTCGCCATCCCTACGCCATCCTTGCCCCTTCCCTGCCCCATCCCTGCCCCATCCCTTCCCCATCCCTGCCCCATCCCCGCCCCACCCGCCCCATCCCTGCCCCATCCTTGCCCCATCCCTGCCCCATCCCCGCCCCATCCCCGCCCAACCCCGCCCCATCCCGCCCCACCAACCCAGCCCCTCACCGCCTCGCCCCGCCCGTGCGCTTTCCGCTCGGGGCGTCTGCGCCGGAGCACACGCGGGCTGCGCGGGCGGCGCTGGCGGAGTCGCGTGGTTGCGCGCAGACGTGGCAACCGGGCTCGGACGCGAGTGTTTGCTCTGCCTCCCTCCCTCCCTCCCTCCCTCGCTCCGCCGCCGTTGCGAGGAATTTATTCGCCGGACGCGAGTGGAACGTATTCGGAAGGTTGTTTTGGAGTTAAGCGGAGACTTCTGCAAATGGTGTACTTGAACTATCTCAACAATGGCGCGTTTGTTGTTTATTGACGTTTGCTTAGTATATAGAAAAAGAAAAAAAAAACATTCATAACGGTACTTTGCCATTGCAGGACATTTCTTTACAAGAACCCACCCAGCTTTGCAATCAATGTGATACTAAATATACCATTACATATTTCAAGTACTGCAACTTTGTTTATAACGCCATTTGTGTTGCACTAAATTTAAAATTTAATTTGGGAAATTTTGGCCTTTTTAAAGAGTTCTCTCTCACCCGCGACCCATTTCATTAGATGCACTCAATTACTTCAACTGGACATGTCCTCATACAGATTGCGTTGACCAAAACACGCGCGTCAAGATGACCTCTGAAGGAAGGCAAATTCTTTCGCGCTCTGGCGTTGCTGATTTGCATATTTGGTACAAGGCTCTGCTTGGTAATGCTTTTGATATTTCGTGGGTTCATTGCTGCTGACATTTATGTTGATTTTAGATCAAGACTGGAATTTGACCCGTCCTCTCTAACTTAATGTAGGCATGTGATGTGCTCATGTTATTTAAATGAAAAGAAAATACTGCTTCATATATTAGCAGCATGATTTGTAAGATTAAACTAAAAGATTAACTAAAGGATTGAAATAATGCTAAATGTCATTGGAAGCTTTAGTAATCTAATTTACGGAGACGTGAAAACTGCATTACATTAACCTTTTTGTGCCGTTTAAATGTATATTTTAAGGCGTCGTTTGTACGAAACGAAAGAAAGAGGCGTTGTTCGTGTGTCCTTCGCATTTCGCAGCGCTGACGTCACCACGCCACTTTCGGGTAGTAGTTCGCGTTCCGCAGCATCTGACAGCAACGTATTGGGCGAGTTACACCGATCGCTGTCCGAAATGAGCGCCGCCGAATAAGAGCGTCGTTGAAAGCGGCGGCGACACCCGCCTCCGCAATGACGCTCGCTGTCAGGCAGGCGACGGCGATGACGGTGGCGGTGGCGGTGACGGTAACGGTGACGGTGGCGGTGGCGGTGGCGGTGGCGGTGGCGGTGGCGGTGGCGGTGGGGGGTGGCGGTGGCGGTGGCGGTGGGGGTGCAGTGGCAGTGGCGGTGGCGGTGGCGGTGGCGGTGGCGGTGGCGATGGCGATGGCGGTGGCGGTGGCGGTGGCGGTGGCGGTGGCGGTGGCGGTGGCGGTGGCGGTGCGGAGACGGAGACGGAGACGGAGACGGAGACGGAAACGGAGACGGAAACGGAAACGGTGGCGGTGACTGTGACTGTGACTGTGACTGTGACTGTGACTGTGACTGTGACTGTGACTGTGACTGTGACTGTGTGACTGTGTGACTGTGTGACTGTGACTGTGTGACTGTGACTGTGTGACTGTGACTGTGTGACTGTGACTGTGTGACTGTGACTGTGACTGTGACTGTGACTGTGACTGTGACTGTGACTGTGACTGTGACTGTGACTGTGACTGTGACGGTAACGGTGGCGCAGACGGAGACGGAGACGGCGGGTGGAGGCGGCGCGTTGGAAATGTGACAAGTGAAGTCTGACAATGGAAGTGACGCTATAAGCGCCTTTGGAAATGACGCTGCAAATCCTGGTGAATATGACAACGCAAGTGACAGGGGCATCGATAGCAATGCCGTCGATTGTGAAAGCGAATGTGGCATTGACGTAACCGATCGTAGCGTTTCTGGTTGAAGACGCAGATTGACAGTGGCGGCTGCACGTTGTAGCTGAAGTGACGGTGACGTTCGATGGTGGAATCGACTTGTCTTCGATTGTCGAAGCACCTGTGGCAATGACGGAAGTGATTGTGGACGTGGCCAACAGTGACAGTGGTGGTGATGATGTTAGTAGGAGTGGTGGCGGAGGTTTGAACTCAGGCAATAAGTGTGTCGGTGTGGAATTGCAAGTGGGCGTGGCAATAGCGTTGGTGGTGGGTGGCGGTGCCCCTCTCTCGTAAATAACTGCCGTCCCGCCCGCCGCGCCGGGCTGGGTGGGGCCGGACGAGGGAATCCTGCGGGGAGGCTTTGATGCGCGGCAGTGGATGGATAACGTACGCGCCGTCTCGCCGGCGTCTCGCCAGCGACTGCGCTGCATCTGCGCCCGCCCGCCCGCGCGCCCGTCACTTGCTGGCCCGCTCGTGCGGCTGTTGCGGCGCCACGCCACGCGACGCCACGCCACGCCACGCCACCCCAAATCACGCCACGCCACCCCACCCCCACCCCACCCTACACCACGCCAACCCACCCCACGTCACACCACACCAAAACATACCGTTCCACCCCACCCAACCTTACCCCACGTCACACCACACCAAACCATACCGTCCCACCCCACCCCACCTCACCCCACGCCTCCCCACGTCACCCCACACTACGCCACCTCACGCCAGACAACGCCACCCACCGCACCCCACCCCACCCCACGCTACCCCCATCCTATTGCGCGGTCAAGGGCATTATAGTGACATACAGCTCTGAGCCACCTAAGTCTGTGGTTTGAAAAGATCTGTATTCGAATTTCTCCGTGAAAATATGTTTTTTTTTTTAGATGAATTGTGGCGTGAATTCGTATTTTAAACCGGCAAAATCAGATTTTTTCTTTATTAATTAATCTAGTAAAGACAGTAAAAAATCGAAATACAAAATCTATTTATTGTTTTTTTTTTAATAGAAACAGAATGTGTAAACGTCAACTTCAGAACTCGCAATCAGTAATATGACAATTTCTCTCAATTTCGTATCTTGTAAAGTGTTTAGCCAACATATCCATCCGTATCTGCTGCTTCAAATCCGGTAGCAAAGTGAATAATTAAAAAGATTCTGATGAAAACAATTTGTAAGTCTATGTGTATTCTCAAGACGTTTAAACGAATGTAATTGATTTGTTTAAACGCCTTGTGATTTGCTAACATATTACACAAAGTGGTTAAATGAGTTTATTTATTACGCCCTCGTCGTTGGCTTCGTTTGCGGCTGCTCTCAATACTCCCTTCCTCGCCCTTCGCTTTCCCGTCGTGGGCGCGGTGCAGTGGCTCCGCCGGACACACGTGACGCGGAGGCCGCCGCGCGCCGCCCTCCCACCGCCACCGAAGCCGCCTGGCGTCTGGCAGCGACGGGCCACGTGGCGGTGGCGGCGGCGGCGGCGCGGGCCAGGCAGGCACTTGACCTTTGCCGAGGTCCAGCGGCGGCGGCGGCGGCGTCAGTGCTGGATCTGCGCGCGGGGCGTTGCGTCAGGTCTGCGTGGGGCCGCGGCGATCGCCCGCGCTTGCACGCCCGCCGCCCGCCGCCCGCCGCCCGCCGCCCGCCGCCCGCCGCCCGCCTCCCGCCGCCCGCCGCCGGATTCGCCCGGTGCGGTGGGCCGGGGGCCTCTGGCCGGCGTATAAATAACCCCGCGCTTTGGCCAAGCCTGGCGGAGGTGGCTGCGGAGGACGCGGCGGTGA
>JAZDUA010001098.1:0-130000 GCA_038098605.1 Gryllus longicercus | reverse complement strand
TACTCGCGCGCCATGTCGGTTAAAAGACAACGCGAGTCCTATGTGCTGCATTGCGTTTGTGGCCGGAAATGTGTTTCATTAAACGGTAGCGTTCAGATGACGACGTTCGCTCGAGATGAATAAGTTCATTGTCTGCACCGGAAGAATACCAGATGCCGCGTTCTTTTGTTTCTCTTCTTAGTGTCTTTGAATTCTTCTCCGCGCATTTAGACACAGCATCCATTTCAGGGCAGGTTCTTTTTCCTTTTGCTGATTTCGTAATTCTTAGATTCTACTTCTCAATGAGATGTATAATGTTATAGTATTTTCTTTCTTTCGTTATTTCTATGTAGACCACCTACATTTTGAAGACAATAACACGTGCAACTTCTTCATTACACTTTCTCACTAGCTGGAGAGATACATGTTTTGATTTATAACTTACTCATTCATTACTTTATTTTTTATTTGTATTCACCACACCACTACGGACGTCAATATTTGTCAGATCTCACCAACTACAGAACTTACTTTTTTTTCTGAGCGCAGTGCTTGAGATTTTTCCAATTTTTTCTACAATGTGAAAATGACAAGCATTACATTTCAAAAGTGTTGCAAGATTTTCAGTGGGTTGCATGTGAAAGACAGAAACGTGGTTAAAAATGTTGGGACGCGTAAAGCACAATACCTCATTTACGTTTATGTCACTTACGAACGTGCCTTCAATGCCAATAGTGCAAATTAGAATAGGGAAGTCTTGGCACGGTGATACGTTCGCCAACTCCATTATTCCAAGTTCAAAATCGATGAATGGAACATTATGTACAGTTCGCAACAAGATTATTTGTGCACTCTGTGTCCGTTGAAGCACGAGCCAGACACACAGAAAAAGATCTGTTTGCACGTACTATCAACGTTCAGAAAACATAGGATAATAAACAATCGTGGATCATAAACAACGTCTAGTACAGGGTGTCCTACTTGCAAGGCCTCAAAGGCCGAAACTAAAACCTTCAATATGGTTGCGGGTAATTTCTTCCTTATTCGGGCGATCCACACGGCTGCACTTAAAAGGGAGGGAACCATTCGTGAAATCAGCCATGCCGTGCATGACGCATTGAAACACATTGGGATGATTTTGAATTTCTGAATTTACTAGAAAAAAATTTCTTAAATGTAAACTTAATCTAGTTTTACATTAAGGGGGTGTTGACCCCAACAGGGCGCTGCACGAGGCACACAGTGTTCTCACCCGAGATGGTTGCAAGGGGCTTTTGCATTTGAGTAATAACTTGTCGTGGGCCACAATTAATGGCACCGCGGGTCGCCAGTTGGACAACCCTGGTCTAATACTAACTTAGAAATGTAATCTCCCAGAAATTTGTTTCCCTGCGTCAGTAATTTGTTACGTTGGATTTCTTGAGTGCTGTCCATCACTGAATGTGAACGTACTTTTTGTTGCAATCTTTAAAAGCTATGAAGTTAAAGTTTATGAGTTGGCATTCAATGCAACCGTGTCTTGCTTCTGAATAATATTGTCTTCTGTTTCATAATTGTCAGGTTTTAACCGTGCACAAAATATGTTATTGGCCGTCTGAAACATTATTGAACACGTACAAAGAATTAGCGCTTGACGTTCAAGGATACTAATAAAACGATAAAAGAGAATTTACGTATGTGTGTGGACGGTCTTTGCCTTTCATGGAACGATCTCTAACTGACAACATCCACGTCGACTCTCCGCACAGGGCATTCTAAACAGCTAATCAACAACATTCAGACGGTCTCCTCGCATATAGCAGCCTTCCAACTTTACGTACATACTCAAAACACGTCAAAATTATGAAATTGCCACAAAGTCAATATTTACTGTTAACTATACAATTCTAAATAATCAAATATAAATTAAAAGTACCGAATATAATAATACCGAGTATAATAATATAGGTATATAATAATATAATTATAATAATAATGATAAAATAATATAATAATAATAATTATATAATAATATAATAATAATTCGCGTGATGTGTAACAATGATGCATACACTGAACTGCACATGGGACGTATGAAGCAGCGCCCCAATATATATGAGTAGGTTGCATTAGTATCCACGAATCTAAATTTGTGTGCAACAAAATATAATTTCATAATTGCCATGCATATTGATTTATAATTAAAATTTACTTGAAAACAAAGTTAAGAACACCCCTCAAAGTGCCAAATTTGGGGGGTGGGTAAAGGAAATACCAGGGCATTTAAATAATCTCGGGCAGTGAATGGTAATACAAAGCGCGTTCGCATTTGATTTGAATACAAACATACACTGTGGTACCGCTAGTTACTATTTATTTTAATTTTTACGATGTTGTGATTGTGACCATTTTTCATCCATGAACAAAACATTGATGTTTAAAAAACATGGACTTCAAAACCGATGTTTAAAACATCGATATATATGTGTATATATATATATATATATATGTATGTATATATGTGTATGTATATATATGTATGTATATATGTGTATGTATATATATGTATGTATATATATGTGTATGTATATATATGTGTATGTATATATATGTGTATGTATATATGTGTATGTATATATATGTGTATGTATATATATATATGTGTATGTATATATATATGTGTATGTATATATGTGTATGTATATATATGTATGTATATATATGTATGTATATATATGTATGTATATATATGTATGTATATATATGTATGTATATATATGTATGTATATATATATGTATGTATATATATGTATGTATATATATATGTATGTATATATATGTATGTATATATATGTATGTATATATATGTATGTATATATATATGTATGTATATATATGTATGTATATATATGTATGTATATATATATGTATGTATATATATGTATGTATATATATATGTATGTATATATATATGTATGTATATATATATGTATGTATATATATATGTATGTATATATATATGTATGTGTATATATATATGTATGTATATATATATATGTATGTATATATATATATGTATGTATATATATATATATGTATGTATATATATGTATGTATATATATAGTAACATCGTGGTGTCGAAAACCTCGACATCGATGTCGCCTATCTAACCCAGAGGTAGAGGTTCGCCGCATTCTTCCCACCGCAAGCGACTCCCACTGGCAGCGTCCCGGCCGCGATCCGCGTTTTTTCCTCCAGCGCGTGACAGCCACCGGCGTCGCAGCGGCCCCTCCCCCTCCCCCGCCCCCGCCCCGCCGCGAGGCGCGCAGCTGAACGCGGTGGCCGGCGCCGGATGTTGAGTCTCCGCCGGTATATGCCCCGCACTTCCGCCATCCGCCCCCTTCCCCTCGCCCGCCCGCCCGCGCGCCTGCATTTAATTGCGCTGTTTGTTTGCTTCGTATTTGCCTCCCCCTGGCCTCCCGCGCTGCGGGACCGTGCGTTGTTATTAAGGACGCGGAGGCGCGCGGCAGCTCTGCTTTACTTCACGTTCCGTTCGCCGTTCCCGCGTCGCCCCGCGTGCTCGGGATTTCGCCGTTCCTACACTTCGCTTCTCCTGGCGGCCCGCCCTTCCCGGCGATCCCTCCTTCCACATCCCTCCTTCCCGACATCCCTCCTTCCCGGCATCCCTCCTTCCCGACATCCCTCCTTCCCGGCATCCCTCCTTCCCGACATCCCTCCTTGCCGACATCCCTCCTTGCCGGCATCCCTCCTTGCCGGCATCCCTCCTTGCCGGCATCCCTCCTTCCCGGCGATCCCTCCTTCCCGGCGATCCCTCCTTCCCGGCGATCCCTCCTTCCCGGCATCCCTCCTTCCCGGCATCCCTCCTTCCCGGCATCCCTCCTTCCCGGCATCCCTCCTTCCCGGCATCCCTCCTTCCCGGCATCCCTCCTTCCCGGCATCCCTCCTTCCCGGCATCCCTCCTTCCCGGCATCCCTCCTTCCCGGCATCCCTCCTTCCCGGCATCCCTCCTTCCCGGCATCCCTCCTTCCCGGCATCCCTCCTTGCCGGCATCCCTCCTTGCCGGCGATCCCTCCTCCCCGACATCCCTGCTTCCCGACATCCCTCCTTCCCGACATCCCTGCTTCCCGACATCCCTGCTTCCCGACATCCCTGCTTCCCGACATCCCGGCTTCCCGACATCCCGGCTTCCCGACATCCCTCCTTCACGACATCCCTCCTTCACGACATCCCTCCTTCACGACATCCCGTCATTTCCGTCAATCTGACTTTCCAGCCTCTTTGCCACCATTTCCCTACTACCGAAACACGTGCTCGGTTTCGCTCGCTTCCACGCGTGTCGACACCGATTGCACGCGGGTCTCTCTTGTATAAACTGCCCTTCCTGCCGCCGTTTGCTTTCCTTGCGAGCGCGCGTGTCCTTCGGCTGTGTCGTTGCGCCGCCGAGTTGCGGAAGCTTGCCAGCCAACAGCGCACGTTTGCCGCAATAAATCTATTGGTCGCGCTTTCGACGAGGTGTGGCGCATCGGTTCATATTGATCGTAGCTTTAAAAAAAATAATTAGTTGCTTCCTGGGTGGACTGGTACAATTTACAGCTTTTCGAGAAATTGTAAGCACCAATAAATTTTTGGGTATGTAGGTCATAATTTTGTGAGTGTCACAGGGTATTGGCAGTTACGATGACACAGTAAGGATGCGTATGTAATGGTGATGTATCACTTGCCTACGAAATGAATAAAACGCCCTGAATGAAACGTAATCGTACGTAATCATTTGATGGAAGTGTATTGATGGGATAAGATCTGAATTCTTTCGTGAAATTTTAGAAATTTTAGAATTGTACATCTTTGTACTTGAATTTTTCTTTCTCGATGACTCGTGCACCATAATTTTGTGGCTCGAGTTATTGTTTTGATTCTGTCATAATGCTTTCCGGGGATCCATGCACGCCTGCCGTAATATCTCATGGTGTGAATGATGAAACAATGCACCTCGACTTTATAGTGATATTGCCTTAAATAAACAGATTTCTCAGAATTTAAAATAAAAATGTCACTTATACCTTTCTGGTGGGTCTCTAGCAAGGAGGAGAAACTCCGCTGAAGATGGGAAAAGTGTTTCCCGAAAGTTAACTCTGGGCAATAATTAATAAAAGTTATTAAAGTTTTCGTGGACGATTATTTCCTTTACCATATTATGGATTACCACAAGATATCTTCTACCACCATGAAATTTTATATTAATATTATTATTGTCATATATTTATTACTGTTATTGTTGTTATTATTATTATTATTACTATTGAAACCGCCATGGACAACGCATTCCCAGTGCGAGCGCGCGCTTCTGCCGGCGCAGTCCGGCGCCCGGAGCGAATGGGCGCGGCGTCGTAAAAGCCAGCGCCACTCGGGATCCACCCACGCGCGCCGATAACGCCGCGACCTCCACAGCCACACTCGCCGCCTCCACCTCCACCTCCGCCTCGCCGCCACCGTCGCACGGAGTTCGCGCTGTTTGGCGATGTCTCGTGGGCTGCCCGGGAGACGCCGCGTCCTAGGCGCACACGTTTCTGCCGTCATTCCGCGGCCTTCTTCAGGGCGAAATGCATTTCGAGTTGAGAGAGGTCGCAGAAGGGCGGCCGAAACGTTGGCACATGTGGCGAGGACGCGGCGGCGCGTCTCCCGGGCAGCCAAGTAAATTCTGACTCCGGCAGCGGAAGGCAACGCTGGCTGGCATTGCCAACGCCATCGCTGTCGCAGTTTTCGTCCCTTCACCGCCTGCACCTCTGTTTAATATCCATCTCCGTTCCGTCTCCACCTCTGCCCCATCTTTGTCACCCTTCTCCCCCACACCATCACAGTCATCGCCGCAGTCACCTTCATATTCACCGCCACCTTCAGCGTCCATGTGACCCTCGCCTCAGCACCCCCCCCTTCCTCGCCCCGTCACCGTGCCCGACTGTCCCGTGCCATGCCCCAGCCGCGCCGCGCGGTTTAGTGCGTCCGTGTCCCAATAACCTTGAGCGGTCGCCGCTCCTCTCCGCTCCTCTCCTCTCCGCGCCGCTCTGCTCTGCTCGGCGCTCGCGGCGCGGCGCGCATAACTGCCCCCGGAGGCGGATTTGCGGCCGGCGGCGGCGGAGGGGAGGGGGAGGGGAAGAGGGAGAGGGAGAGGGAGGAGGCTCGTTCCCCGCATCCGCGTGCGAGCGTCCGTCGACGTTGGCGCCGTGACAACGCGCGCGCGACGGCTCCCGAGGGGAACGGAGGCTGCTCAGTTGATTCGGGACTGCACGCTGTGTGCTATTTCGCGCACTTGCACTACGGTTCAAACATCCGCACTAAAGCACGTGCTGGGTGCACTTGTAGTAGCGTACGTGCTGTTGTGTAACGTTTCCTAAACTACATCGACAATTGCACTTCATTGCGTTTACGAATTGAGAAACCTTATTTTCTTCTTTGTTATTCCATTGAGTTCCTATAACAAATTGTGGAAGATCTTCTGTGTGAGTCAGTGATCCATTGCTATCGGTGTTTCAAATTTTACTTTACATTCATTGCGGAAATGTCTTCCTGGTTAAAACGAACTAGGAAAATTGTCGACAAGAAAGGGTCCAAAGAAAAAAAAACGTTTATAGGAAGGTATTCCACATGTTCTAAAGGGAAAGAGAGAACAAACTACTTTTAATCGTAGTTATTTAAGTGTAATCGTTAAGGGAATGGCTAGAAATTTGCTAGTGAATTTTTGTAAGCACAGTGAAGTTTCAAATTATAGTCTAGTATTAATAATTTATTCCAAGAAGATATAATTTTCAGTAAATAGCGGTTCCATACCCTGTTTACATTTTCTTTTATACAATGAGGTGTACAAGTGATATAGGAGGCGTTCAGAAACGACACAAAAACATGAAGCAGTTTGTGATAAAAATACGCACAAGAACGAGATTTAAGAAGTAAAATAATTTGTTATTGCAGCATTTACTATTTTAGTGGAATTGGTCATTTTCTTTGCGAAATTTCCAACTTCGAGTAGTTTTGTGGCAGATGTTTTTTAGTTTTAGACTTTTTTCTCGTTGACATTTCTCCTTAGACGATGTTACTCTGTAGCAAAAAGAGAATAAGGGAGTTGCTTTCTGTTCCTGAAAGTTGCTTTTCTCTTAGGCTTCAATGCCTCATCCAGTGTTTTTTACGGCTTTTTCTTTCACACACTCTCACACAAAACCGCTCCTCGCCGCCTCACCCCTTATCTCTCATTTTTTTAAAATCTTGAGACAGTATTTCGCTGTCGAGAAGACCAGTTTTCAATAGTAGAACGTGTGGCCGAAAGGTCCTGATTAAAATAGTAATTATTGTCTTAATGGAGAAAAATAAAGATACTGTGACCATTTTAAGTTTTATAGCAAAAAATTGAGAACCTGGTCGCAGGAGAATGCAGAAAGGAAATCTTTTACAACATATCGGACAGGAAACGCATTATTTGAATGCGTTGAAATCCTTGACCAAAGAATACTGTTCGATAATCTTAATATAAGAATTATAAAATATGCAACATTTACTACTAACCTACCAGTTAGTGTCCTTTTTTAAATGTGTGATTATTTTGATTCACTGCAGACATAATTCTTCTGTTACAGACAGTTTAATAGTTATACGGATGAGACGTATGTCAGCTGAGTTGGTGCATTAATTTTACTTCATTTCCAGACGTACTTCGACAGATAATCGTTAGCTCCTTGTATGGAGCTTCTCTATAAGAAATTTGTCGAAAGTTGTAACGTCTTGGATGTTAAACAGCTTGCAAGCATATGCGGATCCAAACATCGCGAAGCCCATGAGTAATGTATTACGAGCCGCCTCGTATGTCTGCACGACAGATGGACAAGTGACAACGTCACGAGATCTCCCCTTCAGCTGCTTCGCGCGGAGGCGAACGCTGCTTTATAACCATGTCGTCGCATTTCTCCTGCGATTAGTGCGAACGCAGATTCTGCGAACGCGACATTTATTTTTTTCCCGCGTCCGTTAATGCCGCCGCCGCCGCCGTTCTTCGAACAGCCAGTGCTTTGACCTCTGAGAAAGCGTTTGTGTGTTGTTTCCTAGCGTAAAATTTAGACACGCCTCGCCACGAATACCTGTTTCATTTCGCATCGCAGTAATCGTTGATGCACCAGCCTGCTGTAACTGCGCTTGTAGGAGATGCCAGACGCAGAGTAAAGAGAGGTAATGGTATGTTGTTAAATTACTGACTTATGAGAAAGAATGAATGCCAAATGGTTTCCTTTAACTTTGCCCATTTCTTTTGTATCCATTTACTGCGTTTATTCCCTACTGTGGTTCCGTTCTTTTTTTTATCCCCCCCTTTTCCCCTCCTTCCCTAACCTTTTTCTTTTGCCTGCCATTTTCTTCACGTTTCTCACAGCAATATAGAGCAGACGTTATCGCAGTCAGTAAAGAAACGAGTTCTGATTGAGATTATCGAAATTAAGGAATAGGTGAATTTAATGTTCCAAAATGAAATGTGCACATCGGGTACATTGAGCAGAACAGTGTGGTCGTTGTAGGTACTAGTGGTGCGTTCTGGTGGCAACAGTTACTTACTACAATCGAGTCTTTTCGCACGATTTATTTTGAATCTTGTTTTCATGTACATGGTCAAGTATATGCAGTAGGTATTCATATGTTTTTTTTTTGTGTGTGTGTGTGTGTGTATTAACGTAACGAGTAAGTATTATGCGATCGAAAACCAACCGTAAACCAACTCTTAGTTTGGCTGTGATAAAATGCAATATAGGGAAGCGGTATAGAAAATTATTTTTATATGGGATTATTGTCTCTGTATTAACGTTAGTGGAAATTTGTTTTGTTGGATTTCAATTCATCACAAAGAAAATGAAATTGCTAAATGTAAAATTTTTATTTTCCAAACAGGTCCTGCAACAGACAAATTTTGGTTTGAACAATGAGGGATGTGCGATGTGCGATGGTGAATGAATGAATCAATAAACGACTTCGATAATGTTGGACATGTAAAACGTAAAGCAAAGGCAGGATGTCATGCAAGGCAGACGCGCAATGTCTCGAAAGAAAGAAAGAAAAAAAAAAAAAAAAAAAAAAACAGCAACAACACCGCTGTTCCGCTCTGAATACCTCAAATTCTGTGTTAGGGCAGAGCGTAGGAATCCGCACAGGGGGAAGTGCAGTGATCTGAGTGATCTGCAGAAATTTTCGAAAGGGATCCCTTAAAAGAAAGTCCCTAAAGATTCGTTTCCTAGCGGACAATTTGGGGAATGGATTCACGACAGTTGCGGAAAGAAATCCAAACCATTCGGCAACATTGTAAAGGCTTCGAACAAAATAAAATCAATACTGTTGATTGCATCATTATAGCTGTACTTTCATTATCCTATTTGTGATATGTACCCTCTTTCGTTTTAGGCTGCGCCTACGGAATAGATGTTTCTTGACGGTGGCATGCAAAGGTAATTCAAGAGTACGTGAGCTAATACAGACAAAAGCCTGTGGAGGGTTGTTTTTAATAAGCTCAAAAACTATTATAGAGGATAGCTCAATATCTGTCGCTAAGGTCACAACACTCGCGAAATGTATTCTACAGTCAAATGATAATGACTCGGAAGTGTCAGTTCAGAGTGGGCAGTTAGAAGTTTGAAATTTTCACCAGTGAATTATTTTGTCAGATATTCTCGTTTAAATTATATTATATGAATTGATAAAAAAATTGAGAATTTCATAATGAACGGGAATCAGTACTTGTTACGTACTCGCAGATCATGCTTCCACTTTTGATCGGGATGTTGACCGTCAAATTAATTCACCTCTTAACAGAGAAAATAAGTGATTTATGGATTATTTTGTTTTTACGGGCGAGTCTAGTGCCAAGGCCATTTCCGTAAGAGCAGTGCGTGTTATATTCCGGGATGCCGTGTTCCGGCACAAGCTCCAATCTCCTTACTGGTCTCCCCACATATGTATTAGTATAGTGCACGTGTGTGCGAAAGGGAAGATGAGGGGACAAGGGTGAGGAAGGAAAGTTCTTGACCGGTTCTTGTCCCGAATTTTACGATACCGCTGCGACATTCGCCTAGAGAAGAGACATTCCGGAGAACAATGGATGAGAACAGTTTTCTACTAGAGTTAGAGCAGCTGAATTCCACCTACGTTATAGCTAGCATCTACTAGCTAGTGTCGAAAATCCGCCTACGTCGAACCACGAACCTTAGGACCACTCGGTCAAAGATACTGCGGAGGCAAGAGCCGAATTCTTGAGCCCCCTCATCCGGTCACTCGACCGGACCGAGTGTACAGTGGGAGTGAACTGTGGGATTCCCCGAGTTGTCAGCGCTGCGACGCGAGGCGGCGCGGCGTCCGCCCTCCGCAAACCGACGGCGTCTTCGCCCACGTGGCTCGGCGGCGCGCGCTCGCGCGCGTCTCTCGATTTATATGATAATGGCGCGACGCCGCCGCGTGGGACCGATCGCGCCAAAAGGGGAGCCCCGGCCGCGTGTCGCCCTTTCGCCTGCACCCGACACTCGACGTGCCGACGGCACAGCGCGGTGAATTTACAACGGGGCGCGGGCGACCCGCGAAGCGATGGCCGGCGGGCAGTGGGCGTTGGTGGTTCCAGGTGGTGAATGCCACGGGAATGTCAAGGGAAAGGCATCCTTTTAAAGATTCGCGTTCTTTTAATTCTTCTCCTTTTTTTGTCTTTCTCTCCGTACTCCTCGTTTTCCTCTTCTCCCTTCTCCTTTCCTCCTTCTTCCATCTTCCTCCTCCTCCTCCTCCTCCTTCTCATTATGTTCCTTCTCGTACTCCTTTTCCTGCTCCTCTCCCTCCTCATTTTCCTTTTCTCTTCATCATTATTCTCCTTCTTTCACACCTCATGTTCCTCCTCTCCTGGCGTATTTCCTCGTTCTTTCTCTCCTCATTTACCTTCTCTCCCATTTTTCCTCGTTCTTTTCCCGTCCTCCTGCTCCTTATTTTCCTCCTCCAACTGCTCCTCCTCTTTGCCCCACGCTCCTCCCTCCTTCTCTCTTCCCCCTCCTACTTCTTTCGACCTCTTGCTTCTTCCCCTCCTACTTCTCGTGTGTAACAACACAACTGCCAAATGTACGACTGTATTTACTTGGCAGTCCGGGTGACGCCGCGACCATGGCAAAGGTGCCGACGACAGGGCATTACGCCCTGAGGAAGGTCGCAGAATGGCGACCGAAACGTCGGCACCTTCGCCATGGACGCTGCGTCACCCGCACAGCCAAGTAAATACTGAATCCGGCGGCGGAAGCCTACGCTCTCAAATGTACGAAGTTGCCAGAAGCGAAGACTTCCTATACGAGACGGCCACATGCCCGTCAGCGCTCGTCTGTTTCCCGCCCACGACACAGCGGGCCGGAGCACCGTCTCGCACGTCTCAGCCAAAGCTTCAGGAATGGTTTCCCGCACGTGTGATGTGTTTTGTGTGCACGGAGAAACGGAAAGGACAAGGATGACAACGGAGGGATTGCGTTGCTCTCCGTGGCCCCATGTTCAGTGCGCTGCACTGCTGACGCATTGTCGTGCAAATATGCAGTGGGGGTTCTTTAAACGTTGAGTCGGAGTAGAGATCTCTCGAAGTCTCGAAGTTATAATTTCCAACTGATTAATTAATCTTATAAAGTTGTCTTCCTGATTCTAGTACCTCCCTTTTACGAACATACACATTGTTGGTGCACAAGGAAAGTGACATGAAAAAAATTATCATTTTGATGGAGAACGCTTTTAATCTGGAGCTGAATGTTGAATTTGCACTTTTTATATCGTCTTTATATGGTTGTGGAACAGTGATGCGGTTGTATTATCTAATCAATCTTCTCAAACTTTTGTTAGCGCCATGAGAACTGTGTGTGAAACCTCAAAGAACGTGTCAATTATCCTAGCAAGTATCAATTATCCTCAGACAATTATCCTAAGAACATGCAGAAGAGTAAGAAATTGTTTTCTCAACAGACAAAAAAAAATACAGAACGGTATTGAAAAGATTTGAGTTCTTGCTGCACAGTTGTAAGTCGGAACTCGGAGACCTAATGTGTCAATGTCTAGATAGTTTCTCGAATTAGTAACTGGCCTACGCACATATATATTTAATGCATTTAATCACCGCGTGCTTTTACCAGCTCATTTTCTGACTACTCGTAGAACAGGCTTAATATAAGGAGAAAAAATGAACATTTCCTCTTCTTGAAATTAATTCTTTATGTTCGTGCTTAAAATAAATTCTCCAACGGGATGATAAAATGCTGCAATTTCACTTACTATTTCCCTTGCTGCGTGTCGTAGAGAATAATTTTTTTCCAAGAACGTGCCTGAAATTTCCAAGCTTTTTTATATGCAAGAAATGACAGGTCCTAGAAGTTTCCTCAAGTTGCTATTGGAATTGCTAAAATTGAATTTGTTCCGAGAATACATGAAATGTGTATTTTACATAAATTATCATTGGATGAAAGGCGCATAACTTTCAGAAAAAAAAAGAAAAGAAAAAAAAATCTGTAACTACTTCAAGAAGATATATTCTACGTCGTTTTGAACTCACAATTTGCCCATTTTGTGAACTTTCATTAATAAATGTCCTTGGCGTTACTATCTAAGTATTGTTAAGTTTCTACTGCTCAAAGCACATAACCTATAGTCTGTAGTGTGGGATGTTCCGATTAAAAAAGGAATCGCCAACACTTTTTATATACATTAGGGTAGGGATTCTAGAATTTAAGAAAACGTGCGTGGAATACTCTTCACCCCATAACCCATCCCATACGTCACACACAGTTTTTAATTGATTTTGACGTTATTGAAATGAATGAAACAATACATCCTGCTACCTCATTGCTTCATATCCAACAAGGCAGTGGCACAATTGGTACTAAGGAGAGTACATTTGCAGCGGTTGAAAGCCTTCTCTTAATCGGATCTCGTGAATACGCCCCAGGAGCAGCTTCAGCGGCGAAGCGTCTGTGACGGCTCTACTCTCCCGACATGGCGTCGTGCCGCTAAGGCATCTACGGCAGCTGCTGCCGCCGCCGCCCCACCTTGCCTGGCGGCGGCGGCGGCGGCGTTGTGCGGCAAGGTGACTTTCAAGGACAAGCCACCGTTAAAAGCGAGTTACTAACAAGCACGTCTCGCGGGAGGAATTGCAATCGTGACTCAGAACCGGCTCCGGCCGCCGCCGCCGCTGCGGAGCGAGTCGGCAAACGCGCGACGAAAGCGCCGCGGCGGTGGCGGCGTGCGCGGCTACTGTGCTGCGCTCGCCTTGGCGCCCCGGGGCGGTCGTGAGTGTTGGGTCTCAGGTTCCTTTGTCGTTTGTTTTTTTTATTCTTTATGGTGCCTCTCTTTTTTCTTCTGATTCGGCTTGTAGATTTCCTCGTTCATTCCTTCATGTTTCCATGTCGCGGGCTGCGCAATCATTTGCCGTACACAAGGTAATCCTTCTCGTACTCGTGGGGAGAATGTTTTGCAGTTTCGTTCTTGTGTGGGTTTGTAACGTTTGCTGGTTTGGAATTCACGAAAATTGAATGCGAGGCATATTCATGGAATTGCTATTGCGGAAATTCCAAAACGATGGCCACCGTATACTCTTTAAGAAAAATACATCATATGTGGCTCGGTATGGTACTAGTAAGAAATGTCAACGAACTATTTTTTCGGGGACGTGTAACCTACTGCTGAGATTAACATGGGACAAGGAGTTCATGGAAATAGTTTAACAAGAATCCTAGTGGGAACTATATTGATTGATCCTTTGATTATCTAAGACTAACATAGTTACTACAAGAATCTTACTCGTCGTCCCTTCTGTTCACTTATTTTAACAAACTTATTACGTACGTTCTAATACAGGAGTCAACTTCTTTATTAAATGTATTCTTTCTAAAAATACAATGTATCAAGAACAGCGCTTTCCTTCTTCACTCCTTACACGAACTCGTTATCTTTCTCTTTTTCCCTCTGGAAACTAATGTGAGAAAACTGACGTACTATTTCAGAACGAGAGCGCTTCCAAAGTCGTCAGCAATTCGGCAATTTCCTCAGAACATATTTGCGTTTTCTAATTTTAAAAGAACTGAGTCTCGTTTTCCCAGAGCTCTTATATCTCAAAGCAACATGCGACATCATTGAACAGAAGCGAGTTTTTTCGTCGTTCCCGTTGCTTTAACCAAAACTGAAATGTTTGGCGAGAACGAAAAGGTGAGAAGGACAAGAAATTCAAAATCAAAAGCGTTATTTAATGTACAACAGGAAAGTGTTATGTTTACTTTTCATGTTTTTACTTTTTTCTCTTCACTTCACTTCTGTCGCTCTGTACCCCGTCACTCCCCTTTTGGCTACGAAGATAGGCATCTTCCGGATAATGGAAAGGCATTAGTAAAACTGAATACATTAACGTACATTGCAAATAATGCAGTGGTTGATGAAACACAGCCTCAACATGACATAATTTACAATTCAAAACAATTATTTGCTTTATATTTTTTTTATAAGAATAATCTTGCGTAAACTTAAACATCGCGATTAGGTCGATGTTTTGCAACATCGATGTTTTCTTGTCTCTATCGCATCATTAGATCGAAGGGGGGGGGGTCGTGACTGAGAAACCCGTCGACCCTCGCGTCGCGATGTTCATTTCCCCTTCGCCCCGTTGCGCTGTCCCGCGCCCAACAACCGGGAATTGCTCGGGAGGGAGTAGCCCGTTGAGCTTCAAGGGCCGAGTATCTTTGATTGGTCTGTTTGTTTGCTGTTCTTTGCGAGGGAATACGGGAATTGTTTTTCTTCCTTTTGTGATAATACTTCTTTTTTCTTTTGACGATTCCCTTGTCCTTTTTTGTCTCCCTTTCACTTTTGTCTTATCGTGCGTTTAATGCTATTAGACGCTGCGTTTGTTTTAATATCTGATTACCATTTGTTTTCGTGGTCGCGGCTTGATGGAACTTTTCTACATAAATGTTTACAACAAGGTTGGTCATTCCACATTCTGACACGCCATTATTTGTATCGACGTGATTGAGTTTTGTTTCTCGAAAGCTCTTTCACTTTGTAAATCGCGTTTTCCGCCATGCAATTAATTTTATTTATAGATGTTGACGTTTAACCTTTCGTAATGCACCTATTGTTGTATGTAAAATCGATTTCCTCTCTCCATTTTAATGTACGAGCACTACGAATTGTTTCAAGCATTTTTCGTTTGGTACCTGACGGAATTTGTGGCTTCTACGTGCATTAACTGGCACTATGGTCTGTGCAACGGCACAGACATGTCTGTTCCTTTACCTGTTTAGTGCAAAAATCGTTCTCACGCCTTTTGGCACGCTGTTTCTTGATTGGTTCGACGCGGAACAAACAAGGACGAAACGTGACGCTGACTTCTCGTGGGGACTCCATTACCACTTGCGATTCGGAGTCGTGCGTTGAGTACATTTCACACGTTCGTACTTCCACCTGTGTTGATTCACGTATTGAAAGTCTCAAAACCATAGTTTTGTTGATCTTGCAGCCAAGACAAAGTGTTTATATACCGGCTGTCTTGTGAACTATGTTTATGAAATCCGTACTAATTAACTTTATGATATCTTTATGGTAAAAATTACATTCCTTCACTAAACTAAAAAAAATAATATTTTTTAGATATGTCACTTCTTTTGTACACTGAAGACAGGGTAGTCTCTTGTTCAATGTAGTTAGTATTAGCACATAATATCGAAATATTATTGCTGGTGTAAATTATATGTTGATGTGAAATTTAATTAGTTTTTTTTTCTTGTTGCAGGTGAGTTAATGTGTAAATCGGACTGCAGTACGTTGCTTTCCAAGGCCACCATTGGGTGAGTTTTACTCTGCATACAACCATTACTTTGACACATTGAACGAGCCGTAAATAAAGCACATCGATATTCAACCACGATCATTACGTACACGATGATCGTTTAATATTATTTTAAATGATATATAACGTATATCAAGTATGATCTAAACGGGACGATATTGAGGAAAAACGGCATTGAAACGAACAAGTTTGCGGACCAGTTCTACTGGCTTGGGGGAAAAAATGTAACGCAAGAATCTGCCAATCTTTTCGCGCAACCGCCGCTAGTTGCTACCACTGAGCGCATCATGACTCCCCAACAACCCCGCCACTCTCTCCGTCACCGTCTCCACTCCGCCGACATCTCCCTACTTCCTGTCCCCTTTCCTGTCCCCGTTCCATCCCACCCTCAAGCCGTCCAAGTGCCAGTCTCCATTCCTTTCCTGTTACCAACATCGTCACCGTCAAGGTGTGTGAGGTTGGCGGGTTGAATTTTGAAAATCCGAACTATTTTGAGCGTTTTGAGTAGCCACCAAAGAGTTCTAAAGTTTTTCAAAAAGTTACGAAAACATTTCTGCAAAATTTCTAAAATAATAATAAAATATTGAATTTAAAAGCAAAAAAAAAAAAAAAGACTGTGGGCTAAAGTCGGAAAAGCGTCTCGCGCATTTTTGTGGCACCGAGCAACTGCGCACTTGGCTGCTGCACGATTAGAGGCGTCGTGTCGGGCAGTGCCGTGTCGGCACGGAGCGGGGCGGGGCTAGACGAGGCCGGGCGGCGCGGCGCGGCGCGTAGCCCTGCCCTAGACCGGGCGTGAACCCGGCGCTCAGCCTTGGAGAGCCAGGCGCAGGTGGAGAAGGCGCGGCCGGCCGACGGAGCGGCAAAACACCGGGAAGGTTGCAGCGCCGGAGGCCGCCGTCCCGCCCCGCCCCTCCCCTCTCTTCGCTCCGCGCCCCGCGCCGGGTGGAGCCTCCTTTGCCAGCTCTCTGCCAACTGCACGCCCTGCGCTGCTAGCAGTAGAAGCGCAGCAGAGGCACTCAGCCAGTGTTCCCGGTCGTGGGCTTGTGAGTAGGAGGGACGTGTAGAAGTCGGTTATGTTTGTGATATCCAGTTTTTAACAAATTCTGCCATTTATTTTGAAAGAACTTACACGGTATGTGTTTGTCGTTACTAATATTCGAATATTTCTCCCTCTTTGACTTTACTCATCAGTGTTTTCACAGAATCTCGCAATACCATTATTTATGTGATAAGATCGAGGTATTTTATAGTGTGTGGAAGTTTTTTTTATTTTTTATTTTTGCATTACACCTAACGCACACATGTGCTTTCTATTTCTCAAAATGAGTGACTCTTCCCCTCCAGTAAAGTTCTGCCAGGGGAAGTCCTGCAAAAACTCTATTCTCTCTTTTAATTATAGTGACTCCTGATGTTCCATCAGTTGGGCGCGATTATCCAATCGGAGGCTTCCTTAGGAGTTCATTTTTTGGGGTTTATGCTCCAGGTCGGAAAACCGCGTCTAAGCTGATCGAACGTCGAAGTGACTATATTTAAAACAGAGAATTCTCCTTAAATGCTGTGAGCACAAATCAAGCCGTCCTGGATAGCCGAAGCCGCTTAGACCGGAACAGCCGCAGCTGCCTCGTGCCTGAAGGGTCGTGGATTCGAATACCGCCCGGGGCATGGATGTGTGTGTATATACGTATACCTTTATCGTTAGCCCCAGTGTTCGTTACAGTGGTCGCTGAATGAGCTCAGTAGCTGAAAAGCCACAATACGCGAATGCCCTGCAGTCCACTGGCTAGATGTCGTGCGCGCACCCCCGCGAGGGCGGCGCGCGGGTCGACGACCTGCTGCTTATCGGCGGCACGTCACTCGCGCGCCGCGTGTCGTCTCGTGTCGTGTCTTGCCGTGCCGCGGATCACCGCCACGCGCCCTGCGCCGCGGCGCTTACGCTGCGTAATCCTCGCTGAGCGCCACCCCCGCCCCCGCCCCCGCCGAGCGAGTCGCAGCAGATGTCGCTGCGCACCGCGGAGCGAGAGGGCATTGGGAGCATCGACGAGTATTCGAATTCGGTGGCAGATGTGATACGATCCTCTGATAAGGAACTTCAATTACTCCGTAACTCGAATGTATCTGTAAATCTAATGTTACTGTAACTCGAATGTCTCTGTAACTCGAATGTCTCTGTCACTCGAATGGCTCTGTAACTCGACTGGCTCTGTAACTCGACTGGCTCTGTAACTCGACTGGCTCTGTAACTCGACTGGCTCTGTAACTCGACTGGCTCTGTAACTCGACTGGCTCTGTAACTCGACTGGCTCTGTAACTCGACTGGCTCTGTAACTCGAATGGCTCTGTAACTCGAATGGCTCTGTAACTCGAATGGCTCTGTAACTCGATTAACTTTTTATTCTTGGATACAATATCATGAATCGAAGATACATAATTATCAGTTTGGTAAATAAGTGATAAGGGTTCTATATCAAAAAGATAATAAAAGGTGGACCCCTATTACATCGAGCAAATAGCAAAAGTAACCCTAGGAATAAGTGGGCCAATCTTCATAAGGAAATCGGTTTGGAATGGCAGAGAGAGTTCCTATAGTTCTTGTTGCAGTGGGTGCGCGATTGTCTAAGTTTCGATGTTTGCCAACTGCTGTTCTTCCATAGATCTCTTGAGCTGTGCTTGATTGGGTTAATTCGCAAGTATCTTCCAGTTTCCTCTGAACTAAATCAGTTTTTGTGCACTTTCAATTCAAGGAATATTTTACGGAGTTGAGCATATAATGTTGATGAAAATGTTAAAACACGTTTTTCTTATTTTAGTCCTAGGACATGAGATAACAGGTTTCAGTATCCTTTTGGCTAAGAGATTACTCGTATGAAAACTTTTTCTTGCTCTCTTATTCGAATGAATTTCCCAGGGAAACAAATGACACAGTTTCTACGATTCTAACTTGTTTTCATTATAACTTTGGAATTACAGACAATGGTGCATTAAGTTCATAAATGCTAATGGGAATATTTTTGGAATTAGATTGGAGTACACTGTGTACTTAAGCTTTTCATTTAAACGGATTCCGAAAATGCATTGTGAAGAATTATATTTGTTTGAAGAATTTGATCGCAATCATTAGTTAATACATGTTCAAGGTTTTGTTCAATGATCGTAAGTTTGAGAAAATGTGATGACAAATATTTTTTATTTACTGCGTCGCAAATATTTCGATCGTGAGTCAGAATACATTGTATCCAGTCTGTAAAAAAATAAATATTGGAGATTTGACCTTTTACATTTTTTTAATTCAGTTTTCTCTTGCTCTTATAACGTAAACGCTATTCTCAATGTAAACGTGCGCTAGTAAGAAGTATTACCAAGTTTTGAAATTTGAAATAAGGGTGCGAACTTTTGGTGAAAATACCTCTAAAGGACTATGTAATACTTCGTCTGGCACGCACTGCTGACAGTGCTTTCCGCAGACGAGCTAAAGAGGCATTCGGATGTAAATAAAGGCATCTGACATTTTGGTCGTAATCGAGAATTTGGAGAAATCGAGAATGGCGTTTATGAAGTAGGTCTCCGGACATGCCAACTGGGGTATCATGTGGCAGTGAAACAAGTGGCAGAGAAAATGAACACACACGTGATATACGCAGCTCATTCATGCAAATAGTGGTATGAAATTGCATTTTCCTACAGCGCGACGTAAACTAAACACTGGGGCTCCCTATAAATATTGAAATACCGAACACACGTATTCAAAATGCATACGAAAGTTAACTTTAACGTAATTAATTAGTTTCTTAAGAGTTTAAAGTATTCAATGTCTATGCCTATTGAATATATCTTATTATTGAAATAACCATTCATGTGTGAATTGTTGAATTGGACAACATGATGTTTAACGAACTGGCATGCATGCCTTATGTTACGTTAAGTTATTTTAAACAATATTAAATGGACTACACTTACTATTAATATTATTATTAATAATAATAACTCATACTAAATAAGTAACTTTTATTATTTTACATCAATGTTAAGTAGTATAAAAAAGTTATTGGCGGCTCCTGTCCAGTAGTAGTCATAAGCACGTACTTATTCTTCTAATTACATTAATCCACTCGACGCTGCAATCTCAGCCCAGTCGCCAGGTTTCACTGCCCCGGCGTGCAAGACGTGCTGACGTCATCGGCGTTGCATTTCTCACCGCGCCGCGCCGCTCCGGGCATCTGGGTGGAAAGCAGCCTGAGTGTGTCAGTGGTGCAGAGAAATGCGAAATGCACTTCGCGGAGGCGGGGGGGGGGGCGGTGAGCGGCGCCTAATCCGACGGTCACTCGGGAAGGCTGCTGCCCCCTTCTTATGTTTCCTAAGTTGTTCTAAAGTCTTTTATATACTCTCCGGATTCGTGGCAGTTTCACTTTTCTGTATTTAAAGCGCCCAGGTTTCCTCGTTCGGGTGTACTGGGTTATAAAATCGTTTCCGAAAGTTTCTTGGATCGCCATCCATTCTTCCACTAAATATCTCACGTTTTAAGTAGAATGCAGAATCAAATGTTAATCTTTTTTTATTGACCTCTCGCCGCGAACAACTTGCAGTTGTTCATTTCTAGTCTATTTAACCTGCTACTCATATTCCATTCCAAGCGAAATTCTAGCTTCCTCACCTGCGTCGTAACTCTTGGGTTATAGATTTCCTTTATTCTCCCAGCTCTGTCGCATTTGCCTATCACCGTCACCCTCGTCTTAGAATGGAATCAGGGCGAACAAAAAAAAATTGAGAATGACTAAACGACCTCGCTACACCCGCAACAACTGCCTCCACCGCCACAGTCAACCCCCCGCACCGCCACCACCCCAACCACCGCCACAATCTCCACCATTGCCACAGCCACCACTCCTGCTACCGCCCCAGACGCTGCCACAGCCATCGCCTTATTCAGCGCGTAACTGCCTCCAGTTCTACCGTCATATCCGCCACGTAAGTGTCGCCATCGCTACTGCCACCGCCACCGCCACCAATACCCCCACCACCGCCACCAATACCACCGCCACCGCCACCAATATCACCGCCACCGCCACCAATACCACCGCCACCGCCACCAATACCACCGCCACCAATACCACCGCCACCAATACCACCGCCACCAATACCACCGCCACCGTCACCACCGCCACCGCCACCAATACCACCGCCACCAATACCACCGCCACCAATACCACCGCCACCGTCACCACCGCCACCGCCACCGTCGCCACCGTCACCGCCGCCACCGTCACCGCCGCCACCGTCACCGCCGCCACCGTCACCACCGCCACGGTCACCGCCGCCACGGTCACCGTCAACGCCTTTACAGAGCAATTACCGAGCGAACCCCGCCGGCGCTGGGGCGGGCGTGTCGATGGGGCCGCGCGGCGCCCGGAGCCTCCGCTCAACACCTGAAGGCGCCTCCCGGCGATGGATCCGACGCAGATTGCTGCTTCTGCGGTCCACTTTCATCCGCCGCTCGCCGCTTCGCTCGTCGTTTTGCCGCGCGGAGTGGGAGCCGCGCCGCCTGCTCCACATGTAACAGCGGGCTGAGAGGTGTGCCGGGCGAGGTTGCGGGTTTCCTCGCCGAGATGGTTGACGGCGAACGCGTGAGGATTTCGGCTCTCGGAATGGCTGCACCGCGATCCACTTCTGAGCTTTGACGCGTCGTGTTGGGTTGAGCTTTTAATCGCATGTTCCCTAATATTCCGGTAGAGTTCATCGATGTAAGGCTTCTTCATTGTGGGGCCGCCACACTAGAGGAATGGTAAGGCTTCGTTTTATTTTCTGGACGTGCTAATATCTGGGCCCTGCTGTGTAGTGTGCTTCAACGATTAGATTGAGTCGAAATTCGTCTGCTGCCGCACGTCGATCTAATGGCGTGTTTCCGGCTTGTACTAAATCATCTTCAGTGTTGATCCAATCGTTGCTTGAACTTGAGCCAGAAAATTTTAATATAGAATGTATATAAAGATGAAAACAACAACAACAAAAACAACAAATTATATGAATTTGAGAAAAGAACGCTTTCATGAGAAAAATGTGAAAGCTTTTGACAATGTATATGTGAACATATTAACATTTCAGCTTTGTACATTTATAGAGTTTTTCAGTTTCCTGTGTCTTTTATTCTGTTTATTTGTCTAATTCTCAAAATGAAAGTAAATATTTATTTCTTTGTGAAGGTTGTTTGTATGTTTTAAAGAAAGATTTTTGTTCTGTTATATTTAAACTGTATCGTAAGAATGCGTTAAGGAGGTCATTTAAATTTTTATAGTATCGCATTTTTTTTACTCATTGAATTTGTTTTCTTTCTTTATTACGCTGTCCTGTTCTGCAGGCTGTCAAACTGCGCTAGTGTTGACTAGTTAATGCGGTTTCCTCAACCCGATAACGAGAAATATTACGAAATGTCATGTCAGTATTAAACATTGTAATAATCTCAGTGTTTGAGCAATGAAATGTCATTAGGGTATCTTTTATCACTGCCAATAATGAAGGTTGGACACTACTAACAAGACATCGTAGAGTAGACCTTACGACCTAATCGTATCTAAAGATGAATGTGAAGGATGTACTCATTTGAGAAATTCAAACTCGTCTGCAATACGATGTGCAAATCGAACAGTTGTAGTCTGTAGCCAAGAAAGCATATCGAGGTACTAGTAACTCAAAAGAGAAATTTAAAATTGAAGTAGTCGTTTAAAAAAGGATGCTATTCGTATGTCTGACGGTTCTTATAACAACGGTCCAACGATTCGTAATATAACTTTCGGATTCCAAAGCGACAGAGCTTTGAACAGTAAAGGACAGGAAGAACACTGTTAGAAAACCGTGAATGAGCACAGGACCAAAATGGGGCGCCGGAGTAGGGACCGCAGTAGAACGAACGCCTGATAACGGCGAACCTGGACATTCCCGCCCAGAATAGCGCCATCAGCGTCCGGCCCCGCCGGGCAGCAGTGCGAGCAATTGGCCGCGGCGCGGGGGCAGCGCCCTGGCGTGCGCATTCATTCTGGCGCAGACGCCGCCACCGCCGTCTGGAATGAACGCTCTAGATGCGTAAGTGCGTGAGCGCGTGGCGGCCGTGGACGCAGTGGGCTGGGAAAGGCCCGAGCGCGCACAAGACGCGCAACGCGTTAATGTGTTTTGAAATACCCGCGCCAAGTTGAAAGTTGCTACGAAGTAATCTAATGGCAACACATTGTGAATTCTGATGATAACAGATTAAAAAAAAATTGTTTCCTAATATAATTTAATAATAGAATATTTGTTACGGGAATATCTGACTCGAAAATGACCGAAAATATTTTTTCTCTCCAGTGATGGCATTCTTTAAACTGTCTCCACGGCATTCTTTAAACTGTCTCCATACTTCAAAGGGGTAGGTCGAGACAGATGATTTTAATGGTAATAATCGTATGTAATGGTAATTATTATCCATTTTATAACATGCTTAAATTTCCCGAGGTTTGTTTTGTGTTCTTTCTCAATGAACCGTCAAAATTGACTAAAATAAAAATAAAAATAAAAAAAACAACCTAAAATGTTTGACTTGTAAAAGGTCTTTAAAATGTATAAGTGAATTTAAAAAGTATCTAAATATTTAAAGAATAATTTGCTTTCTACATTTTTTTAGAGTTTATATTAGTAAGTAGACGTTTAAAAAAAATGTTTGCCTTTGCGCGCGTTCCGACCTGATTCAGATCAGTGTGTTGGGGGACGGCGGTGGCGGCAGCACTTCCTCAATTCAGCGATTACGGTCGCGTCGGGGGCGGTGGAGGGAACAGGAGCGGCGCGCGCGCTGATTGGCTGACGAGAATACCAGCGTTGCTCGCACAGACGCGACAAGAGTGCGTGATCTGTCTGACGACAACGCCACTTTAGAAGGATGTGTGAAGTAGGACAGTAATCTGTGGCACATAAAATACACTTAAATCTTTTAAGTGCTCGGGGGCACTGGTTAGTATTCTTTAAATGCTTCAAAAATTTTAAATTTTAAGTATATAGAGAAAAAAAATATACTGGAATACCCTATATAATTACGATATTAAAGTAAGTAAAGTAAATTGCTCTGTCCTCTGTGTCATTTTGCGTGTGATAAAAACAAGCTGAGCAAAGTACTTACAGTTAAATGAACATCTTGAAAGCAGTGCCTTTCCTTAAATGAAATTAGGTGTCAGCTCAAATCAGAACGTGAAACTGGCAACTATGGGAAGAGAATTTGAAGAAAGACAGGAAAAAAAACATACTTTCTGTAAAATAATTCTACAAATGTCATTGTCATATTATTGATTCATGAGTAGTATTAACGAATTTACTGATACTGCCTGACTACGCAATATAATGTAATTGTGTATTTCCAAACATTATAATCCGTAACCGAGTTCCGTCTGGAACATTGGAGATGTGGAAAATAATATAGATGGCTCAATAACTCTCTCAGTCTCCGTGTGAATGACTATTAATAAATTATCAATAATTTGTGTTTACAGGAGCTATTTTCTTTACACCCATTTCTAATAGACGCAAGTAGAATGTTCTGCGAACGAAACTTCATTCCGAGGACGTCGCTGATTCGAAAGGAGCGTGCGGTGGCTTTTCGTGGCCGCGAGCGGCGGCGGAGGTGGCGGCGGCGGTGGGAAGTGGCTGCCGAAACTTGTAATCCAGGGGCGGAAGTCTATTGTATTGCCGGAGAGAACGGTGCGCTGGGCTCGGCTCTGCTCTGCTCTGCTCGCCTCGGCGCCCGCCCGCCCGCCCGCCCGCCCGCGCCCGAGTCCCCGCCCTCCGCCCTCCCTTTCTCGCGCGCCCCGCCCACCTCGCGACTTTGCAGCGCTTCCTCTTTCATTTGGACAAAAGATCCCGATTTAGACGTAAGGGTAACTTCGTCTTAAAGAAGAGCAGCGTCCAGCGTTATACGTAATTCGCTGGTCAAAATTCCCACCTCGCCCCTTTACCTCACGTGCCAGTGTCTTTTTCCTGTGAACTGCCGAACCGCAGGGTTACCCAGGAAGGGTGCAGTTGGGTGCAACTTGCCTCAGGTCCGAATTTAGTTGGGGGCGCATTTCTTTTTAACGTTTAAAACTGTTTTCAAACATCGATGGATGCATCCGTAGTTAGAAAACTATCACGGACGAAACCATAAATCGCAATTTAGCCGTTATTTCGCAGATTCACTACCATTCCGCAATTTGTACTTCATTTAGCATTTTACAAATGATTTCGCGTTTTATCGGAGATTGAAAACCTTCAGAAATATACTGCACCGACCGTGAAACATACAATTACTTTTTTTTTCTTTTTCAGCGTTTGGTAACATTTCCATTTTTAGCAATTGCTCAAATCTACAACCTCTGCCGATTGCGCCGAAGCTCATCTAGCCCGCACTGGTGGAGGTGGCTCAGTGCATCAACAGTGCAAAACAGTGTCGCGCCCCAACCCCTAAACCTCCCCTCCCCTCCCCCCTCCACACTCCCCGCTGCCGAGCCTTTCAGCGATCTGGTGCGGGGCGCCGCCGCGGGGCGGGGGCGGGGGCGGGCCGGCCCCGAGAGAGCTCGGCGGTGGTAATGGCTCTGCTGCACTTGTTTTCGTCCGCGGCTCTCTCCGCGGTTTATTGCTCTTCCTGGTGAACGATTCCAAGCCACGGCCGCGGGCGCGGTGGGAGGGAAGAAGGGAGGGGCGATGAGACGATGGCGAAGACGGCCCGCGAGCGTGCTTGTCGGCGGAGGAGGCTACGAGAGTGGTGGCGAGCCGTTTGAGCCCATGTGGAGGGAAGCAGTTGCTCAAGTTATCCGCGGCGGGCAACATTGTGATAAATGAAAATGAAAGGAATAGCGCTGTGCCGAAAGAATGGAATTTTTGCGTAAAGAGAATATCACAAGATGCGGAAATCGTGAATTGAGATGCTATCGCCTTGTTGTAGTAGTGTTTGTGTTATTATTACGCACTTACCATTCGGTGTAAAACAGCATTTCTGAGGCACGTGGCTGTACCTATGTTCCGACAGGTACAGGTCAAGAATATAGAGTAGAGAACAGGTGATTGGCGAAGAGAACAGCACACGGGGAAGAACTGACGCGAATGGTGAACAGTGGAACTGTCGTGTTCGGAGGCGGCTGCTCCACGAATTGATTGATTGATTGATTGTTAGTGATCCCGGGCGCGTCTACAGTTAAGGTCGTTATTCCCATAAGTGTAGTACTTTTTTTATCCTCGTAAGGTGGCGGTGATCTCCCGCTGGATGGCGAGATCCGGTGCCGACCTGCCGTCGGCTACCGGGGTGTACCCAACCAGGTATCTCCCACCGGTGGGGCACCGCCCAACCAAGACGCGCTCTAACCTCCCGAAATGATAGTGTAAGTGAGTGTAAGGAAAGGGAAGAGGAAGGAAAGTTCGCGCGCGGTCCGTGGCCCGTTCGTTAGGGTACTGCTTCGGCATTCGCCTAGAATTGATCGGAGAAACCTCGGAAAACTACCGACCAGAGTAACCGACCGGTAGAGTTCTCCGCAAGCCAGCGGCTTAATTCGAGCAAGCTGACAAGCGAGTGTCAAAAATCCTTCCACCGTCAGGCTCGAACCAGCCAGAGACTTTACAGTGACATCAGTGATGCCCTGAGCCGCCTGTCGCGGTGGTGCCCGGTCTCCGGCGATCGCTGCAGTGCTGGGCGAGTCGTCGAGCGCTGGCGTTCGACCTTCTCCTCGTTTGCGTCGACGAGTCGGGAGAACCCCGTCGTGTTCTGGAAAAATCAGTGCGGGCTCGCGTCAGCCCCCTGTAAACAGCTGCCACGCCGGCCGGCCCGCGTGTTTACGAAAGGCCGTCTGGTATCCTGGCGAACCCATTAATAGCCGGCGAGGCCGCGCGCGGACCAATGAACCCTGGGCGCGAAGGAGGACGCGCCCCGCGCCCCACCCCCGCCGCGCTTTCCTTGCTCCGCCACCCCGCCTCTCCGCTTGCTGGCTCGTCCTGCTTCCCCGCCCCGCTTCTCGATTTCACTTCTCCTTCTTTCCCCTCCATGCTGCACGTCCTTACTTCTCCTCCTCGCTTCTCTTCCTTGCTTCTCGACCACACTGCTCCCACCTTCCACTCTGCCCTTCGTGTCCACACTTCGCCTTCTTGCTTTCGCTTCTCGCTTCTTGTCTACGCTTTTCCTTGCTCCCCCCCCCCCTTGTTTCTCAAACTTACTTCTCCTCCTCGCTTCTCGTTCTTACTTCTTTTCCTTGCTTCCCGTCGCTTTTCGCCCACACTTCTTCCTTTCCATCCCTTTTTGGCTACACTTCTTGTTCTCTCCATCGCTTCTCGTTCTCACTTCTCTCCCTTGTCTGCCCTTTTCGCTTTTTGTCCACACTTCTCGTCGTTGCTTCCTGCTCCGCGCTTTTCATCCACACTTCTTCCTGCCCCTCCTCCCTTATCGGCCATACTGCTCCGGGCTCCCCTCCTCGCTTCTCGTCCATTCTTCTCCTCCTTGTTCCCCTTCTTCAGTTCCATGCCTTCTCCAACCCATAACTACTCGTGTCCGTGCCGCACCTCTCCGTCTCGTGTCGTCGCTATGGTTCTCCACCTCGCTTCTCTGCCTTGCTACCCATCTCCCTTCCTCTCCCCCAGGCAACGCTACTCATCCTCACGATGCCTCCTTACTCTCTCCAGCCCCGCATTTTTCTTACTCAAGTTCGTGGGAGGGGTGGGTCTTCGTGCTAGACGCACAATGCATATGTTTGTATTTTAATTGTATTCAACTATCCATTTATGTAGAGGAAACTTGTTAGATAGAAATGTGATAACTCCAATCCTTTTATCTTGTGGCTTAAATATCGATGTCGCCATGTTCGGAAACTTAAATTTTTTATTGTATTCAGTTTTAAAATGTTAACCTTATTTTTACCTGGGGCGTCTATTTATGATGTTATTCTTAAAACATTATTGGTATCATTGAGCACAACGATACATGTATGCTTACACGCCTGCAAAGGCAGCATATGTTAGTCTCCATTTAGGCATATGTTAGTGTCCATATTTGGCAGATATTAGTCTCCATTTTGGTTCACATTTGTCGACCTCCGTGGGTCTATGTGACGTGCTTTTGGATAGGCGTTTTTCCCTCACAGCGTTACGACATCCGTATGTTTGTGGAAAGAGTAAGATAGCCCTGCTAATGGCGGTACATATCTAGCGAGCCTCGTTGTCCGTGGCATGTGTAAGACGCGTTTGTCTCGTAGCATCTTGTGTACATCTCGTCTCTCGACGCAGCGAAGGAACGAGCATTTTGTTCTTTTCTTGCATTTCCAGCCGCATTCCCCATTTCTCACCCCGGGAGCCTCGTTGTCCGAGCCCCCGCCTGCCGTAGATCACTTGCTTTTGCCTCATACTGGAGCTGGAGGCTGGTTCTGCGGGCGCCGACGTCGCTTGGAAGCGATGAAAAAGTTCCCGGAGTGCGAGAGAGACCGCGTACGTTTTCTCGAGGCATGTACAAATGAGACTCTAATATGTATAACAGTAATACGAAGAAAAGGCTGCTGTATTTCACTGAACTGGACGCACAATAAAACGATGGAGTATTTGTGCCGTTGTGTGAGCGAACTGGATCGGTGAGTTATGTGGGAAATTTCTGGTGGAAACAAATCGAAAACACTTGCATTAACCAAACGAATGTTTTATATTTTTAAATTGCCGTTTTTGATGCACAATCTGATGTCGTTGTTATTTAATTCAAACGTTTTTAGGGCATGAGAAATTTGGGTTGGTACGCGTGAAAAAAAAATTGGTTTCAGACGATTGTTAGTGGTTTAACGTGAAAATATAAATTTTGTGACTCCGCTGGCTGTGTTGTTTTTTAAACAATCTTTGAATTAATTAAATATTATTAAAATGTTTGGATGTATTATTCTTGATATTCTGATGAGACCAAAAAACGCTGTTCTTTCATACATCGGATTGTTTTTACGTGTTGGATTTTTAGAATTTCAAATTTCTTGAAGTAACCGATTCTTTATTTCCTATATTTCGCAGTCAGTATTTCTCAGAAAATGGATAACTAAAGATGAGACACTTATACGAAAGTGCATTGTCCCTGTCCCCTGTGTGTTCAAGTCCCTGTGAATACTTGTGTTTACGAACGAGTCGTCCAAGCAAAATCATTTAGAATTGACTAAAGCGGTGGAAGAAACATTGTTGTGTTGGTCAAATCATTTTCAGTAATGGATATGAAATTTATCAGTGAAACGTACGCTTTTTCATCGATGTGAACACTTCGTGATGCAGGCAGCCTCGGAACACGCCAGCCACAAAGCAAGTGCCAACAGAGGAACGCGAGGGATGGGAACTTCGTCGAACTGAAACCACATCAGTGCCTCCCAGAGGGACCTTTCTGAATGGTGAATTGTTTGGAACGATTCCAGGTTGTTGAATTTCCTCTGCTACTGCCTGTTATCTTCCGTAACAACTTGGCCTGCTCTCCGATAGTAAGCCGAAAAGCTATGCCTCTTTTCTTTTTCGAGAATATACCTTTTTTTTAACTAGCATTGGAACGTGTTTTGATTACGGTGATTGATTTTGACATTACGGTTTTATCGTGTGTTTGAGCTGGGAATTAAATCAATGTAGTAGACTGACAACGAATGAAGTATGAAAACATTGTGTGCGAGTGAAAAGATTTACAAGAATGTGATTGCAAAACACCGAAAGCAATTGCATTGTTCCAGTTTATTGCGGCGAAAGAGATCTGTAGTATTCAGGGACGTAGAACATTGGCTGGATAATTATTCTGTTCCAGTATTTAAATTCAAATGAACTGTGGAGTATTATTATTTGATTAATTTGATCTAGCTATCTAACGTGTTGAAATACCGCCATCGTCAGGAGTCGTACCGTAGGACCTGCCGGCCGGAATCGCTACAGAGACAGCAGTGACACTCGTGAGATAAATCAGCCCGTGAAGTGCTCGAGGCGCAGGCAGGAGTGTGACTATGCCGGTCCACGCGTGGCGGTACTGAAAAAAAGCATCTTTGCGAGCGAAGACGGCGGAGGCAAAATGGAAGATGATCCAGGGCAAGTGGAGGCAGGGCGGCCCCGACCACGTCCGAATGGAGAGCTGCCGGAGAGCCCCGCTGGGCGCGGAAAGGTCGCGGAGTGGGGGGGGGGAGGCGGCGCGTGTGGGGCACGCGTGGCGGAGCGGGGAAAGCCGTTACGCGGCGGTCGGGGCACGCGCCGCGTCGCGCGGATCAGCGCGCGTTCGGGGGCGCGTGAGGGCGTAGACGACAACCGGCGGGCACGGGCGGCGCTTGCGGCGGAAGGACGTACTAACATTAGCCCCCCCCCCCCCCCCGCCCCCCGCCACTATCAATCCGTCGGTCACTCACAAGGAGAGGTGGCTCAGGGCATCAACTGACGTCACTGCACCGGGAAGTCGTAGGTTCGAGTCCCGTCCGTGGCAGGATTATCAACAACAGCTTGTCATTTTCGTCCAATTCAGTCGCTGTGTGGAGGAGAATTTTAGCGGCCGGTCGGTAGCGGTCTGATCGGTAGTTTTCTTCGATCAATACGAGGCAAATGCCGGCGCAGTACCTAAATAAACGGACCACGCGCAATCTTTCCTTCTTCTTGCTAGCCCTACCCTCACTCCTTACACACACACACACACACACACACACACACACTTTTGCTTACATGCACTATACTGCCACACAGCCCGGGAGACCGCTCCGCAGCTTAGAGTAAGTCCTGGCTGGGGTAGTGGGAGATACCTGATTGGGAAAACCCCGCTAGCCGATGGTAGGTCGCTAACAATCACTAAGAACCAATTTATCAACCATCGGTCACTCCTCTATCCGTCACCCGCATCAATCACTCCCCTGTCAATTCACTAGACGAACCCACACCTTGAACAAATTAGCTCGATTAAGAGCCAGTACATTTACAGTCTTAAATGTAATGTATAAAAATCAATGTGTGTGGGGGTTATTTTAGTTTTTAATGTAGTGTTTATATAGTGTAGTGTTTTATGCGCTGCCGTACCATTCATCCGATTGCGATTAAACTTTGTCAGCTTATTGCTTGCACTTGTGCGAATAAGATAGGATTAGTACAATGGGAATGTGCGTATGTGCACACGCACGTCGATGATTTATGCGTTTATTCTGACTCAAGCGCCCCTGAACAGAAGTTTTAGGCAATCCACCGCACCCTCAAATATTAAGCGCGTCTTCGCTGCATTTTCTGCCCCTGCAAAATTTGGATCAAACGTTGTGGTTTGTAACGCATCTCAAAACAAGCAACGACTCCCGTCATGTGATGTGCAACCCCTTCACTTAACATTCAAGTCATATTGAACGAAAAACTGGAAGAAGAATGGGGGCGGTTGATGGCTGGGCGAGGCGACATGCGCGAACCCAAGGCCCGGTGCGGTGTGCAAGAGGAGAGGCCGGGCGTGCGTTTCTTCATCGCGTCCCGCCTCCACCTGCGCGTCGTCCCGCACGCGGCCTCGGCGGAGGGCGGTCAGACACCGCCTGCGGCGCTCGGAGGCGGCGGCGGCGGCGGCGGCGGCGGCGGCCGGACCGGCTTTCCCCGCCGCCAGCGGTCCCGCGCTGCCGCGTTGCGCAACCATTTCGCGAGTCGCTGGATGCTGGAATGCGCCCCGCCCCGCCCCGCCCCGCCCCGCCGCTCCGCTCCGCGCCGCATGGCGGACGGCGAGTGGGGGCCAGCGCGATCGCTCCCCCCCTCCGCCTCCTTCGTCCCTTGTCACGCCGCTGCGCTGCCCCCCCCCCTCGCAGTACCCCCCCGCGCTCCATCGTGCTACAACCGCCTCTCCGCGCTTGCTACCGCACTGCTGGTGCGCTGCAACCGGTCTCCCGCTGCTGTTCCCGCCAAGGAATTCCTGCGAACGCCCAGCCCATGAGCAATGTAGTTCCAATTACCGAAATGCTACTTTTAGCCTCGCGGCTAGCTCTTTGGCAGCGTCTCGCTTTCCACTACGCAGCCCCGGATTCGATGCCCGGTCAGGCAAGATGTGCCGTTTCCTTGCAATGTCCCGGTATACGTTGCTGTGTGGCGATGAGAAAATTCACTTCTCAGCTTGAGTAGACCGGAATACTGCGTGGGGATGTCTACGTGCTAACCACACGTTCCCCCTTAACTCATGGCACCCGTGAGGCAGGGACGTCGCCGGTAGGCCTCAGCCCGTTCACGGACATCACTCGTGCTCTGTACATTTGATTGCCTCGATTTGTCATTCCCGGTCGAAATCATCCTAGGAAAGATCAATACATTAACATCTTTACCCAAGAACACCGCGATTCACTTTACCACCAACACCAGAATCGCCCGATTGCGTCCGGCGATCCATTTCTCCTTCCACGCACTTCCCAGTTATTTCGCTTTCGGATACGTCTACCAGCACAGCTCTGCCTCACTATCAACTGATCCTCTGAGCACCTGCTACCACGAACCATGTATACATGCCTGAAAAAGTTTTAGAGTGAATTTCGCTTGTGCCGTGCACGACTTTAAGCACGATAACATGACAGTAATTTCGGTGAATTGGAGAGAAACTGTTTTATTGGCGGTTATGGTCTTCGTAAGAGACATTGAATCAGCCTAAGTCTTAGCCGACGACACAGCGGCCATGTCGCCACCTCCCCCGTTCCCCTTCTTGTCTTCTGCTCCCGGCCTCCGCCTTGTCTTCTGCTCCCGGCCTCCGCGCTCTCCTGCGCACTACAACGGGTTGGGCGTTGCCTCCCCTCCCCGTTTCCGCGTCCGCTGTGAGTGGCTGCGCTGCGCGGGGTCAGGGAGGGGGAAAGGCAGAGGAGGCGGCCTTGACCTTAATGGGGGCCGTGGTCAGCGGACCGGGCCCGGCCCAGCGCGGCGCGCCGCTGTTGCATCGGGCGTCCTCTGCAGCCGCGTCTGGGCAGCCTCTGGGCAGCTCAGGCCCCCGCCCGAAGTGGCCGTGCCCTCCGGGTCAACTGGCTGCCTTGCGGCGGGGAGAGGCACGGCACGGCACGGCACGGCACGGCACGGCACGTTGGGTCTCTTTCTTCGCGTCTCGCCCGTCATATCCTCGTTCTCATGCAACCCCAGTTTTGCTCTTTTTTTTTTCTTTCTTCTTCTTCTTCTTCTTCTTCTTTTTCTTCTTCTTTTTCTTCTTCTTCTTCTTCTTCTTCTTTTTCTTCTTCTTCTTCTTCTTTTTCTTCTTCTTCTTCTTCTTTTTCTTCTTCTTCTTCTTCTTTTTCTTCTTCTTCTTCTTCTTTTTCTTCTTCTTCTTCTTCTTTTTCTTCTTCTTCTTTTTTCTTCTTCTTCTTCTTCTTCTTCTTTTTTCTTCTTCTTCTTCTTTTTTCTTCTTCTTTTTTTTTCGGGCGGAACATCTGCTATGCGTATTACCTCCGCAAGTGTTGTGTTCCCGCGAGGTGGCTGTGTTCGTTCTCGTCTGGAAGGTTCTTCCCTCCATGAGATATCTCCATCAACGAGGCGACGATCCAATCGGATGGTCCTTGGGTCGTTTATTGGGGGTCTGCGTCGGTGTTCGTCTGGCATGGATCGGAGAAACCACGCAAAACTTCCGGTCGGAACAGACGGTTGTTTGAATTATCTGCCAAACGGCGGCTGAAGACTGTGTAGCTGAATGGACTGCCAGTCCAAAAATCGGCCACCATCGGAATTCGAACTATGGGGAATTCGAACCCCTACAAACTGCCGGGCTGACTTTCCCGTAGAAATGAAACGGCAGTGGGTCGTCTCAGTCGCTTTTTCTCCTCAACCCACCCCCGTCTTCATTCGAATATGGTCATCATACGACCATCGTCTTTTCTTCGATCTTTTACGATCCTCGGTTTTCCTGCTTCTTTATCCAGTTGTTCTCGCGTTTTTTTTTTAATTATTATTATTATTATTATTATTATTATTATTATTATTATTATTATTATTATTATTATTATTACATTCCCGAGACCACAACCGGTGTGTTATGGTTCCTCGTTCTACTAAAACTGACGACGCAATTTTTAGAGTCCAGGAAGCTGATTATTGCGCTGTGTTAAGGGTTGCGTCCTCTGAATCTGTGAGAGTATGCTCTGATTTGAATATTGAAACTTTCCAACATCAGAAATTCGTTTTCCAAATTCCGGTTCTCATTTATTGTGTTCTTTCTATCCTTATTTTAATTTTACTGCATCCATTAAAAAAGGAAATACGTTTAATTGCTGTCGTTATTCTTCGTTTGAAAGTAATTTATATCCTGTTGTATGGGTGATGTATTGCCTTGAGATTAATGCAATGTTGTCGTGCGCATTGTCATTGCTGCCTACTTCGATGTTGAGTTATGATGAATTGATCATTTGTTACTTTGTGTGTCATTTCCTTATACCAAACTCTCCTTTTGTTCAGGAATGCAGGTGAAGTTTTATTACTCGACGAAGCCTTTTCTGATTGAATCGTTAACGCACTAATTGTTGGTTGGACTTTCCTGATATTTTATAGGGCGGTTATCAATTATAGCATGTAATAAAAATGAAGATAAATAATGAAACGTTCGCTAAATCTCTGTATTTTTAATGCGAATTCTCTCTTTATGTTATTTCAATTATGAAGATTTTGTGTGCAATAGTGATCCACGCCTTCGACCTGTAATCGTGTAAAAAGCAGTTTCATTTGCTTTAATGTTAATTATGTTTTTGATAGTATTTATTATAGAAGTTTCAACCTGTTGTGTGAAATAATGACATAATGAAAATATTTCATGCTGCAATGTAAACTCATGTAAACCCTTTGTCTAGTTGGCCTTATATTTTTTTCTTTTGTTCTCACGCCTCCTTACCTTCTCCCGCTCCAACTCTCTCTCTCAAACACACACACACACACACACACACACACACACACGAACACATTGACTCGCTCGCTCGTTTGTTCATTCGTTCGTTCGTTCGTTTGTTCGTTCGTTCGTTTGTTCATTCACTCACTCACTTCTCCCGTTCCCTTTTCACCTATCTTCTCCGTTTGCTCCTGTTCCCCCTCTCCGTACCTCCTCTCTCTCCTTCTTGACACTCAGGTGCATGCTCGTGTGCAGCGCTCGAACGAGCATTGAGACTGCACGCCGCCGAACATTACGTGAGGGCGGGGCCTTTGCTGTGAACACGTTGAGGCAGGTTGTGCGTTGCGCCAGCAAGCAAGCAGCACTTCCATTTCCCGGCTCTCCCAAGCACCCTCCCGCCCAAACCTCAGCGCTCTCCCCCCCGCCCTGTAACACTTCTCCGCTATCCACGGACCCCCCGCCACGCCCCCACTTTCCCCTCTGCAGCGCCCACTCCCCTGCCCCGCCCACTCCCTCTCTCCGCCCACTCCCCCTCTCCGCGGCTACTCCCACTCTCGCCCACTCTCCTGCGTCGCCTACACCCTCCTGCGTCGCATACACCCTCTCCCGCCCACTCCCCCTCTCCCAGCCCACTCCCCCTCTCCCAGCCCACTCCCCCTCTCCCAGCCCACTCCCCCTCTCCCAGCCCACTCCCCCTCTCCCAGCCCACTCCCCCTCTCCAGCCCACTCCCCCTCTCCAGCCCACTCCCCCTCTCCAGCCCACTCCCCCTCTCCCAGCCCACTCCCCCTCTGCAGCCCACTCCCCTTCTGCCGCCCACTCCCCCTCTTCCGCCCACTCCCTCTCCCCGCCCCGCCCACTCCCTCTCCCCGCTCCGCCCACTCCCTCTCCCCGCCCCGCCCACTCCCTTTCCCAGCCCCGCCCACTCCCTTTCCCCGCCCACTCCCCCTCTCCTCCTCCCCCTCCCGCCCACTGCCCGCCCTGCCTTCTCTCCAGCCCCGCCTACTCCCCCTACCGCCCGCTCTGCCTGCGTTCCCCACCTCTCGTGCCTACTGTGCCTCGACACGTTTGCCCCGCCGGCCCCGCCCTCTCCGCTTGCTGCCACCGACCTGAACGACAGGCGGGCGGCTGTCTCCGCGATTATGTTACCATTAGCACATCGCAGGATCGATCACCGGAGGCCCGTAATGGGAACCGCCCGCCCGCCCGCTCGGGTGGGCGGGGAGCAGGTCATTGCCACCGCACGGCGCGCGTCAGTCAGCGACCGACGACGACGTCGGCGCCGCTCGCCCCGCCCCGCCCCCCACCGCGCCATTCAGGTGCACACACGCGTGAACCGCGCAGATTAGCGAGGCAACGTGATCTTGCGGGCGGCGTGACGTGACGGGACGGGACGAGACGGGAGGCGGCCCGCTCGGCGCTTGGCGTAATGAAGACCGTGTTCTATCGGCAGGCTTGCCCGTCCGCGACGCGGGGCCTTGGAAGCGCGAAAACACGTCGCTGCGGTTCGGCGTCACCAGGCGTCTCGCGAATGCTCTGACACATTGAACGGCGCTATTGAAATGTCTGCAATTCGGCGATAAGGAGTTGCAGGCGTCTTGCTGGTTATAGAGATATAAGCCAGTGTTGTAGGGTTTTATATTATAATATATTCTACGGTAACTGAAGGAGAAGCATAGAAAGGAATATGTGTCCACTGAGAAAAGTTCATGATGTAAAAGTGATTTTATTTTGCTCGTAGGATTGCGTTTCTCGGTGTATTGGGTAAATGTTTATTTATTTTGGCAGTAGAAAATGAAGCAAAACCTTCTACTCGCGGAATAAAGCGCTATTTTTACCACCCGAATCATAAATATGTATTTTCTAAAGGGAGAAAGGTTACGGCCCGATCACGATAGCTTAAGGAGCGTGAATACAGCTTATTTAGACTCGTGGCATATACAAAGCTTTATTATCAAACAATTTTCCTTACTTTTTGACTAAGTTTCCTACATGCGTTCACTGTATAAATCAGTGGTTATGTCTATCGACAATTAAGGGAATACAGTTACAATTAGGAGACTTATAGAAGACAGTGACCGTGGCAGGCAATGAGAGCGCGCAGCGAAGACGGGAAGTGACGATGGGCAATGAATTCAAGTCTGCCTGTTCTCTCTTCCTTTCTTCTCGTCATAGTTGCAATAAGCGGCACTTCCTTTCAGTGAGAGGAGTGCAAGAATAAAGTCGTACTTTAAAAATAAATTGAGTTTCAGCGATGTCTTAAATGTCTAAATAAACACTTTCTTTGGAATCTTCACACTCCCTCTCTGGCGTCCTTCTCTAACGCCCACAGAAGCACAAGCGGCGAGGCGAGCGTGGAGCAGGGGGGGGGGCGTGCGTTTAGAGGCGTTCCCAGGTGCCCTGACACCTGCGAGCCGCTGACACAGCTCTGCTCTTCGCTCGCCCAGCGAAGCCGCGGGAACCCAGGAGAGGAGGCAGAAGAACTTCCGTTGTCTTGGGTGTTCGTGCGTAGGTACTTGGTCGGTATGCATGTGCGTGTGTGTGTGTTTCGCTAATGGGTTCGTGTGTGCGCACAAGGGCAAGCATCCCAGGTAACAGCATTATTTAGCATTATTCTTGATTCCTTTTTCTTTTGGTTACATTCAGCTACTCCGCTGCTCGTTTTATTTTCTGTATGTATCCACCTTTGGAAGTAAAAGGCAAAACTCATCGTACATAGGAGTTAGTACGTAGACTTTTATCTGTGTGTAGGTATGTGTGTGTATGTACATATGTATGTTTTTTGTAGTATATGCAACAACCTGGATGCTGTTGATTTGTAAACACTCATTAGCCAATTTAAATACACCTCGTATATCAATGCAAACCTGCATTCGGAATTCTTTGCTTGCGCACTTATTGAGTTGTCTTTCAGTGTTGTAATCACTATATTTTAGTGATGTTAATGCATGAGTGAGCGTACGGATTTGTGCATGGATATGTGTTCGTCTAAGCTGATATCCCTATTAAAGTTTTAATTAGTCAATAACATGATGTAGCCACTAACCTGAATTTTGAAACAAAGCGACAATATTTATGTACTAACACGTCAACGAATGTATGGCTTGCCGTTTGTTGTTTATTGCTAGTCCGAATTATTAATAATACAATTTCGAAATGAAAAGAATCCTTCACGCGGAAAGTTCTAAGCGGCCACCAAAACAAGGTACACAGAACTTTAAAAGTATTTTTACGGAATAAAGCTTAGGCACCTCTCCTCAGTTGCTGAGGTTCTCTTTTCTTATATATCTTTCTTTGCAAAACCGTATAAACAATTGTTTTTTCTTTTATATTGCCGTCTTAGCATGTTCTACAAAAAAGTACCTGGTTTTTGCCAACGTCATTCCTCTTCCTATGTGTGTGTGACCGCCCTCAGTCAGGAGCATCTGTGCATTTCACGGGCAACTGTCATTTCGGCGAACGCTCGTGACCGCTGCAGGCGCCTGATGTCCTGTGGGACACGGTTCACCGCAGCGGGGAGTTTTCTGCGGTCGCCGAGGAAAGAGGGTGGGGGTGGGGGTCGGCGCCGTTTTTGCCGCAGCTTGTCCACTGCACCCACATGGCGTCGCCCGTCTCCCGCGATCGCCGGATGTTCGGACGATGCGGTCGCCCGGATCCGTCCCCTCTGACCCGAGTCGCCGTGGCCACCGGCGCCCCTATAGGTTTTTGTCCGCTCGGCCTAACTCGCGTTTGTTCCTGGCGGTAAGGTCTGCCCGGACGTACAGCAGTTTATTTCTTTAATGTTCCCGAGGGCATTTGTTGCAGTGAGTGGTGTCTGGCTTTATTCTAGTTCAGGATGGTTCGGGTAGATGGCACCTCCCTACGCTGTACGGTGGGATGAAATTTCTTTGTACGTCTTTATCAGTTATGAACCATTAGTTATGAACCTACGCCGGGCGGAACAAAATGCATTCACGCGATTCTGGTTCTTTCATCAGTCAGAGAATGCAAATTCAGCCTGAACGAAATACCCTGCGGAAATTTGGAGGCGGACGTGAAGTGATGTAATGCGAAATACTGATGATGCATTTACTTAACAAGGGCAATGAAATGGAACTGGTCCAATATCTTTTACTGGATATACTTTGGATTAAAAACCTCAAATTATAGCTGTTAGCATACCTAGTCATCTTATGAATGTTGTTACTGCAGAGGCCAAAGTTAAAAATAGAGGCTTAGCTGAGATTTTTAATGTGGGCGAGGCAGTAACAACACTGTAACATTTCGTGGTATGTTCAGCATTTTATCGGTCACCATAAAATCTCAAGATTTATGCGCAATTTTACGACATTACTGCGATAGTAAACAAATGAATTCTGTTGCTGCGGTACGTTACTACGGTATGGGGTTTTGGTTACGAGACATCATTTCAAGTAATATTTGCATACCGGGCTTCGAGAAAAGATGGATGCAAATAATTTTCCTGAACCTAAAGATACCTAAAGAAATGACGCTCGGTGAGGAAGTTGGCGCATTGACTTCCAGTGGTGACACCTTCAGATCGTCAGTAAATACGATTACCGGAGAAAAGTTTCATTTGGTGGAGTGTCAGAAAAATGATGTTAATTTACTTAATACACATTTTTCTAATTGTACTATTAATAATATTAGACTTAACAATCATCCCAAAAACTAATAAGAGTTACGTTTATTCTGAATTGTTTGAATCTGATTTCTTTTGTACATCGCCATATTTTCGCTTAATAAACATTTGACTTACGATGAATCGATGTTTTTTTATTTATATTTCTAAGGATGTTAAAACCCGTTGCTAAGGATGTTAAATTTCTTAACATACAGGTAACTACGAGTGTACTTAACAAACCTCTGTAGGGTTGCATGTTAACAGGGGTTAAAGACGCATGTGACTGATAAATTTTTTTACGCCTTTCTTTTAAATGTATTGAACGTGTTAAAAGAATTTATGGTAGAATAGGAACTAAATCTGCAACAATACATCGTCTCCTGCATTTTCAGGAGCAACAAAAGCTGCGAACTTTGGGGTTTCATTTATTAGATTTTCCCGTCTCCTGTTGTAGCAGTGTGACAAGAGTTTTTCCTCTCCTACAAACGCGCTCCGGATCGCGTTGCGCGAATGCCCGCTCCTGCGCTGTTCTTTGCAGACTCGCCGGGAATGAGAAATCGCAGCCTTCGTCGCGCGCCGGGGTCGCCTGCTTCAGTTGCCCGTCGTCGCGTCGAGAAGTCGCGACGTGTCGTCGACACCCTCCTTTCCGCCGTCGTAGTCCTGCATCTCTCCTTCCGCTCTCGCGTTCAATTTTACTAGGTCAAACCAGACAATGCTCGCTGAGCTAAATGGTAAACCTGAAAGACTTTATTCACGTGCTGCAACTTAAGGTTGGAGGCGTTAATCTGTAATCATAATTCTGTGAAGAAGATATTAGTTATATTTATTTAATAATATAATAATGATATAATATATTTATATAGAGAGATTGAGAAATTTATGCAAACTTTTGGTCGTGAAATGTGCATGCAAATATGCTACAAAACTTTTAAATTGGCACAGAATTTAATGCAAAATCTGCCGCCGAAGTTGGGGACTTTCATTTCGATCAAAACGTTGAGCAAAAACTGTTCGTCGACTTCGTATAACTTACTATGTACGCTTACGCTCTGCAAAAAGCAGCTTTTTTAAAATTTTCCTAAAAATTCGAAACTCCTCCATTCTACAGTAGAGGAATCAGAAAAAGAGGGCCGCGATGAGAACAAAGGATGCATTGACACAGGTAATCTGGATATTGTGATGATTTTTTCTGACCTCGGTGGAGTGATGTATATTCCCCGATACATGTGTCAGACGAACGTGTGCATTAGCTACAACGTCGATCCACTGAGCGTCGCCGTGTTTGCGCCGCTGCTTCTGTGCGGATGTGGCGTGTCACGGGCTTCTCGGCCCGCTCCGCCTCCGGGGCACCTCCCCCCCCCCTTCGCCCACGCCCTCGGCCCCACCCCCACCTCCGACGTCGCTTTTGTCGCGGCGTAATGGAGTTCTGCGAACTTCGCCTTTGGGCGGAAAACTGCGCGGTGCGACGTCTTCATTACGGATCGGAGAGCTATTCGGGGGGAAATTGTCGGATTGTGGGAAATAAAGTTGCGAAAAGTTGATGTCGCAGACGTAAGCCGCGTTGGAGACATCGTTTGTTTTTGTCTTTTTTGCGAAATGTGCTCATGGTCGTGCGAACTCTGAAATTGGTGCGGACGAGAAAATGGGGATCTCGTGAAAATACGAAATTGTTGGTGGTTTTGGTGCAAATCACATATTGCTGTTTTCTGTGTGAACATTCTTTCCTTTGTGATGCTTGCGTTTGGAGTTGTGATGAACATTGGGGACTGCTTAAAACGTAGAGATTCTTCCTAGGGAAGGAAAAGTACTCCCATGAGGAATTAATTTTAAAAAAATTAAGCTGATTTCATTGAAAGGAGTTCCATCACATTAAAAAAAAGTTTGCTACGAGCACAACGGGTTCTGAGTAGCATTTTCCGCTCGTGCGGCCTGTGCAGTCCTGCGCAACCTTTTGCTTCAATGGCAGCCCTCGGCAGAAGCGTCCGTCGCTGCAAAAGGGCCGTATGAGCGTTGGCAACAAATCCTGGCTGCGCCCGACGCGGACCGGCGCGCGTATATGGAGTGTGCCCGGGCCAACTTCCGGCGATCCAATGCCGACTGCGGCAAAGGCCACGAACCCCTCCGCCGCCCCGCCTCGCGCCTCCCTCCGTCGCCTGCCTCGCCCCGGGCCTCTCTACTCACCCGCGGTTATCCGAGTTCGCTTTCATCCATTCATCCCTCTCTCCCCCTCCATGACCCTCCCTACTCATCCCTCCACGATCCTCTCTTCCCCTTCCTACCCTCCCTCCACGACCCTCCTTTCCCCCCTCCCTCTACGACCCTCACTCCCTCCCCCCTCCGTTCACGACCCTCCGTTCCCCTCTTTCCTACCCACTTTTTCCTCATTCTCTCTCTCTTCCTTCCTCCCTAACACAAGCCTTTTCTTAACATCCCATCCTTCTGCAACTCCCCATTCCCCTCTATCTCTCATTTCTCCCAATCTCCCGTCCTTTTTAAACCTACCCTCTCCGCCCTATATTCGTTTCTCTTTTTACCTCCCTGCTCCGCCGTGTTTTCTGACTACTCTTCACCTCCCGGCCCTCCACCCCGTCTTCCCACGCCTTTCTACCTCCCCTCCATACCTTGCCCCTTCCGAATCGCGCGTTCCGGTCTGTCCGTCGTCACTGGTCCATGCTCTCGGCCCGCCACTCTCCCACGGCCCCGCTCCTCTCTCCCCCCCCTCCCGAACCAAAGAGCCACGGCGCGCGTGAACCGCGTCACCCTCGGCGTGCCCCGCCCGCCCGCCCGCCCGCCCGCCCGCCCGCCCGCCTCAACCCGCCTCCCCGCCTCCCCGCCCGCCCGCCTCCCCGCCCGCCCGCCCGCCCGCCCGCCCGCCCGCCCGCCCGCCCGCCCGCCCGCCCGCCCGCCCGCCCACCTCCCCGCCGTCTCGCAATGGCCGGCGCGGTTTCGGTCACTCGTTCCGACCTCTGCCCTCTCATTCTGCCTCGCGGCCCCGCTGCACCGCACAACACCGCAGATCGGCGCCACGCATGGGAGCCCCTCAACGCGACTTTGGAACCGCACAGCGCTCGGCGCATGCGCTCTGCACCTGTTAGCCCCGGCTTCTCTCTGATGTACTCCCGTCATGCAGATGTCATACCTTTGGGGTTCTTTTTGTTCATTGTGGTCTGGAAGCCTGATTCATGCCTTCTTCCTGTACTAGCCCAGAAGCCCGTACTATCCTGCCACGATCCCTCCTGATCAAAACATTTAACCCTTTGCAAATACTCCATGGACCGATTTGCGTTCTAGTTTGCCGGAAATAGCGTTTGATGTCATATGGTGCGTAGCATAATTTCATTGCCGCTATTTTTCTATGTCACATATATTTTGTCATATGTAAGTGATATATTGTGGTCATTAAAAATGAATCATGAGATTTCGTCAGTAATACATAAGTGGGTCCTTTTTTTTCTATTAAGAAAAATAGCCCCCCTTATTTTCGCACTTTGCATATGACAAAAGTCATCTTCTTACACATGTTTATTTCGTTTGGGCAAAGTCGATGGCCGTAAGCGTAATGGTGTTACGGCTTGAGTGTTATTGAAAAGTCGCGGGTTCGAATACCTGCAAAGATTCCAGATATTTCCTTGATGTTTTTAAAATCGGCGATTTTGTGACGCCTGCAGGAACCAAATTCGTTGGCGGACTGCATTGCGGTTTCCAGGCGAAAGGCGGAGGAGTATTGTGAAGGGTACTTGTTCTACACAAGGGGCCACGAACTCGGCGCAGTCTTTTTTCCACGTCCTTACTGTCTCTCCCAATCCGATCTGGGGCGCCGTGGGAGAGTGCGTTCCGTCGTAAGAAAGCCCTTCATTACGCCTGATAGGTTCGTGGAATTCAGCCGCTGTCTGGAGAATTCTAGCGGTCGGCTGCTCTGATCGGTAGTTTTCATGGCTTCTCCGATCAACACCAGGCGAATGCCGGAGCAGCACCCCAACAAACGCGCCACGGACCGTTCGCGATCTCACCGCTCGCGATGTTTCCTACCTCTTCCTTGTCATATCCTCATCCCTTACCAACACAAACTCACACTAACATGCACAACACTACAACACATGCCGGAGACTTGTCGGGAGCTTAATTGTCCCCACTGTAATAACTGACTTAGGTCGATTTCAGTCGCTGTCTGGAGGAGAATTCTGGCGTTCGGCTCCTCTGATCGGTAGTTTCCCGTGGTTTCTCCGATCAACACCAGGCGAATGTCGGAGCTGTACTCTAAAAAATGGTCCACAGACCGCTCGCGATCTTTCCTTCCCCTTTCTTGTCCTATCCTAGCCCCATGCACTACGCTACCACACATACCGGAAAGTCTGTTGGGAGCTAGAGGCAGGTCCCGCTGTACGGAGATATCTTGTTGGGGAAAATTCCGCTAGCCGACGTGTAGGTAGTCACCGGATCTGGTCATTAACCTGATGGAGATGATCATTGCCACATCCCGTAATAAAACATACACTACACTTACGGAACTAATGACCTTAGCAGTTGACGCTCACGGGGACATCAATCGGTCATTACCGGCGTACGTTGCTGACCGTGCAATTGAACGTGAGTTGCACTAGGGAAAAGCGAGAAGATTTTATTATGTCGTAATTTCTCGCTTCTCGCTCGCACCTTGTTCCCGGTCGTCTCGCCCCAGTAACCCCGCGCCGCCCCCGCAGAGGCAGCGGGCGGCGGGGGCGGCGGCGCGAGGTCGCAGCCGGCTGCGGGGGCGGCGCGCCGGGGCGGAGCGGAGCGGGGCGGGGCGGGGCGCGGGCGGAGGGGCGTTGCGGGTTTCGGTGACCTTTCGCAACTAGGTCAGCGCAGTCCGCCCGCCCGCCCGCCCGCCCTCTCGCCCGCGCCCGCGCGCGCCCCCTCGCGGCTACGCGCTTTCGGACGGGGTGCGCGGGGGCGGGGCGGAGGGGCGGGGCGCGCCGGGAGTCCCCCTGCGCCGCGATGCGCGGGGCGCCTGCGTGGGACGCCTGCGTGGGGGCGGCCGCTGGGGGAGATCGAGCGTTGAGACGCGGACGCGCCAAGTGGCCAGTCGGAAAGTACGTTTCCGACATTTAACCTGTGTTTCAAACGCCTCCCTCTGTTGGTATAGGCAGATTATTATTAGAAGGCACCGCTTTGACAGTTACTGCTTGGATAAAGCTGGTAGCATAACTGAAAGTGATGTCCGTGTGCTAAATTAGTTAATGCGTTTCTTTGCGCTTTGCTCAGTTGTAAATGCTTTCGACCCAACTTTTTGCAATGCCGTTGCCCAACCAGATTTTGTTTTGGTTTTCCGACCTGACAAACTGGTCCCTTCTTATAGGCTAACTTCTCTTTAACAAGTTGTGACACTGCCACTTGCCTTTTTAAGATGACGGTTTAGTTTCTTCGTTCCTCCCTCCCTCCCCTCCCCTCCCCTCCCAACTTCCTAAGGTAAGTGTGTGGTTGAAAATTTATCTCTTTTCGTTCGTCTTCACTTTTTATTACAATTGTATAAACCAACTCATGGGCTTCCGAAAATATTTGAGAGTTTTCATATATATTTTAAAATAATGTTTGGAATTTTTGCCCCAAATAACATAATTTTCCAGATTAAAGTTAATAGTGTAATAAGTGTCACAATAATGCTGCAGTAATGTTAATTTTTCTTTTATCTTCCTTTTCCCGTCTCTTCCGATTTTGTCACTGTTGTCGTATCCCCTTTTTTTTCGTTTTAAAAGCGAACATTTTCTTCTTTTTTTTCTTCTTTCTTTTTTCTCTTCCTTTTTTTTTTTCTTTTTCTTCTTTTTTTTCTTTTCCCTCCCAAAGGGCTGCTACTTAGCGAACGAACTAACCGATCGAATTCACCCCCTTAGTGCGCGAGAACTGTCAAGTGGCCGGCGTCAGTGGTGCAGCGTCCGAGTTCCCGGGGCCAAAGGACCGGGATCGAGTGCCGCAAAAAGAACGGGTTCGTTCACCCTGGAGGTCGTTTGGGGGGGGGGCGCAGGGAGTGATGATCGGTGCGAAGCGGAAGTGCAAAACGCTGGGCGCCTCCGTGTGTGCGGAAGGGTAGGGGGTGCGCTCGTGGGCAGAGGCACTGGGCCACAGAACGCGAGGCAGGCGAGTGATCCCGGCGGGCGCAGGGCCCGCCCAGAGGGCTTGCGGGAGTTGCTCTGCAGTCAATGAGCCCCTCCCCGCCCCGCCTCTCCCCGGCCCACCCCTCACCGACCCTCCCCGCCTCGCCACTTTCCGGTCTGCCGTAGCCCTCCCCACCCCTCTCCCCCTCCCCGCCCCCTCTCCTTCTCCTCGCCCCCTCTCCCCCTCCCCGCCCCTCCCCCCTCCCCGCCCCTCCCCCCTCCCCGCCCCTCCCCCCTCCCCGCCCCCTCCCCGCCCCCTCCCCCCTCCCCGCCCCCTCTCCTTCTCCTCGCCCCTCTCCCCCTCCCCGCCCCCTCACCCCTCTCCCGTCCCTCTCTCCTCCTCCCCGCTCCTCTCCCCTCCCCGCCCCCTCTCCCCATCCCCGCCCCTTTTCCGGCCGCTCCGCCCCCTCCTCGCCGCCCCGCCCCCTTCACTCCACTCTGCTCCGTCCCACTCACCCTCGCTTCGTCCCACTCCGTCCCCCCCGCTGGGGCCTGTCCCACTTCGCCCCGCCCGGTCTCGTCCCGCTCCGCCCCGCCCCGCCCCTCCTGGCAGGCTGCGCATCCGACGCGAGGGCGACCTGTCCGCCTCCGCCGCCGGCCGGATAAGACGGATTAGTTCTGGAATCGACCACTCGCGCGGGACGGGCGGCGCGGGGTGGCGAACTGGGGCAGGTCATAGCGTGCGGTCACGCGCCCGAGTCCTGCGACCTTCCGCGCGCTGCGTCTGCTGGCGAAACTTCCGGGATTAATTGCTGTTAATTGAAGATGATGTGATGTGTTGCAGGTCGCTCGAATACGAGTGGGCATAGGAAATAAACTTATGTCTCTACTCCTTTTCTGCGCAGGTGACTACAGGGGTGGTTCACCTTCGCGTTTCACAGCATCCATACATATAGTGGTACAGATGCCATGTGATGTGAATGCCGATGGCAGATGAATGAATATGGGTGATTATATATATATATATATATATATATATATATATATATATATATATATATATATATAATTGGGTGATCAAATTAAATTCTTGCTGACGAAGCAAGAGCTTGATATCGTAAAACTGTTTCCGAAACAGAAGACTTTCTATAATTTATAATATTTTGTATTCACATTTGGATAGAAGTGTACTTTAGATGTAAACATAGTTTAGACTTAATTCTAGGAATAAAATTTCAAGTCATTAACAGTGTTTCCCAACTTGATCCCTAGCCGTCACAGAATTGCCCTGCAAATGTCCGCAATGCGGTTTAAAAAGCTTTACGGTGGGTTAGATTTTATTTTCTACTTAGGATATCTTGTTTTCTAAAAACGAGCAATCGTTTTCTTAAAAATCGTAGTTAAAACCGACTAGAAAGCAACAAATTAATACATATTTTGGATTTCTTTGGCATGAAACGCTTGCGATTGAGAGATTGCCGTGTAACAATTATTTCCGTCCGCGACGAAGGGCCATGATTGTGGGTCACGTGGGTATCGGCGGCGCCTGCCGCTCCGCGACCTTTCCTCCCCAGCGCCCTTTCGCCTCCGTCAGGTACACAGCGCCCTTCGCGAAGTTCTCTCCGCCCTCCGTCATCGGTTTACGAGCTTGAACGCTGGAATTTATTGCGCCTGCCGAGAACTTCCATGGCGAAGTTGCTCTTCCGTTAGTCGCGCCCCTTAAAAGAAGTCACGAGAAGAAATTCGCATAAAAGTAAACGAGAGCGATGTAAAATACGCGCGTGTCCCATTGGAACTGACTGATAAAAACACGCCCAGAAGTTACTCGTGGCTTACGGACGCAGGAATTCCCGTTGAAAGCGCATCGCTCTGCGAAAACATTCGGATGAAGAACAAACGCCAGCCTCCCAGATGCCGTGGGGAAAATTCTAAAGAGCGTTAAATAAATTAACAAGTCTGCTGTTCCTCTTTTAAAAATGCTTAGATTTTTTTTTTAATTTTTGTAGTACAAAAACTTGCCTTGCAACGTGTGGGGGACAATGGATGTTGTACATTACGAAACGTACATTTGTTTTAACAAATTGTGGGTGTACAGAAATCTCCGTATCGTATGACATATAAACGTATGCCATAAGCTATGTAGATTTATGTACAATAATACACGTTACATGATTGTTGAATTTACTTTAAACTATTTCTCACATGTCACCTGTTTGCTAAAACCTAAGTAAGATTTCCTTTCGTTTGCAGGTGAGTGTGCTGAACTTCTTAGGCCACCGCCTGCTGTGCTTGTGGTCTTTCTATTGGTGAGTTGCTTCGAGCATTATGTGCGAGCTTGATCCAGCGCCATGGCTAATGGACGTTAATCGACGTTGTCGTCTCCCAATCGGCCGTTGAGCGGCCTGGTATTTAAGGACGATCTTGTCAAGTGATACGACTTCTCTTACAGATGAGATGTGGTCGTCAAACATTCGTTTCTCCTCGTTTTGAAAAGCACTTCTGTAACAGTTTGCTCCTGCGTAGTTTGGATGGGCATTTCACTTGCAATTCAAGGCTTCATCATAGGCCATAAATACGGCCTGGAGCTTATCCAAGAAAACCACGAAAAACAAAAACAAACAAGGAATAATGTTGCTGGTCTTTAAAATCCTTATTTAGTGCCACTACCAACGAGTTAAATACACTACGTAGAGTGGCTGAACAACCTCGTAACTTTTCAGCAAACTGAAGCCATGTTTTTGTAGAAATAGAGTATTCTGTTTGGTGCTGGTTAAGGCTGGGTGGGCGCGGGCCGCGCGTAATATACATACTCTTACTCTGTGTTTCACGGACCAAAAATCAATCATTTAAAAACGTAATCACAATATGCAACGAGAGCGAATTGAGAAACTTTAAAAACACATTGCTTCCTGCATCGGTCATTGTCGATCACATGAGGCATACAAACAGATCACACATGAGGCGACAAACTTGCAAAATGATATATTTGTGGTTTGATGCCTTATATTTTTCAGTTGTATGCTGAACATACTAAAGGCAAATTAAATTTTATTATTTCAACCTCTAATATATTTTAAATACAGAGAAACGAAAAGACAACAACATAGAAATTAGATCTGATATAATCGATTCAGTACAAGAGTTCTACACACCACCCTCCGACACCTCTCATATTTTGACTGGAGAAAACATGACTGCCTGTAGTTCGCCCAGCGTCAACCGGGAGCGCTGAAACCACAGAGTAAGCCTATCTATGTAGTATATTCTAGCTCATTGGTCACTACCCAAGGGTTGAAAATATGCTACCATTGGATTTCAAACGTAGGGTATTCCGGACTACGGCACTTTGAGACTCGCAACTACTTAGGCCTCAGGTGTAGGAAAAGAGAAACGAAAATATTGCAATTTCCCTTCTTTTTTTTCTGTGAAATGTACAAATTTATATTCAGATCTGGAAAATTTGTTCACTTGACCTCCAAAAGAAAAGGAGGAGGGGAATATGAAAGGTTGAAGGGGGGAAAAAATCCGATTTTTTTGGTCGACAATCTGCCATGCATCTTGGCGTAAAGAATTGCGCACAGCCCAGAGCGTAGTCAGAGCGGGACCTGGGAAGCGATGAGCATGGGGTCAGGAGGGCGAGGAGGAGCCGGGAGGGGTGAAGCAGAATGCATGGCGGGGAGAGTGCTGGAGGCAGCGTGGTGACGATGCTAGTAAGATTACTTCCATTTGACATCGACGATTGGATACATTCCTTTCGTTGGCTATTACACAACTGTGATGAATACCCGTGCAACGCTGGCTAAATATTCCACAACAACACTGTTGAATCCGTGATTCAACCAACCAAAACACAGGTTACTGAGTCATAGGGATTCGCTCCCCACTCTAAACGATTCGGATCCCGGAACCTCTCACTCAGTTGTTGCCCATTAGCAGACGAGCATGGTGCCAGACACGGCCACAACACGCTTTCTTCATCAAAGTTTCATTCCAAGCTTCATGGCTACGGTGCAAAGCGAGCCATCCTGCTTCAATATGTCGAGTGCTGCAAGTCATATGTAAGGTAATGTGTTGTAAACAACTTAAAAGTCAAAAGTGTGCCGAATAACCTGTAAAATATTTAAGCAGGATAAAGTGAATAAACCGAAGTTCCAGACTCGATTTCGCTTCTTTTTTTCAGCACTACAAGCAAAGGCAATCCCCCCCCCCCAGTGACGGCTGATGTGAAGTCGATATTGCACCAACACCTCACCGGAGAGGAGCCGTCTCATCTAGCCTCTCTCATCTCTCGCCCAGCTGCAAGAATTCCCCTGTCGCAGCCGCCCCAAACAAACGAGAGTCGCGCGCGTGTACGACGCGAGGGGTATTTCGTCGTGTTTGTTTTCTTTATATCCGTTTCGCTTTGAACCGATTAAAGGTTACCCGCCGCCCACCCCGCGGGCGTCTGCGACGGCGGCGGTGGCGACAGTGGCGGCGGTGGTGATGGTGGCGGTGTTGGTAATGGTGGCGGCGGTGGAGATGTTAGTGGTGGCGGTGGCGACGGTGGCGGTGTTGGTGATGGTGGCGGCGGTGGAGGTGTTGGTGATGGTAGTGGTGTTGGTGACGGTGGCGACGGTGGCGGTGTTGGTGATGGTGGCGGCGGTGGTGTTGGTGATGGTAGTGGTGTTGGTGATGGCGACGGTGGCGGTGTTGGTGATGGTGGCGGCGGTGGAGGTGTTGGTGATGGTAGTGGTGTTGGTGATGGCGACGGTGTTGGAGGCGGTGGCGACGGTGGCGGCGTTGGTGATGGTGGTGATGGTGGTGGTGTTGGTGATGGCGACGGTGTTGGTGGCGGTGGCGACGGTGGCGGTGTTGGTTATGGTGGCGGCGGTGGAGGTGTTGGTGATGGTAGTGGTGTTGGTGATGGCGACGGTGTTGGTGGCGGTGGCGACGGTGGCGGTGTTGATGATGGTGGCGGCGGTGGGGGTGGGGGGTGATGGTGGTGGCGGCGGCGGTGGCGAAGGCGACGGCGGTGGCGGTGGCGGTGGCGGTGATAGTGGCTGCTGAAAAGGTCGCTCACCTCTCGCGCGTGTGCCCTTCCTTCCGCTCGGCCAGACGCGTCTGTGGCGCCGCTTTGAGGCGCGCGGCCCCGCGTCCGGCGGTGTGCAGGGCGCATGCGCGGGTGGGCTGCGGCGCGCACCAGGCCCCAAGGGAACAGGAAACGAAAATAGTACCTCATGAAACTAGTTTATAAGTTTTTTCATTTAAGGTCGCATCAACATCTAGGTCATTAGCGACCACTATTGGATTGAACATTAAGGTAACACTGAAGATGACATGATGTGGTGCTGATAGGGGTTGAAAGGACGAAAATAAATACAACCATGTCTGAGATGGGACTCGAAACCGCGGCCCTTCAGTCCGAGATCGCTACAGCACTACTGCTTTGACGATCTCGACCATCCTTGTTAAGATTGATTGCTCGTATACGTGTTTTGAAAACGAGAGACGACGTAAGGAGCGAGTTTTCAAATTTGTACGAATGCAATAAAGCAACATTATAAACGAGTTGCTTACGCTACTTTTTGTATAACAGTATTATAAAAAAAGTTATAAGAGAATCAAAGTTAATTTTGGGAAACAAGTTTATTGGGTTGACACAGGCTTGTTACATACGTGCGGAAAACGAAAACAGTGGCCGGATGTTCCGATTGCGGCTATCTGTGCACGATTGTCTAGTTCCAATTGGCTGAATGGGTGATGACGCAATTATTCATGCTGTAAACGCCCAATGCGTCATCATCTGTGTATTGATGTGTCCTTTAATGAACGATCTCTTGTAATGAAAAAAAAGCAGTTTATAATGGTGAAATATAAAAAAAATTAATTTACGTAGTAAGTGCGCGATACAGAATGCGAGTACAACTTGGCGATGGCGACCAAAGACTTGCGCAGGAATCATATCGAGCAAGTGTTGTGTATTCTATTTTTTTAACATACCGCGTACAATAAAATGTTTCGTACACACTTCGCGATTATTAGGTAAAACGCACATTATTAAAAAAAATGAAAATAATTACACACACGGAAAACAAGCACGAGAAACCGTGTTACGTACAAGTACACGGCGTGTTAAAAAATTGGGTTATTATTGTAGACGAGATACTTCATCTAGAAGGACGAAAATATTACCTCATGAGCGACAAGAAAAAGGGATCAGTGAGATACAAGCGTAAGTCAGACTGATTCATATTTTAGATGCAGATGTAACGTTGTACAGGCAGTAGCAAAATAGTAGTAAAATAATTTCAGATGAAGTGTTTTCTCAACGTCTGACCAGAAAATGGAAGCTTACAACATTGAGAAAAAAAGCAGAATTGATATTCTCACTCTGTCTTCAAGAAAGTTCAAGGGAAATTCAAGATCGAAGACGTGTGGTATCGAAATTGTTAACGACGTCCATTGTCATCTATCTTGCTACTTAACTCTTGGATCAGAAAACATACTTTGGATATCATTAAATGAATTCTAGAAAGGTATTGCCGATAAAACATGAAGATTTTAGGGATGGCCCATTTCAACATCCGTGCTCTAGACCGCATTACGGCTTGATCAAAGTAAAGTGCCTGTGATAGCAAATTCGGACGTTATGTAGGAAATAAAACGCGGCAGGGTTGTGACTGCGGAATCGGAAATGAAGAGGGATCGTGTGACTAGGAGCAAACGCGACTGCGAAGAACGTAAAGGGAGGCCACTTCGCGAATATGAGTACTGTTCCGCGGGCTGCTGTAGATCGTAGAGAGCCGTCATTGCAGAATTCGCGGTGGTAGTCGCCCTAAATCAAATTCGTGAATGGGTTGATATTTTCTTGGAAAGGAATATTCCCAGGTAGTTCGTTCTTGAGAAAGATCCGTTCAAGTCAGATCAAATCGCAACGACCGAGAATACGGAAACAGGGAATACGATCACGTTTTCGGAAGAGAAACATGAGATGAACGAGAAGGAAGTGTAGTTTCCAAGTTTCCTCACGCCCTTCATATTGTCGTCGATATAGTAAGTTGTGAAAAACTAGAACTGCGAATGTATGAATTCTTAACCAACAATAATTAAAAGGAATGATATAACAATTGTTCAATATCGTCTGGTAAATCAAGTCCACAAATTACGTTGAAATTGTAGGTGCACTGTCATAAATAATTGTACTTGTGAAAAAGCGCCAGAGCAATTAACAATTAAAAGAAAAACCAAGAGCATTTACATTTTTTAACCAAACGGGAAGACTAAGCAAAACGATGTCTGCAATTATCTGGGTGTGTGTAACCCTCGAAGTCATTAGTATCCTGCTTACATCTGTACTTCAAATTCAAAACACAAGGTTGATGTCGGCGCTGTGTTTGTTAATCGGATCCTCTGGCGACCGTCTGGCGGGGGTGGAAGCGGCCTTGGAGGCTGAAATACGGTGGCGGGGACCTTGGATGACGAGAACGCGCAACTGCATTCCCCTACCCCTGCGACGGCCCCGCCCCCTCCCGGCTCACAACGCCACCGCTCCTTCCGTACTCAGCCCCGCCTCACCTGCACCACTCCGCCCCTCCCCGTCACTGCTCATTCTCCGCCACGTCGTAGCACCCACTCGCTTCCCCCGCATCCACCATCGCCCTCGCCCTCATAGTCGCCTTCGCTCTCGTCCCCGCTCCCGTCCCCGCTCCCGCTCCCGTCCCCGCCCCTCTCCACTCCGACCTCGTCCCTGCCACCGTCCTAGTCCCTTCTCCGGCTTCCGTCCCCTCTCTCGCCCTCTGTTCCCACATAACCCCCGCGCCTTCGCCATCGTCCCCGCCCCGCCCTCGCCTTCCCCCTCGCCCTCTCCGTTACCCTTCCCTTCGCCTTGGCTCTCGTTCCCGCATCACGCCCTCACCTAAGCCATCATTTCGCCGGCGCTTTCTTCCCCGCCCCCGCCTTCCCTCGCCATCGTTTCCGCCCTCTCCTTCGCCCCCCGTCCTCTCCTTGCCCGTTGTCCACGCCTTCGCTCTCATCGTGCCCTCGCATTCACCGGTATTCTCCCTCGCCTTCGCCCCCGCTTCCCCCTGGCCTTCGCCTGCACTTCGGCCGCGTCTTCGCCCGCGCGCCGCGTGGCTGAGTCACCGGTCGGCGCGGCTATTAATAGGCGCGGCAGCGCTCTCCGCGCCAAAATATATTTCCGAGGCGAAGGCGGCGGCGAAGACAGACGCACGCGGGAGGGCGCAAGGGAAGAACGCGGGGCCGTGGGAAGCTCGCGGTTGAAAGGTTGGCTGCCATGTGCGGTGGGAGGTTAACCCAAGTATAACATTACATGACACCATGTAGCTAGGCCAAATTCCTTTTCGCCATTACAAATCCTTGAACCTACAGGTATTGTTTTCGTATACTGCCCTGTTATTATCGACTTAATGCAATCAAAAAAGAAGAAAGAAAAGCAACTGTTAACGGCCGGCATCCGTTAAAGATTTAACAGTCCGCCGTCCGTTAAGAATCGAAACGAGATCTAGCTGAATATAGCATATGAGTTCACTAATTGAAAAGAAAACACTAAAGAAGCACACTAAAGAAATGATGTTTCTTGCTATGTTTTTTTTTTCGTTACATGAAGATAATATTCCAAAAAGTATTCAAAGACAAACGTCGGTTAACACAAATAAGATTCGCTTGGTTTTAAACCTCGTCTGTCGCCGAGTAAGTCACGTTTGTTATTTACTGTTTATCGTCCTAATGCCGTTAATGACTGCAACCGATGACTTTCTGGCACATTCCCCGCGTGGTCTCTCCGTCGCATGCAAATGCGACCATGTGGTGTGGCCTCCAAAAAAAAAGACGAGCGGCGTTTCGCGGAGGCCTTGGTGCGCGTCCAGTGCACGGCAGAGCGCGGCGTCCGCGCCGTCGTAAAGCGCTGTCCCACGTCACCACCACAGCCGCATCCCCCGCCGCCGTCCAGGAAATGCGCTCGTCGTTTTGCTGACACGCCCGGCCCCCGTGGTGCTTCAGCTGTGGCGCCTACCGCTCGGCCTTGCTTCGAAACGATCTCGCTCGCTAGCCGTAATTGCAACACCTGGTCGTCATTTGATGTATGGGTGCATTCCAAAATTCACACCGGGAGAGGTAGCTTAGTGGATCATCCAATGTCACTGCAGTGCCTCTGACCGGGAGGTCCTAGTTTTCAGTGCTGACTGTGGCAGGATTTTCGACACTGGCTAGATAGCTAAGTCGAGTTCAGTCTCGAGGATGTTTCTAGCGACCGGCTGCTCTGATCGGCAGTTTTCCGTGGTTTCTCCGATCAACACCATGCGAAAACCGGGACAGTACCCTAACGAACGGGCCATTGACCGCACGCGATGTTTCCTTCCTCTTCCTTGTCCTATACTCATCCCTTTCTTACATTTTAACGTGGGCGACACTACCACACATGCCGGGAGACCGGTCAGGAGCCTAAGAGCTTGTCCCGGCTGGGACGACGCTCCGCTGGTGGGTGATACCTGGTTGGGGCTAGCGGACTGTAGGACGGCGTCGGATCTCGCCATACAGCGAGGGAATCATCACCGCCACCTCCCTGGAGAAAACATGCTCTAGACTTACGGGACTAAAGACCTCGGTAGTTGACTCGCCCGGAATCACTACCAACCGACCAAACAACCAACCAAAATTCAGATCGGTTGCCCCAAATAGCGGTCGGATACAAAAAAGAAGCACATTTGCGTAGAAATAAGCATACTCTGCACTTAAAGTTCTCCAGGTCACTCAGTTGGAATATTTTTTAAAACACCCAAGAGCCGGGCCAAACTGGCTTTGGACTAAAGATACGATATATTAAATTAGTATTCAGAAGGGGGCGTTTTGTATTTGGTTATATTGGTTACACTGTTCTGCAACAAAGAGTGTGCAATCAAGTCTTCTAGTATTTGTTTTCTTTGAGTTGTGGTACTAAGTCATATATGTATTGGATAATCGAATTATGCGGGGTATTAGTTTATGTAAATATGTGTATTTCTTTCCTACCATAGTATTACTATACTACCAAAAATAATTTATATTGTACCTTATTAGCAACGAAGAAGTTTAATGTACAACCGCTCCGTATTTTACAAAAATATGAAAGAAACGTTGGTTATTTTAGTAACTGCTTGACAGCGACGTGCATGAGCACTCTGTCTCTCTTGATGGGATATCCCACACAACCAAAAATAACACAATTTAAGCGACATCTTGTGAGATGAGTGTAGCATTTCTGGACTTTGACGACGTTACCCAAATTAGATTATGTTGCCGCGGGTGATCGCCGTGCAGCAGAATTCGATGCGGAGAGATTGCCCTCCGGAAAACCGGCCCGGAGCCTTTCCCGACGCGGCGGCAAAGGGGAACCGTTTCAGTGGAAATTTCGGTGTAATCAAACGTTAAATTGGTCGAGTGAGCTGCCCCCGCGCGCTTACGCGGGTGACCGAGTAGGCGAAAGGCCCTCTTCATTGCGAAAGATTGAGTTATGTCCGTGACAAGATCAAAAGAACAGTTTACTAATGCGTGCTGGAAAAGATTACAACAGAGTTTTATTCCCAACATAGCTTGAAGTAGCATAGCCGGTTTTATTAAAGGGTTTAATTTTATTTTTTTCTACGAAATTCGTTGATAATTGTGTTCATTTTGTGGTCTGTAAAACGGTTTTAAATCAGAAATTTATGCCGGTTAATCGTGAAACATTTTTACGCCTGGTACTTTAATACCATTACCATCAATTTGAGTGTTCAGAGTCTACCAAAATATCTCATGTGGATTTGATACACTAGGTACAGACCATTTCAGAAACATCTTTCCGTTTGTACTGTTTTTCAAATTTTCTTTTGGGCTGTTATACTGGTACTGTAATTTCCCGACTGACTACCAGTGCTGAGTTCCCAGAACACGCAATGCTTACCTTCACAGCTTCCCACCTTGTCGACTGAAGCAGATTCGTATCTCTCTATCCACTGGATGTCGATTTACGCCCAACCGTTCTGTCGACAACCCACATATATGTGCCCGAGAACACATTCGCCTGTCAAGTGACAGTTATGTAAAAGAACGCCTAGCTGGAGCGCATTGACCGTAACTCCGAGTGACAGGAGCACGTGTCAACCTCTGGCTCTAGGAGTCTCGCTTCTGTTGGCAAGCTATGCGCGTGTACCTGTGGATGAAAACACCACTGAAAATATCATTCAATGTGGAATGGCATTTTGCTAGTATCCGCACGGGCAGTGTGCTCTGGTCTGGCGTAATTGTGCCGCAGTAAACACACGAAGTTTGTGCTCTTTTTGCAGTGGCAACTTGTACAAGATTTTTATGGACTCTTTTAATTGTGGATGTGGAGCAGAAACAATTTGTGTTTCAATGAGTGGAAGGCTATAAAAACAGTAACTTCATTGCAAGAGGACGACTGTTAAATATAAAAAATACTGCGAATATCTGGAAGGATTGTTCACAGTGCTTTCAGATTTTGTTGAAATCATGTTATACAAGTAGTATCAAGACAGATTTCATGACGATTGAAGCTAGCCAGTTGTTCAAATTTTCACGAGACATTACTACTGATTTCTTTAAATTAAGAGTTTTGTGCTCTACTTTGTAGATTTGATGTACTGTTCATTAATAACAGAGCTTTTTTAAGGTAAAGGTTTATAATTCGCCCCACTTTCACTTTCTTACTCTTCTATTTATTTCCATTTCTTTTCCAGGTCAATACTCAAGGAGCAAGAAATTATCTGAAGGAAGAAACTTAACCGCTCATTTGCATTTCAATTGTCCGTTTAATGCTAAATTCAATTGCGAGCATTCGAAACGATTTCCGTTCATGTTATTCTTGAAAGAAAATGATGAAAAAGTAAGGAAACTTAACGTTCAACCCTGTCGTGTATAATTACTCTGTGATTACAATTTCAAACGTTTTGTATTATGGGCAACAATTAAAATATTAAAGTACTGTCTGAACAGTTAACACTCGTCCAGACCAGATACATCGTTAATCCATTACCAGAGAGAAGCAGTAATGAGACGTAAATGACAATTTAGAAGACGTTACATAGTTTGCTACTGCTTTCTTCACCCAGCCATAGAGAACAGAAGCTCCAATTAAATCTACGAGAAACACATTTCACAACACGAATGCCGTTATCCAACACTCACCATTACCCTCTGGAGATTCCATATTTCCCCGACGAGTGTGTTTGCGAAATTTTACGGACGTTCAAATTTTTTGTGGCCCTTTCGGGAATCAACTTGGTGCCATACTCGTAGAAAGCGAGCTATCCCGAGCCTTGTGCCAATGTAATTCTAGCAACTGAATATTGTAGGGGTAGTGTAACATTGTGTATAACTTTTTTTAAATGGATTATAATATTGATTCCTTTATGAAGTACGAGCAAAGAACGCCTAGGAAAATATTGTACGGTTGGTTGCGCAGTGCCTGGAGAATTCGATTTCCCTGCGTGTGTTGCATACAATAGACGCAAGCTCGCAGGGCCGATGCGTCCATGGTAACTCACGTTTTTAACACAAAAAATGCTCTGTACCATTAAGTTGAATTTAACTTTTCTCGTCGCATTCACTTTAAATAGGAAGCCACAAATAATAATAATAATAATAATAATAATAATAATAATAATAATAATAATAATAATAATAATAATAATAATAATACCGAGCGAAGTGGCTCAGTGCGTAGCGCACTGACTTCGTAATCGGGAGGTCCGGGTTCGATTCCCGGGCCGGCCATCCTGACCGGGGTTTTCGTGGTTTCCCTCGGTCATAAAGGCGAATGCTGGGATGGTTCCAAAAGTCCACGATCACCTATCGCCTCCTAATCCATTCCTATCATCTTTCATCTTCCATACCCCGGGCTAACAACCATGGGGGATAAAAATCGGATCCAGCTAAATGCTGGTCCCCCCTAAGAATTGTTGCAAGCACCTGCTACCGCGATAATAAATAAAAACTGAGCCACGGTAAATGCAGGATGCTTGCTTGCGTGGTCCTAGTCGGCCGATTAACGAAATAATAATAATAATAATAATAATAATAATAATAATAATAATAATAATAATAATAATAATTTTCGTTTTCGAGTAGAAGCCATAACAATACTATATGGTAATATATGTAACCCGTGGTGTGACAACTACTGTATACCCCGAATTAAACGAAGTCCCTTGAAGTTCTTGAGCTGGAAGGCGAATGTGATACGACACCCACCCAGTGTGTTACGATTTAGGGATTTGGTATTGGAGCTTCCGATTAGATGACAATATTCCCCTCTCCTTCCACCTCGCGACCTTAAAGGGACACTACGTTTCAATTGGAGTTCAGATCATTGTCTCGCGCCGGAAGGCGGGGGAAGGGACCCAGTGTGTGTGTGTGTGTGTGTGTGTGTATGCGCGAAGCATGCCTGCCACGCACCACGCGACGTTGAGGGCCGGATCCAGAGACAAATTTTGGGAGGGGAAATTAAAAATGTTTTCCTTGACTGTGACTGTCATATTACACATTTTCTGTACTCTGTTCATGCTGCGGTACGATTTTATATGTTTTAATGATTATCCAAAAAAAAAATATTTGGTTGAAAATTTAGTGACACGCTCAATTGAATAGTTACTGAAAACTTTTAGGGGGAAAATTTCCTTCATCCCCCCCCCCCATGGATCCGCGCCTGCAACGACCCTTACCTTCGTGCCACCGCCCCCACCGTCCCACGCGTAGCACGTGTATTCATTTCGCGCTCCTGGGCGCGCTGGGCGTGAATGGCTCTGTCCGGTGGTGGAGGCCTCGCCTCCCGTCCGCCGTCGCCGCCCGGGCCCCGCCCACTCGCCGCATCGACCCCCCCACCCCCCCACCCCGCGGGGGCGTCGGCGGACGGGCGTAAACGAAATTTGACATAGAACCTGCGCCGCACAAAAGCGCAGTCGTCTCCGCCAATAAAAGGCCACGTCGTTACCTGCGCCGTCTTTTGTTGAAGTCGACTCGGGTGGGTCTCCTGAATTCGCTCGTCGGAGCCCTCTCCCGTGCCACGCCTCTTTCGACTTTCCGTCTGCTCTCCCTCCCCTCTGTCTCCTGGAGTCTCTCTCGGTATGCCTCTCTCTGTGCTTGTATGATGTGGTGAGTATCACTCTAAGTGCCTTTCGCTGATTGCCTTTTCTTTCTTGCTTCACTCTCTGCATCAGTTTCTTCACATGGACTTTTTTTTTGTCTCCTTGTCGGTCTGTCTTCCTATGTCTCCCCTTTTTCTCTCCCGCATTCTTGTTCGTTCTCTCTCCCTCACACTCACTCTGTCTTTTGCGCGCACGATCTCTCTCGCTCTCGTTCTCCTTCGCTCTTTCTCTTGTTCTCTCTTTGTCTCTCCTCTCTCTCTCTCTCTCTCTCTCTCTCTCTCTCTCTCTTTGTCTGACTGTGCCTTCTCAGTCACTTATTTTCTCACCCCCCTCGCTGCCACTTATTAGTTTCTTTCTCTATTGTCTCTTTGCCTCTTTGTATCTATCACTGCCTCTCCCATTATTGTTCATCTGTCTCTCTCCACCGTTGGCCTTCGCCCACCCTTGGAACACGCAAATAGCCTAAGCCCCCACGAGAAGGATTTTGGGTATGAATGTACGCTTTCGGAATGAAAGTTCGCGTTGGACAAAGTCACGCAACATCAATCGCAGCAGAGTTTCACGCCGAAGGAAGCCCGAGAAATTGGAAGTGTTTAAAAATGTCGCCCGCCGCCCGCGGTTTCGCTTTCCGAGTGGCCTTCGCGGAGGAGCTCGTCTTTTTTTTAATGAGTTTTGCCGATGTCGAGGTGGGCGCCGTCTTTGTGCCGGCGATGCCTACGCAGGCGCGCTTCCGACGTCCGCAGGTGGCCTTTTGAATTCGAAAATCGCTGCGGAGAAATTTTATCAATTTGCGCGTGGGAGCGTCGGGTGATGGAACGTCGCTCGCGACGCCACAGAGACGGCGCTGACGGTGACGGCGGGGGGCGGTGATTGTGGCGGCGGCGGCGGCGGCGGCGACAGTCTGCTGGTCGTGGGATTCTGTTGCGGGCGCCGAAGGACGAGACGAAGCCGGTGCTCGTGAACGAACGTTATATTTTCGGTAGAGAAATTGAGTGATATATACATATATATATATACATATATATACATATATATATATACATATATATATATACATATATACATATATGTATACATATATATATACATATATGTATATATATATATATATATATATATATATATATATATATATATATATATAAAAACTAGTTTTCTCCCAGTACGCGTTGTTGGGTCCCGAACGCTAATCGGTTGCAGTGCTGGTAGGTACGCAATGCTGACGGGCCCACATACGTTCGGTTGCGTGACTGTTACCCGTATGATCTGACACGAGCGTTGATGGCGACTCGATATTTCGTCACAAACGATGAAATTTGGACTTGTGATTTTCTGCAGAATACAATCCGTAATTTCATATCATGGTACAGAATCTCTGTTCCGGATACAGTCATCATCTTCAGGGTGTGTAGCCACCGCAGTCATAAACGAAAGCTCACCTTTACCTTTGTATCTCACCCTCCTCAGACCTGAAATCTCAATATACGAACCGCCGTCAACTCAAACGGACGAATTTTTATGTCAGCCTCTCGACCAAATCCCAAACGCACTCTCGCCGACGGAAAAAATTGTGAGGAAGGAAAACCATTGCCCCCTGATTTTCTTCGCCAGACGTGTTAGTCGTTGAACCAAATTCCAAAGAGGTAGAGATGCAAGCTGGCCTGGGTAGCCGAGGTCGCTAAGGCTGAAGGGCCGTACCTCGGCTCTAAGAGTCGCGGGTTCGAATCCCGCCGTTTTTCCTATCGCTCCCCTTACTGTTACAACAAAGCTGTCGCTATATGACCAAGTTGTTTAAAGCGACCTAAAAAGAACTCCGCACAAGTAATGGAGTCGGCGCGGCGGCAGGGGGCTCTGAGCACGAGCCGCGGATATTAGGGAGTTTTAGCGCCAGGCGCAAGGAGATTTCCTTAAACTCTATTGATCACGTGACTAACGCCTTCATAAGGTCGTAATGAACAACGTTCATAAGAGTTTTAGCAATTGCGACATTGCGTTATGCATTATAACAAAGGAAGCATTTCAAGCGTTGAACAGAGAAATTGCATAATATACCAAAGAGTGTAGGCTAGTGGTGAGACATTTAAAACACGTTACGAGTCAACATACCAGCAAATACACGTTGTGCATGCAGTTTTAGATTTTGAATCTGCTTTTCTTGAAAATATAGGAAGTACCTTAAAATAGCGTTCGTTATGAGCATAAGACATAACCTATCCCGAAGATATGATTTGAACTTCTTTTTCGCGAATTTCTTTCCTGTCACCTCTCCAACATATCCCGTTAATTTTTGCCAGCGTTGTGGAGTTCGTAAGGAATAATTGTAACTGCCTTACATACGATAATCGGTTTATTAGAGTTGGAAAAAACTTTTCCTGTTTTTAGGCGGCCATTTTGCCGCTTGTAAGGTGCCCGTGGAGACTCCCACAGGCGTGCACTATTTATGAAGGTATAAGGTCGTACCTTAGGCCTAAGGTAAGACGTTATGACTTATAAGGTCTGTCACGTGACTGTTAGTGCATAACGCCGCTACCTTACGCGTGGCGCTAAAACTCCCTATTGAATAGACGCGCCACGTTGCAAGCGTCTGCGGGCGTCCAGACGCACTCGACGTATTTCGCCTTAGCACTCGACGTATGGGAACGACGAGTTTCTGTGTCTCGTATTCCGTCCGATAGTGAACTCCTCCTGAAGTATCGTCGATCGAGAACAGCGAACGATTTTTTGACCTTCCAAAGTGTTGAGCATCGTCAAAGATGGCATCCTCCACGAGTTGCCTTCTGACGCCGGCCAAATGGGTTAAGCGCCCGTTGAAGTGTTCGGAAGTAATCACTTCAGTGGGTGCAGTTAAATACAATTGTGTTCATTAGTGATGTAGTTTGTTCCGACGGCAATAAAAAGTATCTTGTCGGACTTGAGACATCGTCTGAAAAGCACGTGAGAATGATAATATGAATTCTCTGTGAGAGAAGTTAAAAGTGAGGCCACGTAGTACGTTGAAAGTAAATGGACAAACCACTTTCACCGGATGTCAAAGAGCCTGCGTTCAGTTTTATCACACATTCAATTACTCTCTCAATATACCAACCTTTAATTTAATAATAATCCACGTAAATAATATTTTTTCAATAGAAGTGCATATTTCCTAAATTTATTCTAGCAAGATAAATGAATTGTTTTCATGCTAACATTCCGCGAGTCGTGGTGCGACAAAACAATAAGAATTGTCGAAGTGTTCAGCCAACGTTCGTGAAATGTATGCGAACCGTTCAAACATTTTACTCGCCGAACACGCCCCCAATTCAGACCGGCATGCCAGTCCGAGTATCGAAATAAATGACGAGAATCGTAAATGTAGCTTCACAATGCGCACGTTTTGTTGAACTCTACTTTTGCTTGTAATGCTAAGAGTAGAGGTAAGGGCGAGTTGCTATTTTGTGCAGAAAAATCATACTTGCAGTTCGTGTACCGATGCAAATAAGCTTTCTATACCTCAGAAACGGAAATTAATAATATTGCTAATCATGCGATTTTTAAAATTTATTTTTATTTAATTATGTTACACTTTTACTCATCTTCAACTGTTTATATTTAAAATGACGGGAAGGGATTCTGGAACTGAAGAATACGTGCGCCGATAATCTAATCTTTTCCCCCTACGTCACATATAGTTTTTACTGTCTTTTTGACTGACTAAATCTAAACTGAAGATGAGTAGACCGAGAAGAGGAGCGACGTCGCTCCGTCGGCAAGCGAACGTGGGAACCCGAGCGCGGCGGATCCTTGGCGGCGGTGGGGGTGGGGGCGGGCTCCCTCTGGAGCACGTGCGCCCGGCCATTGTGCCTTCCAGGAATCAATTCGCCGCCGCTCCTCCTTTGCCCCCTCCCTGCCTGCCTGCCTGCCTCTCTGCGTGCGGGGAACGCACAATCGCACTTGAGCTGCTCGGCCGCCCCCGCGCTCGCCCCGGCCTCGCTTTGCGCAACGCCTCCCGGGCGAAGACCTCGCCCGCCCGCCCGGGGAACTGCTGGAGGTTGGAGGTTCAAACACGTCGTGTCGGTGTTTTTTTAAATTTTTAATTTATTATTATTATTATTATTATTATTATTCATTATTATTATTATTATTATTATTATTATTTTCGTTTAATCGGCCGACTAGGACCACGCATGCAAGCATCCTGCATTTACCGTGGCTCAGTTTTTATTTATTATCACGGTGGCAGGTGCTTGCGACAATTTTTGGAGGGGGACCAGCATTTTTAGCTGGATCCGATTTTTATCTCCCACGGTTGTTAGCCCTGGGGGTATGGAAGATGAAAATGATGATATGATGATAATGGGGGTGAAAGGAAAATACATACAGACATACACAAATACATCCATGCCCGAGGCGGGACTCGAACCCGCGATCTTCTGGTTCGAAACCACTCCGGCACTACTGCCTTAGCGATCTCGGCCATCTGATCGGCCATTATTATTATTATTATTATTATTATTATTATTATTATTATTATTATTATTATTAATATTATCAATATTTATTCTTGGTTGACGATGATCGTGGAACGGCAACTAAGATGGACACTTGTCCAACAAGTGTAGTGGAGTTTTACCCCGGGAGGTGGATGGTCTTTCTACGATAAAAGGGGAGACCACGGAAGACTGCCAACCAGAGCAGTTGGGGGCTGTAACTCTCCCCCAGACAGCAATTAGCTGTAAAGCTTATGTCGAAAATCCGCTGATGTCGGGACTCGAAATCCAGACCTCCCGGAGAAAGTCGTTTCAGAAAACTGAGCTAACCGCAGCCAGAGATTCCCACGAGGCGATACCCACACGTAATAGTTTGTGTCAAAAAGGGTGCGGTGGGGAGACAACGCACGACACTAGGATTCAGCATTCAGCCGGTTGGACCTACTAGGATTCCCTCTGGAAGTGACATCTGACTGAAGAGGAAACGCGAGAAGGGATACGTCCCCACCCCGGAATTATCCTCAACCAATAATTTGTTGTTACTCTCAAGCCACCCATTCGCACCATACCGTTTTTGTTTTTTTGTTTTTGCATTTCGCCCGGGACTCGGTCCAGCCCCGGGGAAGGTGTAGAGACAAGTTGTCGGTCCCTGAGTCACTCGGGGATGGTCGCGATTCAGACCTGCGGGATGAGGTAGTAAAACGGACGAACGCCGCTGAACATCGCGCGCCACGAAGTGTTTTCTTGTGCTCGCAGATGAAACTTAGCGCTAGCTGATATTGCGTCGAACGTGTGAGTTGCACAAGTGCAATTGGCGGTTAGAGATAGTTTTAATGAGATATTGTCATTAAAAATAATGTTCTAAAGAAGTGGTAGAATTCGTAGATACAATCGAAGATAGACATGCCGCAATCACCACATATAAATGAACCAATACATTTCAGCTCACTTCCCAATTAAACTCATATCCTCTCATGTATTCTGCGTCTGGGATCGCTCCTTCTCCACTTTTGTGAAGAGGGAGCGATCCCAGACGCTTTTGTGAAGCCTTTGAAGAGTTTGGGACTGAGAGAGATTGCTCAGGGCATCAACTGACGTCACTGCAGTCTCTCTGATCGGGAGATCCTAGGTTCGAGTACCGAAGATGGCAGGATTTTCGACTCCAACTTGGCAGCTTCTCAATCGAATTCAGTCGCTGTCTGGAGGAGAATTCTAGATGCCTGCTGCTCTGGTCTTTAGTTTTCCGTGGTTCCTCCTATCAGCACCAGGCAAATGCCGGAAGCAGTACCCTAACAAACGGTCCTGGACCGCGCGCAATCTTTTCTTCGTCTTCCTTGTCCTTTCCCCACCACTTCCACACACAATATCATGCATTACACTACCACACATGCCCCGAGACGGGTCGGGAGCTTAGAGCTCGGTGGGAGATACCTGGTTAGGGAAACCTAGCCGACATCGGATCTCGCTATACAGCGGGAAAAGAATACCCTCACCTCTCAAGCAAACAACTTACACTACACTTACGGGAGCAGTGACCTTAGTAGTTGATGTGCCCGGAATCACTAAGAAGCAATCAATCCAAACCGAAGAGTTTGGATACACGAGTGCGGTCGCTCTCTGGTATTCATGGGGATGCCAGCCGAAGGGAACAAGCACCCTACAAGGGTTTAGGATACTGGGTATGTTCGGACTGCGCCGCGCTCAACTGCTCCTAAGACTATAGATTATAGATTTATTAATAATTCTACAATTAAGTGTGAGAACTTGGTGGCAGAATACACTAACTTAACATTACAGAACTTAACAACTATACAAACTCTACAAACGTTACAAATCTCATGAACATTTCACCGTGCAATCTTTCATAGAACTCCACTTCACCAAACTTCATTTCACCACACTTCACCGCACTGCCATACAGCGAGCTGTAATGTCTTTCTTACTCACTCGTTTCTCTCAGTTGCACAACGTCACTGCACTTCACACACTGCACTGCACATAATAATAGTAATAATAATAATAATAATAATAATAATAATAATAATAATAATAACAATAATAATAATGCTAATAATGATAATGACATTAATAATAATAACATCAATAATAATAATAATAATAATACTTAATTACAAAGAAGACATAGGTAATTGCACTGAATTTTTTCAAATATATTAATAACATATCCACATTCAAGAAATTAATTTATTTTTAAATTTGCTCAGGCTTTGAGGAAAGGGATCGAAGATTGTCACAGGCAAACTGTTCCAGTCCCTAATAGTGCGATTCGCGACTACCTTCCCAAAAAGGCACAGCACGGGCATTTGCGAACGTGACCTGCCCGCTCTCTGGCGCACGTGGGAGGTGCGTGATGACGATACGGCACACACATCGAGTTTACGCAACACGCGTCCTTTGCCGGATGGTCTTTATTTGGATAGCGAACGTCTAATGGAACAGGTTTCCTACTGACTCGTCAAATTTTGCAGGTGGGCGGTCTCTGAAAGGTATTATAATTAGCATCGTGATTAGCAATGATTCAGTCACTTCTTTCCGTTGTTGCAATTCTAATACACAGGACGAGTTTATTATTTCGCCCAATGCTAATACGAAGTGCAAATACGGGACGATCTCTAAAATCTATTTTGAATTTCTTCTCATCCCGCCTACCGCCGCAATATGTTTATTAGCTTGCGGAACGCGGTGTTAAATTCATTACAGGTATCCTCAGTTGCAGTCGTCTCACTCAGGGAATTCGATTATCTCATTCCCCTCATTGCGTCGCAGCATACGGAAATAGGACGCGTGTATAGTCTTGGAGACAATCGACTGTCGCTGCCAGAAAATGTACTCGTAATTGCCGCGAGGCACGTCGTCCTATACAGATGCTCTGTGCATGTTCTGTCCACGAAAGCATTCGTCAAAGGAGCGTTGTCTCGCTAGGGTTGTGTGGCAACTCTTTGCTTTATATTTCGAGTAGGCCAGTTTATTTTTCCTTCTGTTTCGTACATTACAACATATACACAATTCTTACATTATCTCTTGAACATTACATATCTCTTGAAGTCTTCATTCCTCTTTTTTTCTCCTTTTGTTACAACGATAATATTGAAGTTTGTTTCATCGTGTAGATTTTAAAATTTTACTAATCACAATCTGCTAGTCTTCAACAAAACAGAAATTAAGTTATATTTTTTTACGTGTCCTTGAATCACGTAAAAATTCATTGCCCAAAAATACGATTAATTGAACACTTTTTAAAAGTACAATGAACCCAATCTTCTTCTTCAATGGATAGACTCGGAGCCAGTGGTAATAAACAGTTCCCAATGCTGATTTTCCGCGTACTGTGATGGGAGGTCATCATTTCTCTGACCTCTGTATGCCTCGCTAACCGGCGCCAGCGAGACCTCAGGTTGAATTGAATTGAATTAATGCCTTATTTTACGTGGCGAGACTCAGGCCATTAGGCCTGCTCTTCCGTCTGACCACGTAAATTTCGCTACGCTCCTTTCACCAACTAGCAGAGGAAGGAGGTATTTCTTGGGCGAGAACAGGCGATTTGAATTTAGCTCAGAGGCGTCATTTAGGCTTGACGCTCTTTTACATGCAAGTAAATCTACTAAACTAACATGGGACAGCCGGCTTTACTTCCCCTCCGAAGGAAGGCGTACGAAGGATTTTTTCGCCCTTAAAAATCCACGGCTTCGATCGGGTTTGAACCCGCCAACTTGGGTACAACAGTCCGAAACGCTAACAGTTACACAGGTTGTGGCGCCATCTGTGAATAAAACCGCGCGGGTGAGTGGGCGCTCAGAGGCCGGGGCGGAGGGGGCCTCACGCAGTGTTCGTGGACCAGTTGTACTCGAAACCATTTCATTCAGAAAGAAACATCCTGCCGGTGAAAAAAAAAAAAAAAATTCTGAGTTTAGGGCAGTAAGAGTATTTGTTGCAAAAATTTGGTGGATTGGAACGTAAGGAAGGCGTGGCCTACCTCGCCTACCCGTGATCCGTTTTAAGGCACGATTGTGTGTCTTTCGCCTCTTTGTTTTCAGCTTCCAAGAATATTTTATGTCAATGGATGGCACCAGCGGCCATCTTGCTGCCTTCATCCACGTCTAAGCTTCACTTCTCAAGAAGAATTCAGCGCGAAACACAAAATGGGGAAAGATGTTTCTTGGATTGCATAGTATTTCGTAATACGTGATGCTTCTAGGTTCAGAGTTTGTAGCGATAGCTGAAAGTTTTACTGATGGGGGCTCTGAGGCCGGTACGGAATGAGCATCATTTGGAAAGTGTTGGAGTCCTCGCAATCTTCATGGAACCGTGACACGATTCTCATTTCTTTCCATTCTTCACTTGAAACTATTTCTTTAAATAAGTTTCTTTAACCCTGCCTGAGTATAGAGCAGGAAGAATGTTTGCTGGCAAGTTCCACAGATTATAAGGCAGTCCTGGCGTCCCCTGCCTAGCCCGCAACCCGTCCGTGCACGTCTCCGCCAGCGTGCGCGTCTCGGCCAGGTGGCGCGCGGCGAGGCGGGGCGGGGCGGGGCAAGGCGGGGAGGGGCGGGGCGAGGCGGGGCGAGGCGGGGCGGGGCGAGGCCAGGCGGGGCGAGGCGGGGCGAGGCGGGGCGAGGCGAGGCGGGGGCGAGGCGGGGCGGGGCGAGGCGGGGCGAGGCGGGGAGGGGCGGCGCGGGACGAGGCGAGGCGGGGGCGAGGCGGAGCGGGGCGAGGCGGGGCGGGGCGAGGCGGGGCGAGGCGAGGCGGGGCGGGGAGCAGGGGAGCGGGGCAAGGCGGGGCGTGGCGGGGAGGGGCGGGGCGGGGCGAGGCGGGGCGTGCGAGGCGAGGCGGGGCGAGGCGAGGCGAGGCGGGGCGAGGCGAGGCGGGGCGAGGCGGCGCGAGGTGAGGCGGGGCGGGGCGGGGCGAGGCGGGGAGCAGGGCGGGGCGAGGCGGGGCGGGGCGCGGAGGGGGCGGGGAGCAGGGCGGGGAGTGTGTTGGCGGCCGGGCTCAAAATAGCGGCTCTTGTCCGTGGGCTAAATAAACGCTTGCTGTGCAGGGGCGGCGGCCCCTGAATAGCCGGCGCTTTTCGCTGCCGCAATAAAGGTTAAGACGCCGCTTAGGCGAAGACTGCTAAGAGCTGCCTCCCCCGCCTCCATTGCCCGTTCGATCTTTCCTGCACCCTCCCCACACTAACGCGCGTATTCGCGTCTGTAGAATCGATACCCCCAGCCTTGAGAAGATCGAGAAAATGTTTTCTCATGAGTCATAGACGAAGGTTTTACTAATTATTTGAATGTTCTGTAAACGTAGGGATGTTTTGAAATATATGGGGTTTTATTTTTAATTTGTTATAAACACATATTATGTTCATTGTCGCATAAAAACAATAATTAAGGATAAGAAAGGGATACCATCCGAATGTGTGTTTTTCACTTGTACTACCGCTGCATATAGTATGGAGAGAGCAAAGTTTTGTTATTTATATTAAGAATCTGATTTGAACAAGGGCGTAGAAAGCTATGGGTAATGAACGATGTCACTTCGTCGTAAACAGCTTTGAAGCTACGCGAAGCTTCCAGCCGCTGTGCACTGCCCCCTCCCACACTTCCTTCGCAGCCGCCTCGGCTTGCCACGCCCCCCCCCCCCCGCCACGCACGCTAATTATGCGTGTTCCGTTCTATAGAGTGACGTAACTTCCGGTTGCAGACCGGCGCTGGGCTAGGCGTGGGGGTGGGCGCTTCTTTTCTTCTTCTCTTTCTCTTTCTCCTTTTCTTGCTTCTCCTCTTCCTCCACTACGCCTCTTTGTCCTCTTCCTCCTCCTTATCCTTCTACTCTTTCTTTCTCTCTCTCGTCTTCCTCCTCCTCCTCCTCCTCCTCCTCCTCCTCCTCCTTCTTCTTCTTCTTCTTCTTCTTCTTCTTCTTCTCTTCTTCTTCTTCTTCTTCTCTTCTTCTTCTCCTCCTCCTCCTCGTTCTTGTTTTTCTTGCGTCCAACGGTCGTTAGACGGCTCCCACTGTTCTACCGCCTTAGCGGCAGGGAAAGTCGTGGTTTTGTACTTGCAGAGGCCGCTCGTTTTCTGCGGAAAATAATGAAGTGTGAAGTAGAATATGAGCCGTGAAAAATATTTCCGTAAAGGATCGACACACCATTATATTATAGTATTTGTAAATACAGTTCCTTAGTTTTAGTAATTTTATGGTTCTAGAAACTTGACTACGGAGAGAAAACATGTTATTTCATTTTACATTTACACATTACATTTATATCTGTTTTATATATAATTGGTCTAATGCATTCTGCGAAGACGTCAGAAGTGAGAGATGAATGGCCATTTTTTGTAATTCTCATAGCGCGATATATATTGGAAAATTCCAGAAAAGAACTTCGGTTTCTATGAATATTGTAAATGACATTAATTTTCCCCTCACAGTTGTTTCAGTTGTGATCACCTATTTTTCCCATTGGTCTGTGATTACGAAAGTTGCTTCATAGTTCTATTATAAAAACAATCTAAAAAACTTTTTGTGTATTTTCTGATGAGGATTTTCACAACAAATCTCGTTTGCTGTAGAGTTGGCTCGTCGCTTGGCTGGTAGAGGGGGGGGGGAGAGGGAAGTGCGGATCGGGCCGCGCGCAGCCGCCATCTGGCCGGATGCGCCCACCCCTCCCCTCCCCCTCGCGGGCTCCCGCGCGCCGCGCAGCCCCAAGGAGCGGATTCCATGCATAGCGAAATGCGCCGCCGACTCGTGCGGCGTGACGCGCTGCGCCTCACCTCGCGCCCCCCGGGGTCACCCGTCCGCCCCGTCCGCCCCTCCCCTCCCTTCTCCCCCCTCCGCGCCTTGCCCTGCCCTGCCCCGCCCCATCCTACCTCGCCCTGGCTGCCGACTCCTCTGCGCTTGACCCGCTCGGCCCCGCCCCGCCCCGCCCGGCCCCGCCCCGCCCCGCCCCGCCCCGCTCGCCCCGCCTTGCCCCGCCCTGCCCTACCGTCACCGCTCGACCCTCTCCGCCCCGCCCCGCCCCGCCCTGCTCCGCCCTGCCCTACCGTCACCGCTCAACCCTCTCCGCCCTATCCCTCTGCGCACTGCCCTGTCCCGCCCCATCCATACCCTCCCCGCCCTGCCCCGCCCCGCCCTTCCCCGCTCCGCCTGCCCTGCCCTGCTCGTCCGACTCCTCCCCGCTCGACCCTCACCGCCCTGCTCCCGGTTCTACCCTGTCCTCTCCGTCCTGCTCTGTTCCCACTTCTCCGCTCTGACCCCTACGCTCGACCCTCTCTTCTCTGCTCCTCCCTCTCTATTCTCCATTTTCTTCTCCGATCTGTCCTCTTTTCAGGGCTCTACCTCCTCTTCTCCGCTCTACCCTCTCTTCTTCGCTCCTCTAGCCTATCGTCTTCGCTCTACCTTCGACACCTCGACTTTTCCTTCTGCGTCTGGATATCTCTTCGCTCCTCTCTCATTAGCTTTAACCGTCTCTGCCCCTCCCCTGCTCACAGCCCTACTTCAGAATCCATTCCGCCCCGCCCCTCCCTCCTCAATCAGGCCTCTCCCCATCTCTCTCTCCCCGGCCACGTCCTATTCCGTGTCTCACTGGCTTCTTCCACTCCGTTCTGTTCCCCCTCTGGTTGTCTTTCTTTCTCTACATACCGTTCCACTCAGCCCCTGCCCACCTCCAGGCTACTCCCAGTCCTTCTTGATCTTTCTCCTTTCATCTCCACTCCTCTCCCACCCCTTCCCGCTCCGACGCCACCCCCGCCGCCGCGTCAGGATGTGCGGAATTTCGCACTGCGCGGCCGCGTATTTGTGTTTTCCTCATTAAATTTTTTCGCGCCATTTCGCCTTGTTTCTTCGTTCCGAAGGAGAGCTCGCGGGACACATTTGTTTTTTCTTGTAAACAAAGCGCGCATGTGCAATGAGCATCAGCGAGATCCTCTTTCGAGCTGCCTCTCTGAATGAGGCAAAATAGCTTAACGCAGTCTGCCTAGCTGAAAGAAACGTAGAGAGGGTGTTAGAAGCCGAATTGCTAATTCAAAATCATAAGAACAGCTGACGTTCCTGCTAATGTGCCAAATCATATTAAACCATCAATGTAAATAATTCTTTCCTGGAAACTGGCCACCGCCTTGTGGTGATGGTGTGTGCTGAATCAGGATCATAGTTCTAGGTAAATGAACAACACTTTGTTAATATTTGCCTTCCGCGAAATGTTGGACGTCGAAATCTCAGTAAAATATCTTTTAATATTTTCATTAATACATACATTATTTTGCGTTTGAGGAGTAAAGGTGTCATTTTGAATACCATTAGAACATATAAATTAGGTATAAAAATATATAATTTTTACGACTCCTCCTCATCTGCCTACATTCATAACTGTCAAGTGTATCATCCTTGTCCAGAAAAATGCGGCCTAAGGAACGGATCGGTGCGGTGGAGAAATACCACCATCACGAGCTCCGGACTGGTCTTGTACTTGCGCCATCATTGCTCCTTTCCCCTACCCCACTCGCACCTTCTGCCCTCATATTCGCCCCCGCCTCGTCTCCCGTCCTCGCCCAAGACTCTTGATTACAATTTCGTGCCTGCGCATGTCGTGCGGTACCGTGTCTGCAAGTATATCGATATTTTCGATTCTTTGGGAAGCGGGAACCAAGAAAGTCGCGAGACAAAAAGAAACACTACTGTCTTGGGCACGGATGCGAAATATACTGGCAGGGGACCTCGGATATAATGTTTTATGAATATTAAAGAGTTTTTGAATAATGAAATGTAAACACTTTATTTAATTTTGAAGAAATGTTGTTGGCGACACCTAGAGGCAGCAGACAGACTTAAAAGTTAGTACAGCCCCAGCCTCCGCCTTCGCTCCCGCCCCTCGGCAAGACCCGCCCCCGTCTTCCCCCGCCCTCCGTCACCGCACACATCCCATCCTCATCCCCTCCACGTCTCCGTCTCCTCTCCGCCCCCGCCCCGCTCCAGCCCGACCTCACCTCACTGCCATCGACGTCCCATCCCATCCCCGCCCCGCACCTACTACTACCCGCCCCGACCCCACCCCCGCCCACGACCGCACCTCGCTCCCGTCGCCGACCCCCTTGCTCGTGTCCCCGCTTGTGCTCGTGCCTCCGCCCCCGCCCATCCTCTCCTTCCTTTTGCGGGCCGACCGCCTTTTTCCGCCTCCGTCCCCGCCCGACCCGCGCCAACTGAGCACAAACCTTGCGCTGCACTTCTCTCCGCCGATGCGGAACTGCAGTGCCCCCGTCACCGACAGTGACTCCGACATTGTCGCCGACACTGTCACCGACACCGTCACCGACACCGTCACCGACACCGTTACCGACACCGTTACCGACACCGTTACCGACACCGTTACCGACACCGTTACCGACACCGTTACCGACACCGTTACCGACACCGTTACCGACACCGTTACCGACACCGTTACCGACACCGTTACCGACACTCTCACCGACACTCTCACCGACACTGTCGCCGACACCATCACCGACACCGCACCGACACCGTCACCGACACCGTCACCGACACCGTCACCGACACCGTCACCGACACCGTCACCGACACCGTCACCGACACCGTCACCGACACCGTCACCGACACCGTCACCGACACCGTCACCGACACCGTCACCGACACCGTCACCGTCACCGACACCGAGACCGTCACCGACACCGTCACCGACACCGTCACCGACACCGTCACCGAGACCGACACCGTCACCGACACCGTCGCCGACACCGTCACCGACACTGTCACCGGCACCGACACGGGGGGAAAATGTACAAACTGATTGACAATTTTCATTAAACTGACCAGCGAACGTGGGTGGCTATTTACCTATCTTTGGATAATGTGTGTCATTAATTTCCATTTTTAATGAATGTGAATGTGGTTTTGATCCAATTTAAATGTACGTATTCAATTTATAGTGGAATTTTTCAATTTAATACTGCACAGTACGAATTTTTTTTACTGTAATCCCAGTATGATATATGAATTGAATCGGTGCCAGTTTTTTATCCGTTTGGGTCGTTCGTTTATTTCTGTCATTGTTTTTTAATGTCGTGTGATGTGCGCTTATCGAGTCCTTCTCGTCCATGCCTGCGTGGCGTGTTCGGCGATGTGTGGTTTAATTGCGAAAGCGGCGTGTTTGATTCGGAGGACGTCCTTGGATGGGACGGCGCATAGACGGGATCGATGCCTGGAGTTGAGGACGAAGCCACCTCACCCAGCCAGTTCGCTCCTTCTTTGCATAGTTTACTCATAAAGATGAAAATCTCTTCGATAACCTACTTTTAAGGACGAATTTATTGAGGGTGGGAGACCTGTTCGGAGAACTATGTACTACACACAAAAACTAGTAAATGTTTTTAAGTGTCGTAATCGCCTAAGAGGAAAAATGTATCCCGTCATTACGCATCCGGGAGTTTTTAAATATCGATGAGGTGGATGGAACTATTTGTTCAAGTTGGTCGCTGTGTGACCTGAATACGTTAATGTATACTGTATTTAAATTGACCCTTCACCTCAGAGTCAGACACTGTTTTAACTGTGTTTTTTTTAGATTAATTAATATTTTTTAATGCTCAAAGAGAAAAAAATCCAAAATCTAAAAATATTAATGAAAATACGGTTGTTTATCGCGATTATACCACGATCAGTACTTTCGTCACCAAATTTCAGAATGTGTATTCTTCTTATGATACGATAATAATGGCTTATTACTTTCCTGTTCGCTTCAAAATAGAACCGTCCAAAACCATCCGGCTTCATGTCGCTCCCAAAATACTCCCCGCTAGTATTGGACAAAGTGTGTCCTCATTTGGTAACCGTTTGTTTTCCTTCTGCGTTGCTGCTTGTTGTCGTCTTTTCGCCGTAAGAGGACATAACCTTTGCCCTCGCGCCAGCCGCCGCCTCCCACGCCAAGCATTTTCGGAATTACATGAAGGTCTGCGGGACAACAGTTCTTAACCCCCCTGAGCTGCTCTCATCCCCGCTGCGTCCGCGCACGACCCTCCATCACATGCCATGACCCGCCATCCCCTGGCACGACCCGGTAACCCCTGCCATGACCCGCCATGCTCTTCCAGGACCCGCCATCCCCTATCAAACCCCGCCTCCTCCTCCTCCATCCCCTATCACACCCTTAACCGCAGAGATCCGCCACGCCCAATCTCATCGCATCCCTATTGTCCCGTCCCGTCCCGACCCGACCCGACCTGACCTGACCTGACCCGACCCGACCCGACCTGACCCGACCCGACCCACCCGACACTACCTGACCCGACATGACCTGACCCGACCCGACACGACCTGACCCGACACGATCCGTTCCTACCCGTCCCGTCCGGACCCATCCCGACCCGACCCGTCCCGTCCCGACCCGACCCGACCCGACCCGACCCGTCCCGTCCCGTCCCGTCCCGTCCCGTCTCGTCTCGTCTCATCCCGTCTCGTCTCGCAACGCTCTGCCTCGTTCTGCCCGGACCCGCTTCGCACTGCTCTTGTCCCGCTCTACTCCGTTCCGTTTTGCCCCGCTCCAATCCGTCCCTTCTCAACGCCAGCTCCACCCGTCGCCCCTCGCCCCCCTCCGCCCGCGACCTCGCCGCCGAGTCATGGTCACCGGAAGACGCTGCGCGCTCTCGATAGCCTCCAATCACACGCCGCGCGGTCACGGCTCGGGCACCCACAGGCCGCCCTCCCGCGAATCTCTGACGGGTTGCTCGTCTGCTGTTGCGCAGTCTGGGGATTTCACGCTGTCTAAGGACGTCTGCGAAAGAATTGGAACACTGGAGAGCGTACATTTTATATTTATTTAATGGTATAACTGATAGCTATATCTATTTGTGCAAACGTAAACAACTTAAAGATGATAAATTTGTGCAAATTTAATTAGCACGCCTCGTTAAATATTGCATTATTTTTTTGAGAAAGCGAAACGGAAATTATAAGCAAGCTTTGAATTGCATTGAATTGAATTTGCCTTATTTTACGTGGCGAGACTCGGGCCATCAGGCCCGCTCTTCCGTCTGACCACGCAAATTTCGCTACGCTCCTTTCATCTAGCAGAGAAAGGAGGTATTTCTTGGGCGAGAAACAGGCGATTTTGAATTTAGCTCAGAGGCGTCATTTAGGCTTGAGGATCTTTTACATGCAAGTAAATCTACTAACATGGGACAGCCGGCTTTACTTCCCCTCCGAAGGAAGGCGTACGAAGGATTTTTTCGCCCTAAAAATCCACGGCTTCGATCGGGTTTGAACCCGCGTGCTTGGGTATAACAGTCCGGTACGCTAACCTGAACCAAGCTTCCTTCTTGGCTGCTGCAAAGGAGTTCTTTACTTACGTGTCGCATGAGGTGGCGGTTTGAAAGGTTTACTGCGATCATTTGTCGACAGTTCATCTGCTATCGATAGTAGTTTTACTTTTGAATCACAGAAAATTTCCAGCTCTCAGGCCACACTGTCGGAATCTTTTGGTCGTTTTGTTCGTGTACTGTTTTGCTTCGATTCGCGATTACATGTTATCAAAGGACGGAGCAGTGAATGCTACTCTGGGAAAAATGCCAGGATATTTGCGAACAGAGGTCATTCATAGTTTTGGATAATTTTTTTCATTCATATTTAGAAATGTTTGCATCATATTTTTCGCGGATCGCAAAGAGTTCGTATATTTTATCAGTTCGTTTTGTTGTTCTTGGTGCTAGTAAGAAATCTGGAAGTCTTCTTCAAACCTAAAATTCGTTGTCAGTTCTGATACTGTCCACTAGCAAATTGTCGGTGTTAATCAATAGACTTTCACTTTTTCTTCAGTTTCTACATTTGCGTAGTCGTATTGTCTGAAGAATCGCAGATAAAGAATGATACAATCTTATGTCATTTCATTATTAAATATCTCTCTATTGAAACATAGTAGGAATTTTTCTTTCTCTGGAGGAATGAGTTATATCTTTCAGTCAAATACATTGCATACGGAGACAAAAAGGGATTAGGAGTTTCATTTATATTGTAAATGAGTGGCATACTGGACATTTTTTCGATTGAGGTTCAAATCCTCTGATTCCCATGTTGGATATTTCATGGATATAGTTTCAACTACCATGCCATTATTTAATAACTAATGTATCTTTTTCTTTTATGAAATGTCAGCCTTTTAGAATGGACGGTACTTGTTCTTGTAAAATATAACGAATGCAAAATGACTCAACATTTTTTGCTACTCTTATTTTACTGAATCCGTGGCTTATTTCTAGCAAAAAAACTAGTTCAGTCAATTAAACATTTAATTCCATTATCCCCAAGACTGCTTATATTAGAATTCTTGATGCGACTGCCGTCCCAAAAGAGCATGGCAACTCCTCGCCCGCCCACGCAGCCACCCCCGCTCCAAACGCCTCCGCCCCCATCCCCACCACAATCAACCGCTTTCGCTTTTGCCTTCACCTCCGTTTTGAACTTCGCCACGGCCACCGCCATCGCCTTCGTCGCCACCGCCACTGCCACCGTCGTCGCCGTCGCAGTCGCAGTCTCCGTCGCCGTCTTTTCAGACCTTCACTTCAGCCCTTCCGATTGCTTCCCCGCCGCCGCCGCCGCCTGTAATGCCTACACCGCCCCGACACTGCCTTCATCTCTGGCAACCCACCGCCCTCTCTATTATCTCCTGCTCCACCACCGCTGCTTCCCCCAGCGTCACATCTACCACCACCACCGCCACCGCCGTCGCCACCGCCGTCGCCACCGCCTTCCGTCGCCGTCCGCTGCTACGTCAACGTTTTCGCGCAAAGCCCTCTCTCGCGCTGCCCGGCAGCCTCTTTGCTTCGCTCACTTTTCGCAGATCCGCTTACGAAGAACACCACGGCGCCGCCTGCAGGGAAGGAAGGCGCGGAGGAGAACCGGGCGGGAAACGACTACCAGACTGCGCAAACAACCGCGCAATTTGTCGTTGCCGCCGCCGCCGCCGCCGCCGCCGCCGCCGCCGCCGCCGCCGCCGCCGCCGCCGCCATCTCCGGCGATGAGCCAGCAAGTTGAGCTAGATAGAGACGCCCCTCGCAGACGCCGTAGTTTGCAGGGGGACTCGCCCCCCCACCCCCCCACCCCCGCCCGCGGGGCGTTCTGAGCGCCTGCTTGAAATGTGTTATTGCGTTACTTGGGATTTCTTGCTGTCGGCGGAAAGTGCGTACTTCTCCGGGTACAAGGGCGCGGTTTATTTTTACTTCGCTTTGCTGGCTCGGTCGTCACTGATTTTTAGTTTTATATCATTCGTTAGTGAAGAATATCCTCGTTCATTATTGTTACCCTTGACTGCCCTAAGTGGTCTTCACCTCTTCAAAAAGTACTCCAGTCAGTATAAGGGCTTTCATGATTTTGCTAAGTGTTCCTTTATCTGTTTGTTCTCTTTTAATAATACCTATAAGTAACACTTGAATATTAATTAGCTGAAAATGAAGTGATTGGTATTATTAGGCTTCTGTTTTATAATTGATATTTAATAATTCTACCCACTAGGTAATTTTGCTGACCAATTTCCAATGTATGTACTTCTGTCCAAGGTTTGTAGGAATTGTTGATTGAGGTAAAAAACTGCTTTTAATATATGTTTTGTACAACCTTTCATTGTTTTGATACAACGATAAACCAAGCACTCTTGTGTATTTTCATTAATTGTGTGCTCCTGATTAACCAAAACTAAGCTGAAAAACGTTTTTTTGAATCACGGCGTATATGCTAACTGTTTCTTTAACTTGCGACCTTCGAAAGAGGTCTGTTGTGCTTTCGGCATCTGCCCAATGAGTCTCCCTCATTTAGATTGCCCAGTCCCTGCCCTTTGGCAGGCAATTGCCCTTTGGCAGTCGACGCAACCGCCACCCTCAACGCCACCGCCACCATCGTCACCGTCGCCGCCACCACCGTCGCCGCCACCGTCACCGCCACCGCCGCCGCCGCCGTCCTCTCCTCCTCCTCCTCCGCCTCCTCCTCCTCCTCCTCCTCCTCCTCCTCCTCCTCCTCCTCCTCCTCCTCCTCCTCCTCCTCCTCCTCCTCCTCCTCCTCCTCCGCCTCCTCCTCCTCCTCCTCCTCCGCCTCCTCCGCCTCCGCCTCCTCTTCCGCCTCCTCCTCCGCCTCCTCCTCCGCCTCGTCCTCCACCTCCTCTTCCGCATCCTCCTCCTCCTCCTCCTCCTCCTCCTCCTCCTCCTCCTCCTCCTCCTCCTCCTCCTCCTCCTCGAACTCTGCCAACGCCGTCATCGTCGCCGTCACCATCACCGCTACCGTCGCCGTCGCGCCTTCCGTGCCTGGGATGCCGGCGGGCGGTTCGCGGCGGCGCTTTTTATCTTTATGGGCCGCCTACTTTCTAGGCTCCGCGAAGAATGCCTGCTCTCTCTCTTTTTTTTTCGCCGCCTCGTTCTTCATTTCTTTATTTGCGCAGCGGGCGGCGGGCGGCGTGCGTGGGGCGCCGCGGCGCCGTTCGGGAGCGGTCGCGCGCCGCCGGCAGAGGGCGGAGGTCGAGGGCAGCGCCAATGAGGGCGGGGCGCGAAAGAGGAATGGGAGGACGGCGAGGGGAAGTAAGGGAATACGGCGGGCGGGGATCTCGGGGGTCAGGGGAAGAAGTCTGTGATTATGGCAGGCACAGGTCTATGGGGACGGCTGGCAGTCCTCTGTGAGGACGGTGGGCAGAAGTGTGTAGGAAGACCGCCGGTAGAGGTCTGTGAGGGCGGCAAGCGGAGGTGTTTGTGAGGGCGGTGGGCAGAGGTGCGTAGGAAGACCGCCGGTCGAGGTCTGTCGGGATGGCGGGGGGAGGTCTATGTGGACGGCAGGCGGAGGTCTATGAGGAGGCAGGCGGAGGTGTCTGAGGGCGGCAGGCGGAGGTGTTTGTGAGGGCGGTGGGCAGAGGTGCGTAGGAAGACCGCCGGTAGAGGTCTGTCGGGATGGCGGGGGGGAGGTCTATGTGGACGGCAGGCGGAGGTGTCTGAGGGCTGCAGGCGGAGGTGTCTGTCGGGATGGTGGGTGGAGGTCTCAATGCGTGGACGGGTGTAAGGCCCAGCCTACCGCCATTTGGCCCTTGCGAGACGGCTGGCGACAGCATTTGGCTTGTAGGACTCGACGATCGCTGCTCCGCATACAGCAGGAGGATTACGTCTCTCAATGGTCTTGAAAGGCTCCGACCTGGTTCTGCTCTGCGGGGCAAGGCTCAGCGGAGGCGCCGTGCGCGAACTCGCAAATGTGTCGCTCGTTCGTTCGCGCATTAGGAATGTCAAGGGATTTCTGTCGGGCGATGTGTTTGTCTTCGGACTAAGCTTCTTTCCAAAGAGTTCTTTTAATGCCATTCTGACCGTGGGACGTTGCTAACTTGATGGATGCAGATTCTCTGTAAATTTGTTTAAATGGATCAGTAAAGGCTGCTGCTCTGTCCACAACATTTTATGACTCATTTTAGAGCTCGTTTGTTATGTACACTGTCGTTGTTTACTCGCTGAAGGTATGGAAGCCTTATATTACAGTCGGTAAATAAGTTCATTGCCTTATGAAGAGTTCCAGTGGGAGAACAAGCTTCAACAGCCTTACTCCCTTTTTGTGAAGGTTCCACATGAACAGTTTTATCGGCTAGTAACTAGATATCTCCTTAATCTCGTTGGCCATCTCATATATTTAAATCATGTTAGTAAAGAATTCAAACAAACGGCTGCGGCAAACTCGTTAAAGTCGGACTATAAAACCTGCTTGCTCTTGATCTCTGTGAAGGTCCTAGTTCGTTATTTAGGTTGCGGCACTGTGGAACGACATTTTATGTCGCTAATAAAACGCGGACTTCAAAAGTAACGTTGACGCGAAGTCTGCGGTGACCTTTGGCACATCAATTGCACGAGTTTTGGTGTTTTGACAATTGTGACCATTAAGAAGTGGTGACATAGTATTAATTCTGGTTATTTATATAAGAAAAATACTTGTTTAAGTGAGCTCGTTTTGCCTACATAAAATTCACTGAAAGGTAAATGCTGTGTGTCATTAAAATTCGGGTGAAGAGTCACGTATTCCGGACGATGTCTTACAAAATTGAATTTGCGCTCTCAAAACTCTTCTCCTCAAACTATACACTCGTTTACCGTAATAAGGTACAGTACCTAATAATAGTTCGACAAACGGCGTATTGTCAAGGAAGTGACGGTACAGTCGTGCATTTGCGAATTCTTATTTAATGATGAAGGCAACTTTACGAGTTGTTGATATCCACAAATAAGTACGTAAGTATTTATTTAGAAAAAAACACACGTAACTTACCAATGAAATAACAGTTCCTTCCAAAACGTTTTTTTGGGCCGTGGGAATGTGTGAACGGCCGTTGTTATTTTCCCATCGCCCTATGGTTTCCATATGAGCTTTAAATTTGCTTTGAATTAAAGAATTATCTTTCCATTTTACATGTGTGTTATTAATTTCTATTCACATGGTTATCTTTATGTAACATATTTCTTTCTGTTTTTTTCTAGGTATGTGTGCAGAACGTATTCCGATGTCAAGAAGTTACTTCTGTTCCGAGTGAGTAGCACATTTTCGAAACGTTAGTTTTGAATTGCGTATGAGTATATTCGTATGTTACAATTAGTTGAGTTGAATACTGAAACGTCGAAAAAGCAAATGAAAAGAATTTTTGGGGTAGAGGAGTGGCCGCTGCAGCGGGGAAGAGCCAGCGCTGGGCTGCGTGGGCAACGCGCTACTGCGCAGTAGAGGCTCGCGCGTGGTGCGGTGCGGTGCGGTGCGGTGCGGCGTCGCGTCGTTGCGTCACGGATTCCGGCGTGGTGCGTGCCGCTTCTAGTGCGTGCGCCGCACGCAGCTCCTGCCCCCTCGCCGCCCACCTCCTAGCACCATCACCACCACCACCACCGCCACCCACCTACCCGCGGATCGCGCGCCTACTTCCTGCCTGTTGCTCATCCTAGCCTGCCCCTTACTCGCACGAACATGCACTACAATGAGTTTACACTGAGTTTAGCCGCTGCCGGTACGAGAAGTCTAGCGACCGGCTGCTCTGATCGGTAGTTTTCCGTGGTTGATCGGATCAAACCCAGGCGAATGCCAGAGCAGCACCCTACCAAAAGGACCGCGCGCGATATCTCTTCTTCCACTTCCTTGTCCTATCCTCATCTCTTACTCGCACACTTACACTAACATGCCCCTCACTACCACACACTCCTGGGAGTTAGGTCGGAAGCTTAGAGCTTGTTCCTGCTGGGGCGGTGCCCCGCTGGTGGGAGATTGGTTGAGAAACCTTGTTAGCAGACGGTAGGTCGGCGCCGGATCTCGCCATAGAGCAGGGGAAGGCCACCGCCACCTCCCGCGCAAAAACATGAACTACACATACGGGACTAATGACCTTAGTAGTTGAAGTGCCCGTAATAACTAACAATCAATCAAACAATCAATCAGTACTCTGCATTGTTGCCTTTCCACCCCTCCCCTACTATGATCCCGCCCCGCCCCGCCCTCTCCCCTCTCCCACTCTCCCCCTCTCCCAGCTGACGCGGCCCCCTTCCAGCCGCGCATCTCCCCGCTCGTTTCGTGTACGAAGGCTGTAAGCCTTTAATGGGGTCTTCAAGGCGTTGTTTTCTTATCGCCCGAGACCATCTCTCCCCGCGGAGCAGTTGCGGCGTTGCCAAGATTTCGCATCCAGCGTCGAGATAGCGGCCGAGGGGGAGGGGGTGTGAACGGCGCGGAACTGGCTCCCTCGAGCGAAGGTTGCCGTAGGTTAGTGCCGCCGTTGGTTGGCGTCCAGGTGGCGAAGCAACGAAATGGAGTTCTGCTTTCCATATGTAAAGATGTTCTGAGAAATAAAAGTCCTTCAGGGAGTGAGATGAACCGCGAGCCGCAGGGGAAGCGCCCCCCCTCCCCACCTCAAACTTCCTCTTCCCCCTGCGAACTGGTGGGTGGGTGGGCGTGTGTGCTATGCTTCGGCCAACTGATACCATTGGTTTGGCGTCCCTATGTTCACGATGCATACGTATTGTATGGACCTGTCATATCTCTACCCATCGAATCGTATCGTATCGATGTCATGTATATTATATAATATACATCATGTACCATGTATATAGCTAAAATGATATCAGTTTTGTAATGTAGTTTGTAATATTGTTCTCAAATACTCCTATTTGCTACCATCATATCAACACGCCATTTTCTGGATGAGAAATATTCAAACGTAAACGAAAGTTGAAATATACTGGACATTTAAGAAAGTGGATGAAACGTATTGTATTTGATCATAACATCGTACTAGAGTGCCCGATTAGTTATCAAACTCTGCCTGACGACCTCATTTGATAATTTTCTAATGTCTTATTATAATAAGAGGTCTTACGATACTTGTATATAACTATTATCGTTTCGCAGATCTTTTCCTATATAATTGTTGTAATTAAGTAATAGTTCAAAATTTTTAAAAAAAATAGTAAACAGAAAGAAGCACGTGCTTGCGGTTTGCATTGTTGAACTAATTCATGTGGCCTATTCAGAGTTATAAAGACAAGGGAGGAAACGCGGTTCTCTCTGTAACATAGTCTTGGCGGTAGCGTCCCTCCGTCGACACTGACCTCGCTCGGCTGCGCGCCGGCGTGGCCCCTACCAACCGGCGATTTGGAATTCCTGGCTGGCTGTGTTTTGCTCGGCGAGCGGCCGGTCGTTTTGCTGCGCCGTGCTGCCGCTTGTCTATTAATCGCGAGGGAGCTCTTAAATAATTTTACGGTCGGCGTTGCCGCGGCCGCCGACGCGAGCGCTCGGCGCCCATTCGTCACGGGCGCGCGGCGGGGGGCGGCCGGGCGGGGAGGGGGGTTGTAATTCCGCCCCTCAAAACAACAACAACAACAATAAACTGGGATTCTTGTCAAAGAAACAGTGCGCTTTAGGATATCCAGCAATACTATTGGCCTTCAGCAGCAAAAATTAATTGCAAAATGGTTCTCCAAAAAAATTTCACGCAAGTTGCCCAAGAGCAACAAATAAAATGCTATCGTGCAAGACTATAATAATTTAAAAGGTAAAAAAAAAACAAACAAGAAAAAAACAGTACGAACACTACGATGTTACTGTTTCTGTGCATAGTTCTTTACAGACCAACAATTTAAAAAGGTTGCTGTTACATGACGCAACTCGTGAATAGCATATATTTAATGGCGGGGGACTCTTCCTTAGAGCCTTGCTGTTCCACGAGGTGTGTGTCAAAAGCAGAGACTCACGGAGCATGACAATCCAGTCCATTGGCTCAGTGCGAGTATAGGCGGAATATAAATCAAATGTTTGCATTTTTCAGACAAAATCGAAACTGTTTCTTTGTTCGTGGATTTTTGCCTAGTTCCTAGGTATCTGACGAAACCGTGGATACCTTTGTCTTGGCCGGAGGCTCCATAGTTTCGTTCAATTTTTTGCACGCATTGGAAATTAATTAAATTGGTTGCGTTTGTATTGAAAATACGGAGCACCATCGATGTCTTGGTGGTGAAGGGACGAATAAAATCATTGAATATGTCTTCCAGTAGATGTTTTGATGTACGGAACGGCGGTCTGTGACGCTGAGTGAGAGGTGACGCAGGAAATGACGAGTGAAGTGATGTAGAGCGACAACTGCGATGCAAATGGATCAATAGCGAAGTTGATGAACGCAATCGTCGTGCTCCTACATTTAAGAAATATTGCATCAGGAATAAAACGATTCTGTGGACAATTCGTATTTCTATTCAGGAAGTAGATAGGAGGTGACCTCATGATAATTTATCCTCTACCCACTTATCGAGGTTTACTTTACAGAACTCCGGAAATAAGACATATTTTATTTTCGAAGTTTCGTTGTTTATGAGGTCACAATTCGTTTTTTAATTTTTTTTTATAACAGGTTAAAGGATTTTATAATTCAGTTCTTACTTTCAAATCCTTGTTGTAAATAAAGGTATTTACTGCTTACATTCTTCCGGACGTGCAATACATGGGATATGTATTTTCTTGAAAAGGCCCTCAAGTAAGTGAGCACGCAATTAGTAGGATAGATCTCATGTGAAAATAAGTGTAAAAATATTTTCATTTTTTCGATTATGTTAGAACCGAAATTCAAGATATCTCCAATCCTCGACATATTGACGCCTGCTTTCATTTTTCACGAAGAAATGGTACTAATATAAGATCTCCCATTCATTGAATGTAAGCGGAAGTTACGATTTTTTTTTAGCATTGTGTATAATGGATGGCATTCTAAAGAGCTCCCACGTACCATTTTCTAAGTAAAGGTTAGACTGTGTATAAAAAACTTGTACAATACCTACGGTTTCAGTTGAAGTAGCGTGAGTGCTGAAACCTCGGCGCGACCGCGGACTTCGTCCACAGAGAGCCGTCGGGAAGGTGCGGCGCTGCGCGCAGAGAAATGTCGTGGCCTGGAATTAGTATGCATCCAGTGGAGAGTTGACAGCGGCGAGGGAGTTCGGCGGGGGGCCGGGCGGACGTGAGATGGATGCGGGGGCGTCGCCGCGCAGGCACAAACGCGCGCGAATGAATCGATGATTAGCGCAGCGCGAGGAGTTCAGTGGTACACTGTGCGTCTAGCAGCAGTGAAGCCAATCAGCACTCGCGGACCGCTAAATGGAATTTAAAGACGTTACTGTAAATACGAGCCCGTTGAAATTCTGATGAGGTTTGTCTTACTACTTCATTGTGAAAGTAATGTTTTCATTCGAATTGTTTCGAATTGTTCACCGTATTTGTTGCTCGACCCAAGACGCGAATTTGAGACTGATGACGTGTTGGTCGGGCGTGAAATTTTCCACCGCGTTAGGATCCCCCCCCTCGCCTTTGCGTAATGAAGTGTGGGAGGCCCGGCGGCCCGCTGGCGTCCGTGTGTGCCAATAGGTCAGTTCCAGGGACGCATGTGCTCCAGCTGGCGTGTTCGTCTAGGAGATCTCGTCAGCCGCCAGACGCGTCTAGCGTGCGCGGGTCAAAGGTCAGGTGTCCTTGGCAAGGTCGAGACCGAGGGAGGGGAGGCGAGGGGCTGGGACGGCGCGCCGGTCGGAAAAGCGAGCGGGAAAGGAGGGGCAGACTTAACAAGAGGCGCGAGCGGGAACAGACGCGAGGACGGGTGATTGAGGCCTCGACGGACTCGGGATGATCAATATCCATAAAATACAGGTCAAACAAAATAAATTCCTGCGAACAATAACCAATGCACCCTGGTTCATCACGAACAAACACCTTCATAATGAAACTCAAATAAAATCTATCATACAACACATCACTAAGTTATCCCATAATTTTTACGATAATATGTCATCAACTACACAACTATCCCAATACAAAGTAGGCAAAGCACCCATCCATAAATACCACCAGAATAAAAAATAAATTTCCCAAACATGTTTTGAAATACAATTTGCAAATTTGGATGATTCTTTGTGAGGTGCTCAGTGGGTCTCCTTTCCCTACGAAATAATTGTGAAGAAATAATAGTTTAGTTTTAAAATAGATGATAAGCATAAGACATGTGAAAAAGTTGTATGTTAACTGAATCATGTACCACATTCAAAATAGCAATTAAAAAAAAAAGGCTCGCGATGAGCGACTCGGGCGGGGCCGTGAGTTGGGGTGTTGGTAGGGTTAGTAGTTAGGGCGTAGGGCGCCTATGCCGTCGGGACGTGGATGTGGGTTGTAAGGGTGGTTAATGTGGGGCTGCAAGGGTTCTGATTCGGTCGGGGTCGGTGGCGGAGATGCGGTCGGGGTGTGGAGGGAGGGACGAAGGCGCACTCTGTGATGCTGGCGGGGACGCAAATAGGCGTGGGGTCAGGGCATAGAAACGGAGGGGCAACTGTGGCGCTGGCGGGGACGCGGTTGGGAGCGGGGCACGGAGGTGGAAGACCAATCTGGTGGCGCTGGCGGGGACGCGTGAGTGGCGACGGGACTGGGAGAGGGATGGGCGAATTGCGGCGCTGGCGGGGACTGCAGCGCGGGCGGGGCGCGGAGGCGGAAGCCCAGGCTGTGGCGCTGGCGGGAACGCAAATAGGCGTGGGGGCAGGGCATGGAAACGGAAGGGCAACTGTGGCGTTGGCGGGGACGCTAGTGGGGTCGAGGTATGGAGTGGGAAGGGCAAACTGGCGGGGACGCGGAGGCGGAAGCCCGAGCTGTGGCGATGGCGGGGACGCGTGAGTGGGGACGGGCCTCGGAGAGGGATGGGCGAATTTCGGCGCTGGCGGGGACTGCAGCGCGGGCGGGGCGCGGAGGCGGAAGCCCAATCTGTAGCGCTGGCGGGGACGCGTGAGTGGGGAGGGGACTGGGAGAGGGATGGGCGAATGGCGGCGCTGGCGGGGACTGCAGCGCGGGCGGGGCGCGGAGGCGGAAGCTCGAGCCGTGGCGCTGGCGGGGACGAGTGAGTGGGGACGGGCCTCGGAGAGGGATGGGCGAATTGCTGCGCTGGCGGGGACTGCAGCGCGGGCGGGGCGCGGAGGCGGAAGCCCAGGCCGTGGCGCTGGCGGGGACGCGCCTGGCGCGGAGGCGGCGCCTGTGACGTCAGCGGCTGGGGCCCCGGGGGGAGTCTGCCCTGCGCTGCGACGACCTCGACCGGTGCGCTGCAGAAAGGAGGTCGCGCCCCAAATACAGAACGTATCGTAGCGCGTATAAACTTCCTGGAGTATTTCAGTGCATCGATTGTGCTATTTGGGTTTGCGTTCTTTCATCCAGTTTGACTATAACCAAGCAATTTGATACGATAAGAGACGTTGTGACTAAGCAGTGTTGGGTAGTGTGATTAACCATTGCTTGTGACATAATGTATGCACGGAATGGACGCATTGTCGCAGTGAATTACGCGCCACTTGTTAACTGTAGAGACTTTCTAATTATTTCTTTCCAGTTTTCGTGATAATTTCTGTTGAATATGCTGATTCGGTATTCTTCATAAGAGACGTTCATAAGTATCAGTCATAAGTACAGATAAGAGTCGCTTTTAGTTAGAGGAACTCCGGTGTCAATTGTAATTGAATTGTTCCGTACACGGCTAAGGCGACGCGGCTTGCATGAGCATAGCGTAGTTCAGCATTCGTGCCGTTGTTCTCAGTCTAAATATGTTAAAACGTAACGGAGTATGTAGGAAATATCTACTTTTAAATGCAATATGTAAAAATATGTAATATAACGAAAATATGTAAAGAACATGCGAAATAAAAATGGTTTTAATTCATTCAGAATGTATTGTAAACTGTAAACAAAATATTGAGCGTAAGTATTTTGTTTCTACAAAAATCTTCATTGACATGAAGAGGCGTTCCGTGCTATTTATTAAACTGTCTGTGAGCGAGCGCGCGGCGCAAGGAAGGGCTCTGCTCGCCCCCGCCTCGCGAGCTGTCCAAAGCTGCGGCACGCGCCGTATCTTGGAGGCGGCGCTCAACACCGGTGGCTCGCAGGCGACAAGCGGCTCAGCTCAGCTCGGCTCAGGTCGGAGGCCACGCCCACCTTGGCGATGTCGGCGACCCACCGGCGAGAACAAGGCTTGTAAATCTGCGCGCTGAGAAATGCGCCGGCGGGTCGGGCGGTCTCGCGGTCGGATGGGGACACAGCAGGGCACGTGCGGTTTTGCTCTACTCTTGGGATACCTCTGTGGATGGTACGCTGGTGACAGTCAAGGGTGGTGGTGGTGGTGGCGGCGTCGTCGTCAAATTTTAGCAAATCATCGATACTTCGATACATCACTAGATGGTTTTCGATTGAAAACATTGATGTTTTAAATATGACGAACATTTCGAAGTAAAATGCCCTGGTTGAAATTTAATACGATAATAACACGTCAGTATTGTTTTAAAGTATATTCTGTATTAAATTTGTTTGTTTTCTTAATTTTGTAATCAATGTTCTGTGTAGTCAAGGTTCAAATTGCAATTTAATGATATTACCATGTACAAAGTAATAAAAAAAATGTAACAGCACTAGAGAAAGGTTGCAAATAGCAAATGGTTTCTGCCTATGATCGACAACAGTCAAAGTTGTCAATGGCTGTTGATTGCGAACAATCCACAAACAAAATACATATTGTAAATTTTATTTATTTTATGACAATTTTGTTTTACCGTCGATGTTTTTTTGCCACCCCTAATCAACGGCATTGTTATGACTACCCGGACATACTAATAGCTATGTTTTAATGTTTCCCAGCCTATTGCAATGCACTTTAGCATTGTATTTTGTATTGTAGTGTAAAGGGGGCATGAAAGACATCTTGTAGGAGACCATGAAGGAGGACCAAGTGGTTGAAATAAAGAGGAGAGATTCTGTTTTGATTTTGAAAAAGACGCTTATTTTTACTGACAAACGTAACTGGGCTACATAAGTGTACTGGGCTCTCAGCGTTGTAAACAATAAGCGTAGAGGGAATTTTAAAAGTTAGATAAAGCTTTTATTCTCAACTTCAAAACATTCATATATGGTTTTGAAGGGCTGAAGCGTGAATTATGATAATCCTCAAAACTGTCGTGGTGTGCGATATGATAATTTGTGGATCCAGACCTCTATTGTCCATGCAGTGTGACGCTCTAATGATTAAATTTATAGTTCATAGTGAGACCTTGGTTGTCGTAATTTTTATGTAATATATCATGTAGTATAGCAAGTTTTACGCCCGAACGCGTTTAGTTTAGTGTATTAAAATAAATATGAAAACCCTTATTTTGCTTGTCTTGTTCCGTAAGCTAAGTAAGCGGTCCGTCGCATATTATAGAAGCTGTCGCGGAACGTGACACACTGTGAGGAGCAGCGATTTCATGGACTGTTGCATCAACTGTGTCGTAAGGAGCGTGCTCTGACTTTGAGAATACAGTCGTAACATCAAGTATGAGAAATTGCGGATTTAATTAATCAAACGTTATTTTTTTACTACAAATCTAAACTCTTTTATTTTTTTGTATTTTCTAGATTTCTTTGCTATTTAAGGAAACCATTGGCATATGGCTAGAGACAGCTTTGTTTTTCGTGAATGTATGCTTATATTCGGAATTAGTAATATACATATGTACAGCGCTGTGCTGTTCAGATATCATAAGGCAATTTTGAATAAATGGGTCGTATGTGAATAATACGCGAACCATAATAATCTTTAGTTTCCTTTAAATGAAAACACTTAAAAGTTTAGGCATGCTCTTAGCAAATCTCAAAGCGATGAAATAACGTCCGATTGTCATCTATTTGCACTGTTGCCAATTTGTTTTCCCATTGCCGCAATGATCCAACGTCTGTTGCCAGTCTCAACTCGCGCAAGAGAATCTTATTGCATCTCTCGCCAGAGAACGAGTTAATTGAGCCGATGCTTCGGGGACTGATGGTGTTTGTTGTTTGCATTGCGTAGCACGAGCGTGACCTCGCATGCTACCGCGGCGAATAATCTTGGAAACGTGACGAGTTCAAAAATAGACGAACGGCGTCGCCGAGCTGTAGGAAGCGAATCAAAGGGTAAAATGTTTTGAAAATGTTAGTGACCTGTAGAAACGCGAGTTCAAGGTAGGCAGGAAAGAGTTTACATAAAATGAAGAGGGCTGCGTAGGCCATATGTGATCATGCTGTTTTCTTCTTACGTGGTTAGTCGGGGCTATTTTTAGTATAACAGTATACGTAACAGTAAACAGTATACGAAGGAGCGATGGAGAATCATACTCCTCTTGAAGTATAGCAATGGGGGCACGCCAAGGAAGAAACTATCGTGCATAATCCATGATCCTACGCTAAGGTACTGCTGCCCCATCGTCATGGAAATAGGCGCAAGGAAATGAGTGATACTGTGGATCAGAGAGATTTTAGAATCCCCATCCTGGCGGTAGCATCGTTGGACATAGTGGGAGTTTTTAATCTTATCGATAACGTGTGTATTTAGATGGTATTTACGGGCGAATTAATCCGATCTTCGCCAACTAGCGGTGTTTCCAGGCCTGGGCTCTGTTTTCCTATTATCCACGCCTGCGATGAGTGGTGCGGGGCGAGCATAATTGATTCCCGTCACCGTACCTAGCATGCTACGATCTTGGCTTGACTGATCTGTTCTTTCGTCTCGTTACTTCTAAAACTGACGATTGTATTGGAAAACTACAAATAATAATAATAATAATTAATGGTAATAATAATAATAATAATAATAATAATAATAATAATAATAATAATAATAATAATAATAATAATAATAATGATAGTAACATCTGAAATGCCATAATACAGTACCATACCAATACCTTAATAAAGCAACTAGTAAAATGCTGGAAATAATGTGTGATACGTAACGGTTCTCCGAATTGGATTCTCCATCTCGAGTAGAAAGACGCGGGTGGAGCAGGACGCTCGTGACCTCGCTTCGCTTCGCAATCGGCAGCAAACAGAGTGGAAACGGAACGGCCGGGGGGCGGCGCCGGCGGGGGCGGAGGGCGGAGGGCGGAGGGCGGAAGTGGGCGCGCGCAGGAAGGGCGGAACGCCAGGCCCCGGGCTCGTAACCCGGGCACGGCAAGGCGCAGCGCGCGCGCTCCGTCGCACCGCGCCTCCGCGCCGGGGCGTCGCCGGCCTTGGAGCGCACTAAAAATACGGCACTCGCTCCGTACGCAGCGGCGCTTACGCGGAGGCGGAGGCGGGGCCGGCCCGGCCCGCGGATACAAACCCGTAACCTTCGGGTATGTTTAGTCGGCGCGCCGAGGGCGAGCGCCCCGGTTTTAGTGCGTTCGGCCGCCTTCCCGTCCCAGATTGCCCACCGGCGCTGCCCTCAGTCCTGCTCGCCGCCACTGCCCCGCCCCCCTCTCCAACCCGTCCCGTCCCGTCCCGTCCCGTCCCGTCCCGACCCGACCCGACCCGACCCGACCCGACCCGACCCGACCCGACCCGACCCGCCCCGCCCTGCCATGCCCCGCATTACCCCGCCCCACTCACTCCGCTCCTGTATGCTTCGCCTCACATTCCCCCGTGCCCGCTCACCGCCCCCACAGAACCCCCACCCTTCCCATTCCCCGCTCTTCCCCCTTGCCCTCACTCCTCGATGCCCCACTCGCTACGCTTCACCCCGCCCTACTCGGCACACTCCGCTCCACCCCACACCTCCCCGTCCCCGCTTTGTCCACTCCCCCCCTCTCCTTCATGCCACGTTTTGCCTCGCCCTGCCCGGCACACTCCGTCCCGCCCCGGTTCCCAACTCCACCCGCTTCCCCGCTCCAGCCCACTGCCCGACTCCGACTCGGTTCATTTCTCCTTGCCCCACAGCTCAGCATCGCCCCACTGCGCTCCTCCCCGCCCCGCCTGCCTCACGTCACTCCTCGCCACCCCCGGCTTCTCTCTGCTCCGCCCCGCCGCTGCTTCGCTCAACTCCAGTCCACCCTGCCCTACTCTGGACCGACCCATTCTGTCCCGCCGTGCTCTGCTCTGCATTACTCTACTCTCTGCTCTGGTTAGTCCTACTCCTTGCTTTCTCAGTTCTTCTCCGCTAATCTTGGCACTTTCCCGACCTATCTCGCCCGTTTAGTTCATCCTCCGCCACGGCTTTCTTCGTTCTTAGCTCCATACTACCTTTCCATGCTTGCACAGACCTTAGGACGGACGCGAAGTTCCTAATCCTCCCCCACATTGCCTCTGCGGTTGTCTTCCTCCTCTCCCAGCTCTCCTCCAGCCGTACTACTCCGCCCTTTCGTCTCATTCCTCTCCGCTGCAGACCCCTACCCGTCCACTCTGCGTCTCCCCGTCGTTTTCCGTTCCGGTCCCAGACCTGCTCTTCGGGTTCTTCGCCCACCTCCTGCCAGATCGCTATGGCCCTTGACCTGGTTTTAAACCGGAAACTCGTTTGTTCTTGTCGTCCTTGAAGGATCGCCTATGCGCCTGTCCTTGAAGGCTCATCCCGGGTTTTCGTGGTCCCTCTTCGTCCCGATGCCGATGCTTGTTTTGTTTGTTGTTGTTATTCTGGGTCTTGGTGTTGGCATAGGCTTCAACTTATCGCCCCCGCTTACCTGAAACCCCTTGGACACCCTGTCGGCCTGCGCGGTATTTGTTGCATTCAGGGGAACCTTCCTGGCTCGCTCTACCGTCCCTACCGCTCACCAAGCCGAGATAACTATCGCCTAGTCATTTTTGCGTCCTGTATTTGTTTTTGTGCTCTCAGTTTTTTCATGGTATTTTTAACTAATCTCTCAGCATCTATGGAATATAATAGTTACGCGATACTGTTTTTTGATGATGCTAGTGCCAAATGTACTTGCAGTAATTTCATGGGTATACGTTTTACACGTATTAAAAAAACTCATACATTAAAAATTCATAGATTTTTTTTTCTTGGTGAAACCGAAGTGAACAGATTTGCAATATCACCTCCAATCGAAAGCAAATCAAATGATTTGCAAGGTAAAATATGACATTTGTTTAACAATACGGTTCCTGTCAGAGTTTTTATTTTTAAATTGTAGTCATGGAGTTCTTCCCTCCAAATGTTCTAGTCTTGCGTTATACGTGTATTTTGTGCTCCTAGGTAAATGTAATTTGTTCGTGGCGTTTTCTTGATCGAGGGACTGATCCGAAATATTATAGAATCTTGAATAAATCGAGGGAAGGCGCTTCGTTAGCGATGTGCGTTGATGCGTTATTCCTCGTCTTGCGTGTAATCGCGTGTAGGTAAAAAAATTATCAATGACGATCCGGTGGCCGCGCGCCAGGCGGCGGCACGTGTGCCCGTGCGGCGGCGGCGCGCGCAGTAAACAAGGCTCCGAGGCCCTTCCTGGCGACGAGAGACGCAGTGCACGCCAGAGTGGCGGGGCGCGTGGCGGGGCGCGGGGCACGGGCGGGGCGGGGCGCGTGGCGGGGCGCGTGGCGGAGCGCGTGGCGGGGCGCGTGGCGGGGCGCGTGGCGGGGCGCGAGGCGGGGCGCGAGGCGGGGCGCGAGGCGGGGCGCGAGGCGGGGCGCGAGGCGGGGCGCGAGGCGGGGCGCGAGGCGGGGCGCGAGGCGGGGCGCGAGGCGGGGCGCGAGGCGGGGCGCGAGGCGGGGCGCGAGGCGGGGCGCGAGGCGGGGCGCGAGGCGGGGCGCGAGGCGGGGCGCGAGGCGGGTGGCGGGGGGCGTGGCGTGGCGTGGCTCCGCGACCAATTGGGCGGTGGAGGGGGCGGGGTGTGGAGTGGGAGGCGGGGCGGGCTAGAGGGCGGTGGAAGGCGTGGAACGTTTGGAGGGAAGGAGGGCGGAGGGAGCTTAGAGTGAGAGGTGGGGTGGGGAGGAGGGAGATGGAGCGTGGTGGTACGAGTAAGAGGAGGAGGGGCGGGTCGAAAACGTAGGGGAGGGTGACGGAGAGGGCCATGCAGTTGTCGGAGCAGAGGCGGGCGAAACTCTGTTAAGACGCTATTTTCCTCTTTCCCATGTCCAACGGAATTCCTAAAACATGGAAAATTTTCGCTAATTTGCTACAATTTGAAACTCTACAAAAGAAAATGACGGCGTTGATATTTCCTTAATTGTAACTATGCACGTTGAAAAATAATGTTTCACAATTCTACAACGTTGTCAGTTGTGCTCGTCCTCGCGAAGTGAATAGAGAAGCTATTTAATGCAAAGCTACCCTTATTTCTTCTCAGTAGTACTATTCCCGCGGAACGATTGTTTCTCTTCTTTTCTCCCTCTATCGAACGCGAATTGAAGCTGGAAACTTCTGCGAACCAAAATAAAAGAAGAGTAACGACAGGGGACTCGATCGGGGCTGTAGAGCTTCGTTGAAGCTCGTTTTAACATTGCGACACGTTAATAAGCACTCTCTGCCGCGTCACTCTCTGCCGCAGATGTCAGTTTGTTTTGTAGGGTCGACGTCCTGTTCGACTGCTGAACCGGAGGAACCATTGCAAAGGGACCTGGAAGACCATGAGGCTGATTGTGATAACGTTTTCAGATAAGAGGAGGGGTAACCATACAAGGAGAAGGGATAACATATTTTAGACTGATCTTTTAGTAGTAGAGCCAGTAAGGGCTCATAAATAGGTATAGGTATAGTGTTTTGATTCCCTAAAAAGTACCCAAATAATACTTTTGTGTTTCAAAAATCGACGAAAAAAGCGTTTACTCTAAAGATTTTTACTCTTCGAAATATTATTTCTCTGTTTAGCCAATTACTAGATAATACAGATAAAACTTAGAGTTAATTGAATAAGATGATACTAATAAGTAATAATAATAATAATAATAATAATAATAATAATAATAATAATAATAATAATAATGATGATGCACTTGGAATTTAGATTTATCTTTTTAACCCTTAGAATAATCCAATAAATATTTTTAAAAAATCAAATAAATATAACGCAATATACATTTCATTACATTTGAAACATCACGAGGAAGGTCTGTGTGTCTCACTACTCAGAAATCTTTGTTGGGCACGTGTATCATTAGAATCGTTTGAAAAGAAACTCTGGCATTGCTGGTGAGTTTGCGAGCGTGCCGCCTGTTGTGCCGGGATTAGGAGGGGCGGGAGTGGAGTGGGAGGCTTCTTGGAAGCGATGGGTGAGGGCGCAAGCGCGGCCCAAATTCGAAATTAAAGGCGCCGTTTAAATGCATGAAGCTTCTGTTTTGAATCGCGCGGTCCGACGGGGGGGGGGGGAGACTTGATGGCGAGGAGAATTGGAGGGAGGAGCGGGAATGCATTTATAGTGCTTAACTGGCCTCGCTGGACGTGGAGCAGGCGGGGAAGACAAAAGAAGCCAGTAGTTTTGGAAGATTTTGAAAACAATTTATTAATGATTAAAAAAAAAAACAACTGTCTGAATACTAGAATGTTGAATGGTATATGTCTCTAAATATTTATTCGTATACTGCGTTTTACACCACTCGCTATGTACTCGTATATCATTAATTTACTACAGTTACTACAAACCAGTATTGTAATTTAAATGGTATTATTATTAGTGTAATTGTTGGGAAACACAAATTGTGTAAACATTTCTAAAACCGGACCCCAAAAACTCATGGTATGTCGTGAAATCCATGGCTACAGATTGATCAGTTTAATAATGAATTGTTATAGTTAAACCTCACACAACTATTAACATAGAGCTCTATTGGTAGCATTTTTACCTACTTACCTAAATTATATTGTTCACGTGCACATTTGTTTACATCGAAAATGACTGCAATTCCGAGGAAATATCTTATTTTGATAAAGCTAAATGATCATGAGGTGATGACAATTATACATCTAGATAATTTTTTAATTCGTCTGACATCCCGTGCAATTCAAATGTTGATTATGCGTTGTCCAAACTAATTGATTTGGTGTTTTCCAAGTAGAAAAAAAATAGAATATCACACAGTCGCGATGGAACTTCATTTCATAATCATATTTTCGTTGAGGTATTACGTGGGAAATTATTGTAAGCATTTTCTTTTCGTCAACCGAGAAATATAAACTGTTTTTGTTTATCTTAGAATGTACTGTTCCGGAAAATATTCAATCTTACGTCTACTCATCTGTAACACGGCCCACAATATACGAAACGTTCTGTGCGGTAGACCCCCCCAGTGAAAATGATTACGTTGCTAATCGTAGAGCGGTTTATGATTCATGAGGAAGATTGTCGATTAACACGTTGTATGTAGCCAGGCCGTTTTGCTCGATGCTCAGTGTGTAAACAAAATATTCGCGGATCAGAAGGCTTCTCTGACGGGTTTCGCCAGCGACTTCGTCAAACATCTGGCGCGACCCCAACGACACTGCGAAGGCAAAGGCCCCATGAATCTCGCCTCGGGAGGGTCAGTCGGCCGCAGCACGTGCGCGCCCGCTTTTGCAGCTCGCCCTCGCCCTCGCTCTCGCCCTCGCCCTCGCCCTCGCCCTCGCCCTCGCCCGCGCCCTCGCCCTCGCCCTCGCCCTCGCCCTCGCCCTCGCCCTCGCCCTCGCCCTCGCCCTCGCCCTCGCCCTCGCCCTCGCCAGCGCTCTCGCCCGCGCCCTCGCCCGCGCCCTCGCCAGCGCCCTCGCCTCACCCTCGCCCTCGCCCTCGCCCTCACCCGCGCCCTCACCCGCGCCCTCGCCCGCGCCCTCGCCTCGCTCTCGCCCTCGCCTTCGCCCTCGCCCTCGCCTTCGCCCTCGCCTTCGCCTTCGCCCTCGCCCTCACCCTCACCCTCACCCTCACCCTTGCCCTCGCCCTCCATTTTGCCCTCCCACTCGCCCTTCTTCTCGCCCTCCCTCTCGCCCTCCCTCTTGCCCTCCCTCTTGCCCTCCCTCGCCATCCCATTCCACCTCCCCCCTCTCTCTCGCCCTCCCAACTCACCCTCGCCCCTGCCCCCACCCCCGCGCGGGTGGCGCGGGGTCTGGCTGCAAATTAACTCTGAAAAGTCTGGAAGTCTCTCCGCCGTTTTCCAGCGCTCGTTAAACAGATATTTCATTATTTAATGGACGGGGCGTGGCTGGGCCTGCCGCTGCCGGTTTCGCTCTTTTTGTAGGTGGTGGGCGACAGTGGCGGTGGTGCGGGAATGGACAGCTCTACTGACGACGGTGGCGGTGTCAGTGGCAATGGCAGTGGCGATGGTGAAAATGTAGGCTCGAGCCAATACCATGGGTAATGGTGGCAACGATGGCTGAGGCTCTCTAATGGGGACGGCGTGGTAGCGGTGGAAATGGCAGCGGCGAAGGAAACGCGTCAGTGCTGATGGCGCCAATGGTGTTGCTATTGTTGTTGTTGTTGTTGTTGTTATTATTATTATTATTATTATTATTATTATTATTATTATTATTATTAATGTTAATATTATTTTTGGTATAATTGTTAATGTGAGTATTGTTGGGGCCGGGTGTGGAATATAGTTTGGAATATGATAGTAGTGGAGAATGTGGTGGTGGCGGATGAAAAGCGTTGGGGGGTGCAATGGAGTGAGAATGGTGCACGGTGGGGCCAAATGCCAAAAAGCTGGTCAAAAGTCGAAAGCGTTGTACGATTTGACTGAAACTTTGTATTCAGAGGTTTATGATCATTCTAATTAATAATCTGTAATAAAAATTCCGAAAAACAAAATGGCGGACCAATATGGCGGATAAAATTATCAAAATTTTGTATTTTTAACACAAAATGATCATACTTATAAGTAAAAATGAGTTCATTCGGGTTTTTAAGGATGCTGATTAATAATCTTGAATGAAAATGCCAAAAAAACAAAATGGCGGACCAATATGGTGGACAAAATCATCATTTTCTTCATTTTTAACACAAAATGATCGTGTTTAAAATTAAAAATGAGTTCATTCGGGTTTATAAGCATGCTGATTAATAATATTAAATAAAAATGCATAAAAAAAACAAAATGGCGGACCAATATGGCGGACAAAATTACCATAAGTTTGTATTTTTAACACAACATTATTATGTTTATAAGTAAAGAAGAGTTAGTTTGAATTTTTAAGGATGCTAATTAATAACCTTGAATGAAAATGCCAAAAAACAAAATGTCGGACTAATATGGCGGACCAAATCATCAATTTTTTCCATTTTTAACACGAAATGATCGTGTTTATAATTAAAAATGAGTTGATTTGGGTTTATAAGCATGCTGATTAATAAATATTGAATAAAAATGCTAAAAAAACAAAATGGCGGACCAATATGGCGAACAAAATCATCAAAAGTTTGTATTTCTACATGTTGCACGCGCTACGAAAATTTGTCACAGGCACTAAAACGGCAGCTACGGGCAGCTGTTTTTTTGTGATTCTCACAGAGAATAACATTTCGAATAATGTCATGTTAAGTTTTAGCCCCGAACGACGGTGCACATAGTTATTTTTCATTTTAAACACAAATTTTTGATTATAGCATTTTCATTTTTCGCCAACAATCAACGTTAATTATTACATTAACAAATTATTTTTAAAAAAATTAAGTATACATATTATGTTTCTACTTACTCTCAGGAATAGATTCCATTTTGTTTTATTGAATTCGGCCGACTGCACGCTTCTCTATCCTTCGAAACACAAAGGTTCTGAAAACACGTTTCACAGCTGACCGATATCGATCGCTCGAGGCCCAACTTTGAACTGATCTCTTACCTCAAGTATACAGAGAGAAACCGTTACTAATTGCGGAATTCAACGGCCCAAATACCAACCTATTGAAGTAGCAACGACAAAATCCCTATCTAGTAACTTTTTTTTTGGACTTTTGGCCAGCTTTTTGGCATTTGGCCCCACCGTGTGGTGGTTGCGGTATTAGTGGTGAATGGTGGTGGTGGTGGTGGTGGTGATGGTGGATGTGACGTAAAAAGACGAGTGCCTGTTTAGTACCGCCTCTGTCTCCGCCTGGGGCGATCAGCGTTACAGCGCAACCGGCCGCTCTTCGTCCACTTGAATCTAATCTATGTTTCTATTGCGTCTCGCCGATCTGGCGCAGCAAGGTAGCGTCGCTGTCCCGTTGCGTCACCAAAGGTCCCGGTTCGAATTTGGTGCGAGACGATTGATGTTTTCACGGGTGTGTTGACGTTAGATGGAATTTTGGGAGGACTCGATGCTACATGACCATGTGAATCTTTGATTATAATTTCAATTTTTCACCGCCAAGTGTCTAACGTTGATGTGGAGTACTTGTCGGCTGTTGTGGCGAAGCTCCTTTGGAGTCTGATCTGCCATTTCGCTTTTCTATCCTAACTTGGAAGTGTGCTAATAATATTTCGATGTGGTTTGATTCAAGAAATCGAAAACTTTAACTTTCTTACAATACTTTGCTGAGCTTTTCGCTTTAGGATATTAGTTGCTATTTTTACTAAAGATCTGAAGAACAAAATGTTGACCGAAAAAATTAAAATTTGAATACGACTTTCATACATTTGTTAGTTAAAATAATCAATAGGGTTCCCTAAAGTGAATAAACATTCCTTCTTTCCAATTTTGGAAATTTCAGTTCTCTCGAGGCTAACATTGATGTGGCTGCCCTATCTAGAAGTCTTGACGGCGTATTCGCGTCTGGTCTTGCGACCGCATTTCCATCTCCGCCCCAAAGTGCTCTCCGAATGGCTTCATTCCCTCTGGTTCTTCGATAAGGAGGGTTCTAAAGTTCCGCCTGGACCGCTAATATAAGAATAACAGCGTGGTGTGGAGCCCATGAAAAGGCGACGAGAGACGGTCCCCATTCGCAGTTCTGTTTCTCTTCGCCGGCGTTGTCTGGCTTCTGCGGCAGAACGAAAGCAAGCCCGCAGCGCATTGGACTGTGAATTATGTCTCGGAGCTCCATTTTTATGATTTTTGTTTTCTTACGAAAACTTCTTTGACGAGAGCTCGAATATTGAACGTCTACTTCATTTCGTAATGCCAGTCCTTTGCGCTTTGCGGTACTCACGTTTGTTAGAGGGAAATATCTGCGGAAGCTGGCCATTATATGCGATGAATTTCTCCTACCCCACGGGCCCATAAAAGGCATTACATTTCCTGTAATAACAATAGAGCCAAGTAATGAAATTCAATTACTGTGAAATGGGGTTACCGATAATGTCTTCGGAAATGGGAGTGTATTTTATATACTTTAAAGAGCTACCTTCGAAATCGAATCCACTCTAATCTTGAAAGCTTTCAATGTATGCTTTCAGTGGTAGTAGTTGGCTTCTGTTTGTTGTAAATAAAAAAAATAAATGAATTTGTTGTGTTATGCGTAATTGTGCATACTCTCTCTTGTAGATTCCACCGAAATGGAAATGTGGCGGATGATATATATTGTAATATTGAAGAACAAATTTAAGGATAAAACCTATTTAAACCAATTTAGAGTTAAATTTAAGGTTAGTTTATTTTAAAACATATTTTCTATTTCGTTTTATTAAACATCATGAAATAGGTTTCCTGACAGATGGATTGGTACTCTTAGTCAGTTACACCCGCATCAAACGGCCTTTTTACTATTGTTGATGTTACTGATAACGTTTCTAATCGAATGTGGACCCGAACAAAATTCTCCTCCTATATTAATATACCCTCTGTTATTGGTACTCGGCCGTAGGGGTGCAAAGGCTTGCATAAGTACGCAGTTACGGGATGTTAATATTAAATAATTTGAGTTTCGACTAAGAAATGTCGTTTTTACCGCAGTTGTGGCGTGGTTGATTTATCATACCATCAGAAATTCACATTGATCATCACATTGATAAACATTTATCATCTTTTCTCATCCTTCCTATCATGTCATCATTCATCATCCATTCAGTGTGAGGTGAAGGCAAAATATTTCGATGGGCCTGTGTCCAAGGAAGAGGAAAACGTAAGCCTGCTGTACTCCTGCTAATAAAGTACGGTACGATTTGACTTTCAGGGAGACGGCTTAAAGGCCGTGAAACCACTTTGAACGCACTGAAAGTAAGCGGTCTGATCGCTACACCACAGGTCGCATTGATAACAGAGTAAGGCCCACCGTTTTGTATGACAGGGCTGCTTAAATGCAATATTTAGAGCCAGACCACTTGTGGCGGGTCTCTACTGTGGCCCGTCCGCCTTTCACTAGACTAGAGCCGCTCGCGCCCCAGCGCTTCCCGGCTCGGCAGGTCGACTGTAATGGCCCACAGGAAGGCGCTGGGTCAGGGCACGCCAAGTGGCTACCCAACTCTAGCAGCACTGCTTTATATTTTTTTGTCTTGGCGGATGAGCGCCTGTCTTCACGATGGAATATCTCACGGCATTTCGCGTTTTTTCTCGGTCGTGCCACTAGACATCTCATGATCGCGATCGTATCGAGCAGTGCTGGCGATCATGCGACATCTAGCGACGAAGAATGTCCCGAAATGCCGTGATGATATTCCATCGTGAAGACAGGCGGCTGAGTGCCAAGTTAGAAAAATCCAAGTGCAGTGGTGGGTCGCAATGACGGCCGAGCGCTTTTCGTCCCGGCGGGCCGTCTCATTGTCGTCGTCGGGACGAAGGCGGCGCTGACGCACTCCGCCCGCCCCGGGCGCGCGTTCGGTTGCGCGCGCGTCTTGCGTCTCGTCTATTTGCGTCGCGCGTTCGCCCCCCGACCCTCCCCTTGGCGGCGAGACGCGGGCGGATGCGAAGGTTGCGGCTGACCCGCGACGCGGGTCAAGGGCAGATGCACCGAATAGACGCGCGCCACTGGCGTTTGAACGCGCGTGTTCGGAGAGCTGGACCAATCGGTATTTCCCGTCGCTGAATACTGCGCTAATTTCGTCTCTGTTTGAAGCTGACGATTCTCGCAGCGTAGCCCTTTATCCCACAGCGAGCGAGTGTATCTCGTTCGTTTTCTTGTCACTTGTGTTAGCCTTCGCTTCTGTCCTTCCTCTCTCTCTGTTGGTCTTTGAACTTTTCACCATTTATTTCTCCTTCTATCTGTCTTTGTCTCTATGTTCTCTCCCTTTCTTCGTCTGTTGCTCTCTTCTCTATATTTGTGTCCCCTCTCCGTCTCTTCCTCTCTCTCCCTCTCTCTCCCTCTCTCTCTCTCCCTCGCTCTCTCCCTCTCTCTCTCCCTCTCTTTCTCTCTGTCTCTGTCTCTCTCATCTAAGATTCTTACGCAATACGCGAAAAACATACACGATAATGTCAAATGATAGGATTTCTTCTCCAAGCAGTTGCTAAGACGTGCTCGTCTTTTGTGCAGAAGCTACCGCTAGAATAAAACAAAGCTGTCGCTAAAATAAAATATAAATTTATTTTAAAATAAACGTAATATCTTTGGAGTGGCGCTCAGATCTTTCTCTTAACTTATCTATTATCATTTGACTACAGAAACAAACTATGACTGATTATGTAACGAAATAAAGATATTAATTAATACATTTACTGAATAGGGTAATTAGGCTTAAGTATTTATATTCTCACCATTTAAAACATTCATTGTTTGTAAACGTTACTTGCTTGGTGTTTATCATCGTTTCTTCGAATAAAATGAATTTCTAGAGCGTTTCAACATTGACCTGTGTTTCCTTTAGACTTATCGTGTCTGTCTTGAGGTCGGGTTTAAAAATAGTGCAGCTGACGTTCCGACTGCGTCCGATGTTTTTACAAGAGTTTTGTTGCCTCTCGACGTCTACATTTACCTCTTGTTGACTTCTCCAAGAGTTGAGCTGCGTCGCCCGTAATCTGCGGTGGATCCCCTTTCTCGTGAAACAAACACTTGAGACCGGCATTATCAAGGATATCCTTTTTTTAAAGCAAAGGTAAGGCTTGACCTTTCGGATGTTTTTGCACTTTATCGGTACGTTGTGGTGCAGCTTACATTTATGCTTTTATGGTCTGTGGCTGGCTTTTGCTGGCTACCGTTAAGTTACGCTTGGATACCGATTGTAAGAGTGTCCATACCGTTCTATTAAATATGAACAGTTGTTCAAGTATTAGAAATGAGCAAATTTTTCTTTTGATTTCACATGCTATATATACAAATAGAACTTTCGATTACTTCATAAATTGGCGTTTGTATTCTGTTTTTCCATTTATTTGTCAGAAGTTTCATGGGTTGTTGGTACGAAGGAAAGTATGAACAATGTCTGAACGCAGGAAGGAAATTAAAGATTGAATCACTATGAACATATGAGGCACAATTTCTTAAAATTAATATTGTCCACTATTATATCTCTTGATCCCTAAGTACTTCTCGCATTATCAACGCAGTAAATGCTAATATGAGATGGCATATTTTTTATTAAAAGCTGAAAAATATTATCTTTTAATTTTATAATTTGTCACTTTGCACATCCTACGGAAGTAATGAAGCCCATTTACATTTCGCGACGTACGTACCAGATTTGCTCCCAACACTACTGTTTTGCTGGTTGCTAGCGTTGATTTTCATGAATTTTGAAATTCGAGATAATTTGATCATATCGATGTACCAGAAAAGGACATTTTAAACAAATGTAATTATATAGGAGAACTGTTTTAAATATTGCCGTTTATTTTCCAAATATTTAAACTCTAGTACACAGTAGCTGTTCTGTGAACAATCTTAAATGTTTACTAATTAAAACATACCATTTTTTAAACATATATCTTCCCTTAACAAACAAACAAACAAAGAAACAAAAACAAAAAAAATTGATATGGGCACATGTGCACATAGCGATATCGGTGCAGCGGTCTTTAATTATATCACATTTCCATTTGTCAGAGATAATAATGGGGCTTCTTGAAGATATCTGAAAGGAAAGTAATTTGAATTCCAAAATCACAAGAACGACTTATAGAATAGTATTAGAGCTAATATTTTGTTATGGGAATCATTTTGTAATGATCAGGGAATGAATTATGCATAATCGGTCGATTTATGAAACGTCAAATGTCTAACACCTTTTCGCGAACGTCTTGGTTTCTATGAGACGTAAGTTATTGAAGGTTATTATTCCCTTTTTAGAATATTAAATGTTGTACCCTTCTTGTGGCAACCAGTTTTCAAGAGTGGGCGCGGGGGAAGGTCGCTACCCATTAGAAATGTTCCATACGGAAACCCTAATTGGCCACGGCGGCTATTTGAATTGAATTGAATTGAATTTGCCTTATTTTACGTGGCGAGACTCGGGCCATCTGGCCCGCTCTTCCGTCTGACCACGCAAATTTCGCTACGCTTCTTTCATCTAGCAGAGAAAGGAGGTATTTCTTGGGCGAGAAACAGGCGATTTGAATTTAGCTCAGAGGCGTCATTTAAGCTTGAGGATCTTTTACATGCAAGTAAATCTACGAACATGGGACTGCCGGCTTTACTTCCCCTCCGAAGGAAGGCGTACGAAGGATTTTTTCGCCCTTAAAAATCCACGGCTTCGATCGAGTTTGAACCCGGGTATAACAGTCCGGTACGCTAACCGTCACACCATCGCCGCCGCTATTTAAGCTGACGGGGCGCGGTTGCGCGATGTTGTCGGTTGGCGCGCGGCGAGCAGTGGCCTGGCGAACGCCGCGCCCGTCGCCCGGTGGCTCGGCGCTGGGCGGGCGCGTGCGGCCCGAGCCGCGATCGCCCGCCGCCGCTTGCGCAACGCGCTCTCATTGAGGCGCGTCTCCGCCGGCGGTGAACGGCGCCGCCCGTGGCTGTGGTGCTGCGCGTGGGGCGCGGTTCGCGGTCGCGGCGGCGACGCCGGCGATGGTGGTGGCGGTGGTGGCGGTTGTGTTGAGCAGAGGCCAAAGATCTGCTGCCGGCCGCCGGCGATTGGGTGCGCGCTGCCCTGCGGCCAGCGCTCCGCGCTAAATTTACCACCCGCCCCCCGCTACGCCCCGCCCCTCGCCGCCCCCGCGCAGCCTTCGCCCGGCGCTCGCGTGGCCGTCCCGCCGGCGCTCGGCCTTCGCCGCGCCCACGCACCTACCCCACGCCGCCGCAGCTCCTCCCGCCCTACTACCTTGTCAGCTAGGTCGCATTCAGTCTGGAGGAGAATTCTAGGGGCCGGCTGCTCTGATCGGTAGCTTTCCGTGGTTTCTCCGATCACCACTAGGCGAATGCCGGAGCAGTACCCAAACAAACGGGCCAGAGACCGCGCGCGATCTTTCCTTCCTCTTCCTCCACCTATTCTCGCCCCCTTACACACACTTAAATGTAGTACACTACCACATATGCTGGGGACCAATCGGAAGCCTAGAACTTGGCCCGGCTGGGGCGGTGCCCCGCTGGTGGGAGATATCTGGTTGAGGGAAAAACCCGCTAGCCGACGGTAGGTCGGCGCCGGATCCGCCTTCCAGCGGTGGAGGATTGAATTGAATTGAATTGAATTGAATTAATGGCTTATTTTACGTGGCGAGACTCAGGTCATGAGGCCTTCTCTTCCGTCTGAGGATCACCGCTACCTCCCGAGGAAAAACACGCACTGTATTTACAGGACTAATGACCTCGGTAGTTGGCGCGCCCGGAATAACTAACAATCAACCGTGGTTGGCCTCCCATTGTCACCGCCTTTGCTTTGAGCGTCTGCCTTCTTTTCCCGTCTTGTCGTCGTCGAGATTTGCATGCGGCCCCGTTCTGCCTGCGCGTCGCCACTCCTCGCCCGGCGCGTCGGTTTCGCTGCTTTTCGGCGTGCCTGCATTTCAGGCATCTTGCAATCACATGCTCTTGGCCTCCTGTCCTTGCATCAAAAGCAAACTGGCCTTTTGAGAAGAAACTATACCATAAAAAAAATCTAAACGCCATTCTGCATTCGCCAGTTTGCACAGCAGTTACTACAATGATTATGCTGAATCTGACTCATTAGTTCTGTTTTTTGATTGCTCGACGTTTAACGTCTCTGATAGTATTTGCCGTAAATTTTGTGTTTTTTAATCTTTGTCTCTTTGTGTTTTTTAATCTCTTTTTCTTTGTTAGTGTATTTTTTGTCTCCGCCAATTCGAGTACCTGACTCCGTTCTTCCCGCATTCTATTCGCCAACGCAAAGCCCGTCTTCGCTCATCACTTTCACCCTGCAGACTTCATAGTGATTTTTCTCTTCCAGTCGCTACTTGGCTGTCGGGGAGTCACCTACGCCTAAGATGCGGCGTGTCCCGGACAGCCAAGTAGCTGCTGGCTCTGGGCGCGACAGCATACGCTCTCATTCCTCTCTCCTGCAGTCTCAGGGAACAGATCGTCGTGCTGTGCTGTGCGGAGCGTGTGTCTGGACGTGGCCGGCGACGCTGCCCGGGGTGCGTGCCAAGGCCGTGGGGCTGTTAAAGTGTTACGTCCAAATATTAGGAAATTCTATACGGCGCTCTGCCGCTAACGCTCCCTGACGTATTTGGACCGAGAGAAAGAAATAAAGCAAATGAAGGCGATGTGTATGGTTGCCTGTTCCCAAAAAAATGTTGAAAAAAATACAAAGAACAGAGGTTCTGTAAGGTTTTTTTTTTTAATACTGCGATCAGATTTTTAAAGTTATGAATAGTTTTGGTCGAACGTAGTAATAAGAATTGGACGATTTTTGATTAATTTTTTTTACTATTTCTCGTAAAAAATAAAAAAAATAAAAAAAATTGGTTCATTCGAGTTTTCAGGATACAGACAGCAACTGATATAGTTCATCAAACAAATGCCGCGTCATCCACTCCCTTGAATGTGAATTTATTTGTTTTTACGTATTATTTACATTATTTTTTTGTTTCCGTCCATGCTACGTATCACATTTCTTTTATGTCACAAAAAATCACAGATTCTCCGAAACAGTTTTGTTCGCGACTACTGAAAGAAAAAAAAAAGAGCGAAACAGAAGCCAGAAAATGGAAGTCCTTGACTTCGTCGCTTCCAGTTGCCACGTACGTCGATATTACTGGACTTTTTTTTTTTTTTTGATATTTCATTTGTTAGCTATAACATATTTGTTTTTTCTTTCTTTCTCTTTCTTTTTTTTCTTTCTCTGTTTACCCCTCCTTCCTGGCAATTCATTTAAACACAGGGAGGCAAATTGGCGCTGCTGCGCAGACAACAAAGAGGATTCGCTAGCGTAAGCAGAAGTTTCCGACGAGAATTTAGTTTATTACTTATGTTTTAAAATATATCGAAACTTCGAATTGAACTTTCGATATTGGTTTTAATGCGAATTTGTCAAGAGACAAACTTTTCTCCGTATTACCGAATTATTTTGAATATGTAAAATGATACTGTAGTTTAAATGATCAAACGTGAACTCTATCAGATTGTTATTTTTTATTACTGTAACAGCAAATTTAGGTAAGTATCTTTCCCCCGCCAGATGAACCGATGTATGGGAAATGATCTAAAGAAGATATTGTTTTTGTCATTATGTCTGTATTTGGGCTCTCCCTAACCCACCTGTTAGTGTCAGTGTCTAACTCATTATATCTGTACGTGTCTACTTGTGTAGATTGCTGTGAGAAGGGACAGCTGTAACAGCTACTGCTAGGCCACTATTGGCAACATAACTGCGGGTTGCTTCCATGCACTCGTTCTGTCATGCACTCGTTCTGCTCTGACAGGCTCATTTGTAAATGGCTTGATCACCATCTCTCGCGGTGTCACCGTCCTATGTGACGTTCGTTTGTTTCCCAACTTGACCGACAGGACCCTGCTTAGAGTCCCCCCCCCTTATGTACCCGAGAGCAGGCCCAAAGCGGCGGGCGGGCGGGCGGGGGGCGGGTGTCGGGGCGAGCTCGCCGCTTCCGGGGCAGGGCCGGAGGGGCCCGGACGGGGCCGGACCGCATTCCGCGCCGCCTCTGCCCCGTCGCCCCCGGCGCGCGACGCAGGAGCGCCCGGTTCGAATTCCGGGCGCAGCGCAGGGCGGTTCCGGTCGCCGCTTGCGCACACTGGCCGCCCGCCCGCTTGCCCGCCCGCCCGCCCGCCCGCCCGCCCGCCCGCCCGCCCGCCCGCCCGCTTGCCCGCCCGCCCGCTTGCCCGCCCGCCCGCTTGCCCGCCCGCCCGCTTGCCCGCCCGCCCGCCCGCCCGCCCGCCCGCCCGCCCGCCCGCCCGCCCGCTTGCCCGCCCGCTTGCCCGCCCGCTTGCCCGCCCGCTTGCCCGCCCGCTTGCCCGCCCGCCCGCTTGCCCGCCCGCTTGCCCGCCCGCCCGCCCGCTTGCCCGCCCGCCCGCTTGCCCGCCCGCCCGCCCGCCCGCCCGCCCGCCCGCTTACCCGCCCGCCCGCTTGCCCGCCCGCCCGCTTGCCCGCCCGCTTGCCCGCCCGCCCGCCCGCCCGCCCGCCCGCCCGCCCGCCCGCCCGCCCGCCCGCTTGCCCGCCCGCCCGCTTGCCCGCCCGCTTGCCCGCCCGCCCGCCCGCCCGCTTGACCGCCCGCCCCTGCCTCATTGTGCTGAGACTGTCTGGCGGAGCGAGGGTGACTCACGAGGAGTGGCTAGTTGCCTTCGTGAGGAGAGCGGGGGCGAGGGTGGTGGCTTGGGAGGGGGGCGCAGAGGTAATGGTGACGGTGAAGCCAGGCGCAATGGCCACGCCTATGTATACTGGCACTTGACGCTTAATCAGCTGTTACGGAGTCATATCCAATCGGCAGCTCCAACGTCATCATAGTGACGTCACTGTAGTGACGTTCAAGCTCCCTATTGTAGGACTCTGTTACAGCTGACTTACATCAAGTGCCACTACTAATAAATCGAAGTGTACAGGCAAGGACTACACGGGGACTGCGAAGGGAGAGGAGACAGGCAAATGTCTTTATGCTTATGGGCGGGCTGTGGGGACGGGCGTATGGGGTCGGGTGCGCATTGTTGAGTAGGGTATGTTTGTATAAGTGCAGTTAATTTAATCGAATGTTAATAATGTGGAAGGTGATGACGTAAAGTGTGTGTGTGTGTGTGTGTGTGTGTGTGTGTGTGTGTGTGTGTGTGTGTGTGTGTGTGTGTGTTTCAATCTTCATTCCATGACGCAGTTCAATAATTGTGTTTCCGGCAATAACGAAGCCTGAAAGATCCATTTGTCCGGACTTCTCATCGCATATGGATTTCTCGTCTCTAATCAACCGTTTCTTCGTGCTAAATCAAGGCCCGTGTGACTGACTGCTCATAACGTAGTCGCTGCCTGTTTTGCCCTTAATTCTGTCATTTCACTAATATTGAGAGTCGTCAAGTCGCTCGTACTTCCATGCTAACACTCGCTCCCTCCGTGCTAAATTCATGCGCCTTCGGAAAATTGTTTAATTATTCCTGCCTATTCATTCCTTTCCTAGCAATTACGTCTGGACAATGGCTGCAGTATCGAGGTTTAACTGTTCTTGAAATTCGATCCACACCTACGTTCATTCGTAGCGACTTCATGTTCTAAAACTCTACTAACATCCGCCAAACATAGAGTGCACTGTGCTGGCTACTTACTGTAACCGAGTTGGACAACACTGTAGCCTTGCCACGTGCTTCATTCTGTTTACATTCGCATCGTTACGGTGAATGAATGGCTCTTGCAATTATCTATTGCACTCCGATCGGGGAGTGTTTTCACTTTCACTTCGGTGTCCTTCGTTGTCGCTCTGCGTCCTCGGTTGGCTAAAATCCGTCGTTATTGGCGGCCAAATGGTTGTCGCTGCCTCACTAAATGATACTGCAACAATTCGTGTTGTAGCGTGTAGATATTTGCTAACGACCTTGAGTATTTGTCTGTTCCGGTAATGGATGTCTGTGTTTCTGTTTAGAATGTGTGAGAAAAAATGCTCGTTGAACTTACACAGTTTCTAGGTCGTTTGATTTTTTAACACTTAAGCAGTTATATCATCCATGTTTATTTCATTTGCGTTTAGTGGAATGCTATTTCTTGTTCAGTGACCAATACCCAGGATATGTTACGATGGTATGCAAAACGTGATAATCTCAAATGTGCCATTTGCCATTGCGTTGAAGTGCTCGTAATAGGCGCGCATATATATATATATATATATATATATATATATATATATATATATATATATATATATATATATATATATATATTGACCAGTACTGGGAATTCCCTTTGAAAATTCACTACGTCTAAATTTAAATTATTCTAATTACAATTGCATGTGAAACTAAACCTAATTTACAATCTCTTGCCTTTTCAAAATTTTACATACAATAATTAACCTGTGGGCAAGCGCACTACTCTCAATTTATCTTTAAATTATAAGTGCTGGTAACAGAATAATGACTGCTACAATAGAATGGTTAAAGGCAAGCAATTACGCATTAAATCTCCCACTCCCAAGCTACAAATTATTAACATCCGTGTCCTCAATTTTTAACACTTCTGAAACTGTTCTTTCCCTGCCGACGTGAACTTGACCTAACTTCGTAGTTCTACAGGTTACCTCGAAACTGCCCGTCTTTCAACCTTGAAACAGCGTGCTGCGTTCCGCACCGCGTTGCTCGATTCCGAAGTTCTGCGTTGCCTTCGATGTCCTCTTGCGTCCTTTCCTCGGTCGTCGTCTTCTCCCGGTCGACCCGCGTATTCTTCCGTTTCCACTAATCGGTTTCTTCTCCTCCCACGGCTGCTACCGCCTTCGGTTACGCCCAATTTGCAGAAAATGTCCCTTGCACTTCCCTAACTGCCAGTGCAAGTACTTCGCTCGTTCCTAACTTTTATTCTGTTAATCAAGAACTTTCAGAGCTTTCCTGACAACGGGCACACTTTTACTTCCCGCACTAGTTAATAGAAGAATATTTCTCTAATTCCTGACTACTGCGCGGATGACTAGCTAGACGTTTTTCACAACGCCGTACACTCCTATCTAAACAGTCGTTGCGGCAATTTCTAACTAATCTGACGCTCTGATAAACTCTGCTCATTTGCCGAGCGATACCTTGCAAGACGAACTGCTGATCGGCGCGTGCTAGCAGAAGAGAGATGTTGACTCCAGGCGAGGGTGGCGACAAAAGAGAGCTCCCGCTTCCGCGTTTGCGTATTTATTGGCGTTCGCCTGGGGAAATTCGACGTGGTGGGGATTATTTCTCCTACTTGTGCCTTCCACCAGCAAAAACGTGGCTTGATAGTTCGCGGCGACTAGTGCGAGCAACGGATACCAGGCTGCGCGTTTTGCTACTATTGTTTTCGGCCGCTCTTCTCGCTGCTTGTAAACGTTTATGCCGGCGAAACTGTGGTGTTATGGGGTTGTATAATCCCATTTCGCCACATTATATATCGTTGAATATATTATCTACTATTACAACTTTAACTATGTTCTTTGCTTCCGCTTTTTAATTTTGTGATCAATTTTGTTCATAGTTCTCAATGTATTGACGTTGTTGCTACTTCTGACCATGTTCTCTCCACAATTCGTTCTCTGCACTCCCCATTGTCTTCCGGTAGTTTCCATTATCCGTATTGAATATACAATACCAGTCTTAATATTTCCATTCCACCGTTGTTCTTTTTGGTACACATTTGATATTATAATTTCACTGACACTTGTACCCTAGTATCTCGCCCGCCCACTGCACTACGCTTTGTTACGACACATGATGCAACGCACCTTTGCATGCGAAGCCGAGACGGTCGTCTACCTCGTAACCAAATTCTTCAAACAAACTTAACCTTCCCGAACAAAGGAGACACGCAAGCGCACTGGCAACGCCGCCCCCGCCGTCGTTACCTCCCCGCTGCTCCCGTCACCTGTTCAGCTACTCGCCGACCTACAGTCGCCGCCCCTTGCCGTACCCCGCCCTGCTTTCCACCCTGCCCCCTGCTCCTGACAGTGTGTCTGTGAATATGGCCGTCTGACTGCCCCTGCACCTGACTATCCTCGTTCCGTGTCCGACTCGACCTCTTCCTCCTGTCACCGCGTTTGTTACTATGATCACTCCTGCTCCTATCGCCTGTCCCCGCTTCCGTCCCTGCCTCCCGGTTCGTCACCGCGTCTGTTCAAAAGGCCATCCCTGCCCGTATCACTGCCCCTGCTCCTGTCTCCCGTCTGTCCCCGCTGTTCCGACCCTGCCTCCCTGTTCCTGTCACCGCGTCTGTACAAAAGGCCATCCCTGCCCGTATCACTGCCCCTGCTCCTGTCTCCCGTCTGTCCCCGCTTCCGACCCTGCCTCCCTGTTCCTGTCACCGCGTCTGTTCAAAAGGCCATCCCTGCTCGTATCACTGTCCCTGCTCCTGTCTCCCGTCTGTCTCCGCTCCCTGACCGTGCGCCTTCCAAACGCGTTTTCGTCCCTCGCTCGTCCCCTCCCTCGCTCCCATCCCTCGTTGGCCCCGTCCCCGCTCTCTCCTCGCTTCTCGACACGCGACGCCATTGCATTGCCGCGTCGCTTCACCGTGCCCTTCGCCCCGCCGCCGCCGCCCCCACCATCGTCGCCAGGCGCTCGCGGCGCTAACCTTCACCTTTTACAGCGTCGCGGGGCGGGGTGAGAGGGGGAGGGGAGCGGGGAGAGCGAGGGGCACGAGCGTGCGTGCCCCCCGGCGGCGGCGGCGGCGGCGGCGGCGGCGTTTCGTAACGGGGGACGCAAAAATGGGGGTCAGTGGCTTGCGCTCGCGTCCCCCGCCGCGCCGCGCCGCGACGGCGGCGGCCATGGGCTTACACAAGCGCTGCGCCTGGCGGCGGCGGCGGCGGCGGCGGCGGCGGCGGCGGAGTAGTAGGCGTGCTGTGTTCCGGGTGCGGGGAGAAGCGGACAAAAATGTTCTGCTTCAATAAAACGAGATTTTTCCATGGACCGGCTGATCCAAGGGTGGAGTCTTTTAAGTGGCCGATGTTTGTCATTTCCTACATAACTGGCTCAAGGTCAACCACTATGGAATTCTAGAGATGGCTGGTCTGTTCGGTCGTATCTATGGTACCCTCTTATCAGTTCCAAGTCAACAAATGCAAAATTTTACAACACTTACATTTTCAATATAAAAGTACTCAATATTACTTGTAAAGTATAAACTATAAAAGTATGAACTCTTTGTATCAAACTTCGTTATTTGAAGAAAATAAAAAAAACTGTCTATAATGTTGACATTTGAGTTATCTTATGAACCTTAAATCGTCACATTTCGTCCATGAAATAGCACGTCTCTGAAAGAAGAAAGTACTCGTTTCCTTGAGGTTTGTTATAAGCTAACACGGTCGTTGTAAAACAATGAAAATTAGAGAACAAATGCAATTTTTAAACATTGGCAAATATTGAGAAATGTTAATCTCATTATTAGACGAGTTTATGGCGGTTCTCCTAAAAAAGTCCTCTGTGTGCCTTTTCAATTGCGGACAGAAAAATTAACGGATTTTGAAGAATATGTAGAAGGAAATGTTCACCTTGGTATTAAATCAGGTGTGTGCTGTTTTTTGTTTAAAACATATAATTACAAATGTCTGCTTTTTGTCTCTACCGCGTGGCGGCGGCGGCGGCGGCGGCGGCGGCGGCGGCGGCGGCGGCGGCGGTGGTCGCCCGTTCAGACGTTTCATTCGCGGTCGTGGCGTACTGGAGTCTGGCGACCCCGTCGGGGCGGGGGCGGCGTGGCGGGAGGAGGTATGGGAAAGGATGGGATGGGTGGAAGGGGGGGGCGGCGTTCGCACCCGCTCCACAGCGAAGGTTACTGCTTGCGTCACCCTGACGAGTTTACAGGAAGCGACGCGAGAGGGCGGGCGTGCTCCGCGGTCCGGGCGGGGGCACGGCGCGCCTGTTGCTGGTCTGAAGCTGCACTTTCTCCCAGTGCGAAATCGATGGTTTCTTTTTTTTTCCTTCTTCGTTTGAAAGAAGATTAACGCCACTTGTGATTGATACTTTATGACGCTGGCAGTAGAATGGAAATATGCAATAGCGGTGCCCGAAGAGATAGAATATGAACCGATGAACGCTCCAACGTGTGTCGACCACGTGTTTCACTCAGTGTGAGCTATACATTATTTTAATCTGGCCAGACTAAATTTCTATCTCTTCTGTTATACGCTGCCAAGTCAAGACTAGGCAATATATATATACCTTTGCTCCCAAGAGAAGTGGCGTTACTAAAAGTGAAATCTTAGCGTAAGCGTCAAGCACGGATTCTACAGTTGCTGTTGTATCTCGCATTTCTTCCTTCACAGCATTCTATCTTGGGCTCTTCCTCATTGAAGTTCCTTTCATCGAATGATCTATGTCCTGAATATAGATTGCCTTGGTTCAGAGTAATAAATCTCAGTATTCATTAATTACATTCGAAGATATGCCCTAAATGAATTCTTAATGTTTCACTTTGTGGTAGTAAATTTCGAGTTTAGCTTACACTGCTCACTGCAGCGGCGGAACTTCTGTCACAGTCAAACGAAGGTCTCAAGGAGAGCCAAATTACTACAATTAATATACAATTATGTGCTTAACGTGTTAAAAATGCTCTGCATTTGCTGGTTGATGCGCTTGCTTTGGGACAAACCGACGACGTATAGCCATGGAATTTAAGTTCAGTCGTACCTCCTAAGGGAGTTAGCAATTATTCATAAAATCGACACATTACCGGGCATCGTTAACATAACTGAATGCATTTACTAACATTTTTGTCATCAGATAAACAGCCCACTCCACTAATGGACAGACCTGTTAGATAAGTCACCTGATTAATCAGGATAACATGAAAAATCAGGGAATTTCATTGCTCGAGAAGAATAAGGGGATTTGTTGAAGAATTGTTAGAAGCCAGGAAAAATTTTGAGAGGGTTACAAAACTAGATATTTTTCCTTAAAACGTTAGTACTGCATTACAGCTACAAACCTTTGTGGCTCCGTTTTTATTTGGTGAAGAGTAGTTTAAATTTGTACGTCACGTAATGTCACGTCAAAATCAGAAGTTGACCAGTTAGTATCAGGGTACCTTTAATATTTGCATTTAGTGTGAAATTACTAATCGTAGGAGGGGGGAAAATGCTTTTGAAACCGGAAAAGGGGAAATTTGTTCTAGGAAATGAGTGACCACCCTGTACAGTAAGGATTACAACAATAACAACACACTTTCCTACAGTATATGTGTTTATTGTGTGACTCAAAGAGTATATAGCCCAGAGCGACGGCCTGGCCGTCTAATAGGAAGACCAGTACCTTGGCGTTAGCCCCTATGCCAGTCTGGTCTATTACTTAACAGTTTAGTCGCTTTTTAAAAAAAATCCTGTAGTACGATAGCTCTTTATGCGAACAGAAAATTTAGAAAAGGCAATTATATAATTGTTTATACTGTTATGTAGCCTGTTATGTACGTACGTATGTATGTATGTATACTGTTATGGTTACATAAACATACAATAAACATTTTACTTATAAGAATTTAAAATAAATGTTGCTATTTACAAGTAATTACAAAAAATGTAGCCCTTAGGATACATAAACATTCCTTGAAAATTTTACTTGAAAGAACTTAACCTGATCTGATTTGAAACTACAATTTCCAAGTATTCAGAAATGATAAAGTGATTCTCCGACAGCTGATAAGCCATGTGCCAAATTTCGCGTGTTGCCAAACGGAGCCAGGAAGCGCCGCGGCGTGGTGCTATGCAGCGCGCTCCGTGGCGCTGGCTCAGCCGGATGCGTCCGCGCGCTGCCGCAGGGAGGGGGGGGAGGGGAGGGGAAGGGGAAGGGGAGGGCAAGGCCCGCGAGCCGCGCTCCGTCATGCAAACACTGTCGACGCCTCCAATGTTATTTGCCGCCGCCGTCGCAGCCGCCGACGTCGCTCGCGAGACGGCAAATAAACAGCACGAAGGCCCCTCAGACTCCGCCGCCGCCACGGCCGCGTCATTCGCGCCTTTGCCAAACCCCGCCGCAGCGCACCCACTGCCGATTCGCGGCGCCTGCCAACCTCTCGCCTTCGCCTACTGGCCTTCCATTGCCGTAGGCAGCGCCACATGGCGCGGGCACCCCGCCTGTGCCTCTTTTTGCTTGCCGCGTTCCTTACGCCAGGCTGTGGGCGTGCGCGTCCCGCTGGGCTCCCTTTTCCATTAAACGTTTTTGTTTACATTGACATTTCTGCGGTAAGGAAACACATTTTAGTAAAATGAGAATAAAATTAAAGATATAATGATGCAATTAATAAATTTAATTAATGTTATAATGAACCGGTTTCAGGGTTGCCTGATAGTTTGGAGAGCTTCTTCTTCAAATGTGTATAACTTCTCCAAATTGTCAGCTTATAAAAGGGGGAAATCAGATGATATTTATAGACATAAAATATTTCATTATGTAGAGCTATGAGGCCACATTCGAATTTTTCACAGTGCCTTTAGCCCCCCTCCCTGTTCGTTTGCTTATGTTTGAAAGTTCACTGGACTGATATATAGATTTCGTAGGCAATTGATAAATGATTTTGGTTATATATATATATATATATATATATATATATATATATATATATATATATATATATATATTACAGGCACACCTATCTTTGTTCTGGTGAAGATTAATCAACGTTTTTTTTCTTTTCATTATAACATTGAACATTTATTTCCTTCATTTAATGCATTTTGGTTACTGAATTTATTTCAACGTATACCTTTCTATCGATACATGAACATTTCCTTCTTTCCTTCGTCTCCTGATGACAAGCTTCACGATCATACTCATTAACTGATTTAACTATAGTGACTTCTGACATTTGGTCTGTTGATACGCGGCTATCCGATCGGGAGCATCTATACCAAAATTAAGTCTATACGAAGGTCTTGATTGGATAACCGCATCCAACTGTTCAAACGTCAGAAGTCACTATAATTAAGTCGGAGCCTACTTCAATTTGTGATTTATATATTCGGTGATCCGCGGTTCAAAGTGCGGATGTGACTGCAGATGAAACAAATCTACATTTGCATTGCAGCGTTGATCAGCCACTTGTGTGCAGGCCGAGACGCTTTCGAGGGCTTTCGCGGGCGGGTCGCGTTGGGGCTGGCCGTGCTGTTCCCGTCGCGGGGCGAAGAGGATGTTTACGCCCGCTGCCACTCCACGCCCACGCCGCCCACGCCGCCGCCTGGCCTAATGCGCTCATTGAATTTGCAGCGCCCCACCGCCTCGCGCCGCCCGCGCCCCCGCCGCCCGCGCCACCGCCGCCAGTGCCGCTCCAACCTTCCCGCCCACGCGCTTTAAAAGGCCTCCGTCACCGCCGCCGCTGTCTGGGCGGGACGGGACGGGACGGGACGGGACGGGACGGGGCGGGACGCGACGGGACGGGGCGGGGCGGGACGGGACGGGACGGGACGGGACGCGACGGGACGGGACGGGACGGGACGTGCTCCCGCTCGCAGCGGATGGGAGTCACAGGGTCCCGGGTTCGCCTCGTCCGGAAATTGATGCGTTGCAAGTAGGGATGCCACATCAACGTCGACGTTTTGAAGACAAGGATGTTTTGGGGAAATCAACAATGTATTTAAATTCGATTTTTCTGAAGCCGATGATTTTTTTTAACATTTATATTTTGTGCTGGATGTTTTTAGCAGGTCTCCATTTTTAAAATAAAAAGACGGCGAGAAAATCATCGTAACCAAAATGTATGCAATTTTTTAGACATCCATAAGCTGAATATTCTCCAGGCAAAAGTGGAAAAGGGTGAAAAATAATTCGAATGGAGTTTTGCTTCAATAAAGAAGCCTTATTATTTTTTAATTATCGAATTGGTTAATCCAAGATTTGTTAATTGTCGTGATGATTTGTGAAATTGTTTTTCTAGATAAATCTTAATTAAAAGCATTAATGAATGAGACCACTTTTGGATTAAATCCGTCCTGCGTGAACTTCAGTGGCTACTAATTCAGTTTTAAAAACATTGATGTTTAATAACATGCAAGGCAACAGCCTACGCGGAATATTGTTTGGGGGAACTTGATTTGTTTAATGACGAGGTCAATGATATTTGCAAAACATTGAACTGAACCGTAAGAGACGAATATTTTTATGTAGGAGATTTCTAATAAAAATATCTCTAGTCAAATTGTGCGTTTTGCTAGCATCTAACGTGATCATCTCTCTTTGCTGAAACTTCTTGGTTCTTGTCTGAAAGAGCTCACGCCTTCTAACTTCCCCTACGTTCTTGAGCCCTGTGAATAGAAAGTCTAACGCCCATTAGGCCAATCATTTAAATCATTATGCACATGTGCATCAAATCGAACGTTTTGCTTCGAAATTTGTGCGCTCGGTAGTGAGTCAGAAGAATTTCGTATTTTCGTTTTTTTAATCTGTCAAATGAATTTGTGTGTGTTCTAAGCTTATATCTAATAAACTAATATTTCTTCTTTTGTTGCAGGTACGTGTGTGTTTTACTGTCCGCTGGAGATCTTCGCCATTCAGTTTGATGATAAATTATATTTGTAAGTAATAATTTACCAGCTCTTGTTCGTCTGGATGATAAATATTCGTACTTGATGAACTATACGTATTTACAGTGTATAGCCTGAAATATTTATACATGTCAGCTGTGCCATGTCACACGAGGGCAAGTTCTGTTGTATAATATATTACGCGGATTCAATGAGGTTAACTTTCTGTGAAGGGCGTTATTCTGTCCGCAGTTCCGTGCTGCGTTTGCCATCCCGCAATGAAATTGATTTCCTGGTGAATGGCACCAAACTCGATTCTGAGATTCACTTTGCAGGTGCTTCGGCTCGTTTCCATCGATTGCCCCCACCCTCTGCGCGCGCTGAGCGTTCAGTCGCCTTTCGTCACTCGCAGCCCTGGATTCTTTTCTTGTTTCAAGGGCTGCGCCTCTCCGTCGGGACAATGTGCCACTCTCTCATATAGACATCCGTCATTTATTACTATAATTTTGCGGCGGCGATGGTGTAACGGTTAGCGTACCGGACTGTTGTACCCAAGTTCGCGGGTTCAAATCCGATCGAAGCCGTGGATTTTTAAGGGCGAGAAAATCCTTCGTACGCCTTCCTTCGGAGGGGAAGTAAAGCCGGCTGTCCCATGTTAGTAGATTTACTTGCATGTAAAAGATCCTCAAGCCTAAATGACGCCTCTGAGCTAAATTCAAATCGCCTGTCTCTCGCCCAAGAAATACCTCCTTTCTCTGCTAGTTGATGAAAGGAGCGTAGCGAAATTTGCGTGGTCAGACGGAAGAGCGGGCCTGATGACCCGAGTCTCGCCACGTAAAATAAGGCAAATTCAATTCAATTCAATTCAATAATATTTAAAAATCAATGTTTGTATTTTATGCGCTGCCGTGCGGTTCATCCGATTGTTGCAAAGCTTTGTCAATTTAGTGTTTGCACTTGCGCGACGAATATAGGCATAGTACAGTGATAATGTGCTTATGTATGTCGCACATAGACGTGCGTTCATGATTTTATGCGTTTGCGCTGATTCAAAAGCCCCTGCACAGCTCCACGCAACCCGCTACACCCTCGAGTATTAAGAGCGTCTTCGCTGCGTATTCTGCTCTGCGATTGTGAAATATCGGCCGGAATTATTACTTAAAACATTAGCTCTGACAAGTACGGCAAGTACAATCAAATTTCTCCAACAGTGTCACAGCAAATTCATACCCAAACTTGAGGGAGAACGTTTTAACAATAGAATACTTGACAACAAACCAGGACACAGAACAAACCCATACTCGCGAGAGTCTTTCATCTATTAAAATGTTTGCGGAGCGTAGCGTAAAGCGCGATTAACAATCACGAGACCAGCGGCGTGTGAAGTGTAATACATTACAATGGCGAAGCATTGCCGGGTTCATTATAATATTTGGGTTGCATTGGGTTATTGGAAATTATTGCGCAATATTACTATAATCCATATACGTAAGAATATAAAGGCTTTATAGATTAAATTAATGGAATGGCAATGTTAATAACGAGTAAATACGACAGGGAGGTACTTTATTGCTAAGAGTACAAACATATTAGCATACATAATTTTACGAATGTGTGTTTGTTAAATATTAGTCGCTTCTACAAAACACTTTTGCAACTTACGGCCATATTTGAGAAGCATTTGTACCACGACGTGTGTGTGAGTGTGTTAGTGTGAGTGTGATAGTGTGAGTGTGATAGTGTGAGTGTGTTAATGTGAGTGTGTTAGTGTGAGTGTGTGTTAGTGTGTGTGTGTTTGTGTGTGTGTTAGTGTGTGTGTGTGAGTGCGAGTGTGTGAGTGCGAGTGTGTTAGTGTGAGTGTGTTAGTGTGAGTGTGTTAGTGTGAGTGTGTTAGTGTGAGTGTGTTAGTGTGAGTGTGTTAGTGTGAGTGTGTTAGTGTGAGTGTGTTAGTGTGAGTGTGTTAGTGTGAGTGTGTTAGTGTGAGTGTGTTAGTGTGAGTGTGTTAGTGTGAGTGTGTTAGTGTGAGTGTGTTAGTGTGAGTGTGTTAGTGTGAGTGTGTTAGTGTGAGTGTGTTAGTGTGAGTGTGTTAGTGTGAGTGTGTTAGTGTGAGTGTGTTAGTGTGAGTGTGTGAGTGTGTGTGTGTTAGTGTGTGTGTGTTTGTGTGTGTGTGTGAGTGCGAGTGTGTGAGTGCGAGTGTGTTAGTGCGAGTGTGTTAGTGTGAGTGTGTTAGTGTGAGTGTGTTAGTGTGAGTGTGTTAGTGTGAGTGTGTTAGTGTGAGTGTGTTAGTGTGAGTGTGTTAGTGTGAGTGTGTTAGTGTGAGTGTGTTAGTGTGAGTGTGTTAGTGTGAGTGTGTTAGTGTGAGTGTGTTAGTGTGAGTGTGTTAGTGTGAGTGTGTTAGTGTGAGTGTGTTAGTGTGAGTGTGTTAGTGTGAGTGTGTTAGTGTGAGTGTGTTAGTGTGAGTGTGTTAGTGTGAGTGTGTTAGTGTGAGTGTGTTAGTGTGAGTGTGTTAGTGTGAGTGTGTTAGTGTGAGTGTGTTAGTGTGAGTGTGTTAGTGTGAGTGTGTTAGTGTGAGTGTGTTAGTGTGAGTGTGTTAGTGTGAGTGTGTTAGTGTGAGTGTGTTAGTGTGAGTGTGTTAGTGTGAGTGTGTTAGTGTGAGTGTGTTAGTGTGAGTGTGTTAGTGTGAGTGTGTTAGTGTGAGTGTGTTAGTGTGAGTGTGAGAGTGTGAGTGCGTGAGTGTGTGTGTGTGTGTGTATTGATGCCGCCTAGTGCTTGCGTTCTTTTACATACACGCTCGCCCGGAATGGCCTTCTGCTCTTGCGTGCGGACGGTGGCGTTTTTGTGGACGTAGCTGGCGGCCGAGAGCCCGATTCAGCTCAGCACTGCGCCGCGCGCTCAGTAAATCAAGTCCATCTGATAAGTTATCGGGCGCGCGCGCTCAGCTCATAAATTAATGCGCTGGGGCGGTGGCACGCCCATTTGCATCGCCGCTCGCATTTGATGTTCCAAATTGAAATGGTCGTCCGCGTTGAATCATGGCGGGAAGGCCTCTAGTTCGTTTCGTATGTTTTTTTGGTAGCCGAAATGATGTTTCTATGAAGTTGTCTCGTCTTTTTGTACGAGTACGGTTGTTCGTGTATAACATACAAATGACTGCATTCACATTTGGCGTTTTTCCCGGTTGCGGTTGGGTGAATAGTCGGCAATAGTCGTCGTACTCTTGGACGTCCTAGGTACGAGGCTCAAGGGTGGTGAACTTTCTACTACGGCTAAGTAGTGGTGTGATACGTTCTTGCGAGTTTAAGACCAATCAGGGTTTGTTTGGTATTGATATCCCAAAGAAAATAAACCTTCACCACGAACGACAATGGATAACGACTAGCTTACCTCGGCCAATTGGTAGCGAAAATATTCTTCTTGCTCCTTGTAATGTAATTTCGAAACAGACGTTTTGAACATCTTGCTCTTTCATGACGAGAAATGCTCCTGAAGGAAAATAACTCTTTCGTACTTCATGTTTTGCTTCATGTTCCTCAGCTGTGGCTGGAAACCTTGAAGTCACATACTCTTCAATTGTACGTGTTCCTGTTGCCTTGGAAATAAACATTGTGAATCTTTGAGCATTCTAGAGATTTCCAGTAGTTGGCCTTTAACCAAACAAGAAGTAAAAATAGAACGCAGCCTCGTACTGTTCGCGAGGTCACATGTAAGGTAGCAAAGAACAGTTTGCATGTAGTTTTTCGTAGTTACGTGCGTATGTTTAAGTTAATGGTCGTATGTTGTAGTTAATCGCGTTCGATGGTGTGCTCAATGGCTAAAATGTTCAATTGTTGTCGTAAATTCCATTTCATACTCCGAAGGTAAAATGTATAATAAAAATATAGAAAATGTGTATCATACGTATCCCTTTTATTTAATAAGCCTGTGTGTTGATTCGTTCTGGAAAGTTCGGCGAAGGGCACTACGTCAGTAGCAGATGCGCGTCTAAAGAGATTGAGGAAAGTATCAAGATTTCGTCAAATTTGTGTAAAGTTCATAATCGGCTTTACTAGGTTAAAAACTTGTTAACCGCATTGAAAAGTGGCTGGTAAATTGAGTGAAGTTTCGCCTCCCCCTATCCCGTTCCCCTTTCCCCGTTTCTCCGTCAAGTGTCTTCCTCTCACCAAGTGCGCCGGCCATCGTGGCGTTTCGGCAAATTGGCACAAGCGAGGAGAAGGTTGGGAGGGACAGGGCGGGCCTGGCAAACGCCCTCGCGGCTACACAGGGCCACCTACGTCGTCCTCGTCTCCGCCCCCTCCCCCGCAGTTGACCCCGTTCCACCGCCGACGTGGGCCCCTCCGCGAACCTGTGTCAACAACAAACGGCGAGGAGAGAACCCATACCTATCCAGGTGAAATTCTCGTCACTTAGAGAAGACGAAGGAAACGCGATTGTGTTTTTTATAAGGCAACGGGAGAAGGAAGTGGGAGATTGAGAAGTTCCTACAGGAGATGATGGTTTTTGCGCTTGAATCATTGTGGCATTAAAATTTATAGTCTCCCGTGTATTCATGCGAAAAGCTAAAAAAATGACAGAATGTTGCTTGGTTCAATATGGTTCTACTGTCTCCAAATTATATCTCGGCCAGTCTTCTCCGCGCTCACTAGTGGTACGCACCGTTAACATTTATGCCTCTAAAAGAAAAGTTGATATTTCTAGTGTTTGCTTATAACTGTCTTTTCCAAGAGTGACTGTGAGTTTTAGGGTTTGTGTTTGTATCCTTTTTTGCAATCTGTTAAAAAAACTGAAGAAGGTCTGAAAATTACAGAAAAACTCCAAATTCATGTCGCGGAGCTACCTTATGTTTATTTTTTTTAATATTTGCCAAAATAGTCTAAAGTTGTGAAAATTTTTAAAGAGAAATCAGTTGAAAATTTCTGCTGAAGAGCCCCACATGGCACAGCTACCCCGCTGACAGTGAGTTGTGATGTGAAATGAAAAGCCGAGAATAGCTGCGGCTGTTGTTTTAGACAGATAAAGAGGTCTTGGTTGATTCTATTATGCCAGGCATGTGAGACCGTTAGAGACAATGCGAGCAGGGCTGGACTGGCTGCCATTTGGCACACCCGGCGTTCCTAATATCATTTCATTACCGGAAACAGTTTTAATGTTTTCTATTTACAGAAAATTGTAATTAATAGGTTATGATTAAGGCCATAGAAAAGAGATGTTCTGATTCTCTCTTTACTATAATTTTTGACTTAGACAAACAATCATAACCGATGACGTTTTATGTACTATACACTCAAGTTTTCTTGATATTCCACAGCGAGGAGAAGGGGGGGGGGGGGGCTCTAGCTGCGTCACGGCTTATAAGGGCGTACCAACTGTAAGCATGAACTTAACTCGCCAAAGCGTGCCACGAGAAATGCTACGATTGTTTTGAAAGTACCTGGTTGTTGTTGCCAGCATTGTAAATTGGTACGTGCCGTTTCGAGTCGAACCTAAGTATGTCAAAGTGCCGTGGTATTCAGCGGTGGATGAGGATAAGGGAACTCGTGTATCCAGAAAACATGAGCGAGTAATAATGCCTCGGGAATCGTCGTTAGCAAGCCTGAATTTAAAATAAAATGTCATTCATAGAAACGCGATTATTAATATTCTTGCCAAGAGCTGCTTAATTTTGAAGTTACGAAACACCAGAAATAGAAACGTCCCGTAGAAATGTCTGATGACGTGGCCCTCGTTGGCTGAGGAGGAGGGTCGCGGCCGGGGCTGGCAGTGGGTGGCGCCGCCGCGGCCAGGGCGAGGGGGCGTGGCCAGCGCCGTCGCCGTTGTCATTGAGGATAAGGGGCCAAGGGGGTTCCACTGTGGGGTTCCCACCCGCGCCCCGCCGCCCCGCTCCGCGCCCGTTGTCCCGCCCCGCCCCGACCTGCGCCGCCCCGCGCCTCGCCGCACGGCCGCCTGGCTTTTCGGCGGCGCAGCCTCCGCCGCCCGCCCGGGCCTTGGGCCTTGGTCCCGATCCGCCGCCTCCTTCGCCCTCGCTTCCTGTTGCCTCGCGGGGACTCTCACCTCTCGAGCTTTGGGGCGCAGGGGCAGGTTGCCCACGCCCCGAACTCCCCACCATCCTTAAAACAGCGGATATGAATGGGCGAAAGCCAGAATGGTCATTTTATCAATTCTGAGTTAACGTGTTTATTTCAGGCTATATTTCAGTGGCAATATATTTGTATGGTTTTAACGAACAATTGAAATGCCGTCGTTTTAATGATGAAACAAAGCATCACGACTTTTCAGTAATATTGACTTAAATAAACAGATTTCTCAGAATTTATAAAATGACCCTTATACCGTTCTGGTTTTTACCCATTCCTATGTATTATTTTTCTTTTACATTCTGTAAGTGCAAATTAATATTTACTGTTTTACAAATTTAATTAGTTACATGAAAAGCTTGAGGTAGTAACAAGGTTCGCATTTCCCGACTTCGGAATGTAGCTAAAGAGACACTTGGATCAAAATCGAGAAATTTCCATTTACGAATAAGAGGTTTACGATGGTTTACTAATACTGCTCGAAGCTCTTCTTAAATTCATGGCAATACAAATGTATAAAAAATTTACAAGAAGTAAATGTTCTTGAAATATTTCTCCCGTAGATATACTTCTCCAGGGCTGTTCATTTCTTTACAGGGCTCCTGCCTCTCGAAATACTGGATAGTGCTAATCTGTGCGTTAAAAATCAAACAATGAAAAATCATCGAAATTTTAATATATGCTGATAATGTAAATTGTACATTTTTGTCCATTTATGAGGGTTTTTTATGAGTAGCCAACCTGTAAAAGTAAAAAAAAAAAAAAATCAAACGTTTCCTTTCTTAAATGGATCGTCAATGGTATTTAATTATTTTTTTCTTCTATCGCGATATGGTGCCATGGCTTCTGACATAATAATAGTTTATTGTTCATTTTGAAACATTGAAATATAAAATATCTGGGAATGCATACCTTGCCACCGGACAAACTGAAAACTTGGATTTCTCAGGCGGGATTCGAAGTCGCAGCCATGCAGAAACTTGAGCGCAATGTCTCAAGCCCCTGATCCCTCATTTTCATTGTTCTTGTGATTTTTGTGATTAACAAAAGCATTCACGAACCTACTTGAAAGGGAACATTTCAAAACTAGTTTACGTAAGAGTTTGCATTCTATTATTCAGTTTTGTCATCGGGATGTGCGATGAGTAAATTGTGAAAGCATTACGTTGAGCCACAGTGCCTGGAGAGGTAAGTGGGCCGTGGGTAATGGGGAAGGAGGCGGCGGCGGCGATTAATGGGGTTCGGTTCGCGAGAGGTCCTACGCGCTGCCCGTAATTGCGGGTGATGAGAAAGGAGAGTTGCTACACGGAGAGGGCGGCGCCGAGGTGGCAGGTACAAAACGTGAACACAGTGGCCAGGCGTTGCGTAAGGGCGAAATCTCGAACGAGGAATAATAATAATAATAAAAATAGTAATAATTAATAATATCCAACAACGCCTCCACCACTGCTATTGATAGAGTGAATGAGAGATCATTGATTCCCGGTGCGTCAACTGCTAAGGTCATTACTCTCTTAGATGTACCAGCACCTCCTGGATGTGGTCGCTGGATGAAGAGATCCGGCGCCAATCTAGTGTTGGCTGCCGGGGTTTTCCTCAACCAGGTATCTCCCACCAGCGGGACACCTCAGCGGGGCGCCTCAGCCGGGACAAACTATAAGCTCCTGAGCGGTTTCCCAGTATGTGTGTGTTTATGTGGGTATAAGTTAGAAGTGGGATATAACAAGGAAGGGAAAGAAAAGATCGCGCGCGGTCCGTAGCCCGTTTACTAGGGTACCGCTCCGGCATTCGCCTGGTGTTAATCGGGAAACCACGGAGAACTACCGACCGTAGCAGCCGGTCGCTAGAAATCTCCCCCAGACAGCGACTGAATTCCGCCTACCTGACAAACTTCAGTCAAAAATCCCGGCACGGTTCGGACTCAAACCAAAGACGTAGGACTTCCCGGTCACAGGCACTGCAGTGACATCCGTTGATGCCCTGAGCCACCCGTTCCGGTCCACCGCCAGCTCCCATCGCAACGGGCACTCCCCGCCTCGCTCCGGTGTCGTTGGCAGCGGCGGCGGCGGCGGCGGCAGCAGCCCTTTGAAGCAGCGGCACCTGCGGGTGTTTACAGTTTCTGGGTCAGCGTGCGAACGGCGGCGCACGCGAGCACATGTGCGTCACCCCCCCCCCCTCCAGCGCCGCCGCCGAATTAGTTTCGCGGGCGCGGGCCCCAGGGCCGGGCCCGCCGCCGCCGCCGCCGCCCCCTTCTTTCCCGCCCTCGGTTGGCGGCGCGCCAACTGGCGGTCCGCTCGCGCGAGCCCTCCACCGCCTCCCCTCGATTCTGCGCCAGCCCTCGCCCCCCGTACGCCTGCCGACCCTCGTGCCTACCCAGCAACTAACCCTTCGTCGGTTCCGTCCCAACGTCCATCCGTGCTCCGTGATCTAAACTCCTCGAACTTACACCCAATTATTTTCGCCAACCAACCTCTAAATCATTCGCCCACAAACATCCAACCAAAACCGCTTCTAACCTCCAAGTAATTCCCAACTAATACTCCCTGTAACTACCAAGCAATTACCAAATGAAGCCTTCAATCAGTTCTCAAACTATTTCGCTGTCTAACCCCAGACTTGTCTCTCAATCAGTTCTCAATCTATCACCAACCTATCCCCCAACTAACCTCACAAAAAATGTACAACCACCTCCATAGCCAAACCCACAGTTATCACGCAGTCAACTTTATTTCGCCGACCCACAACCAACCTCACAGCCAATCCCTTAATTGAACAACAAACAACCCCATGAATTTTCGGCTATCCGGGAGACGCCGCGGCGTTGGCTGGGGTGCCGACGTTTCGCCTGACATGTCGCAGTCTTCGTCAGCAGTGACTGCCCTGAGGAAGCCTGCGACATGTCAGGCGAAACGTCGGCACCCCAGCCAACGACGCGGCGTCTCCCGGATAGCCGAGAATTCATGGATTCGAGCCGCGGAAGCTTACGTATACAAACAACCCCATGGTCACCTCCGTCAGCCCATGCAGGGCCCCATCAACCTCCGTCCAGCGACCCACCCCACGCCCATTACTTTCCACTTCGTCTTTTCTCGTCTTTCGTTTCGAGTCACTAGCCACACCTGTTGCGTCTAGGGGGAGAAAGATTACTTCACGACGATGGAATCTGTGTATTATGTTGCTGATGAGTTGCTAAAACGTCTTCTGAACCGGTTGCTGTTTCGTGAGCGTCTTCAAATACGCAATATGAAATAATTCAACGGATGTAAACGTGACTTCTTTTGGGGGAATTTATTTGCATTTATCTCCATCAGTTTACCTTTTATAGCAGTCTTACAGAAGTAGCATCTGTTAAAAGATATTTCGTGGAGAATTTATTTAATGTGTTGTTCATATTGTGATGAAGCCCGTAAAAAATGTACTATTTGCTGCACCCAGTACGAAAGAAATGGAATGTTTCTTCATGAAAAGGATGTAAATCGGCAAGATGTTTTGTTATTTTTTTAATTTTCGGGGTCATACTAAAAACTTGTTTTGCCAAGAAAATACCTGATTTGCTGAACAAACTGTGATTCAATGGAGAAGTATAAACAAGTCGTACGAGAGCAACAAACAACTCAGAAAAAATTGTTTTAATTAAAGAAATAAAATTTACTGCGCTGAAAACAATTTACGACCGACGTTTCTTCGGATGTCTGTTTGCTTCCCACATACAAGGGGGGTATTTATTTATTATTTTATTCAAGAGGGTTACGTTGATATAATTTTCAAATATAAAAATACATATTATTTAATCAATATATCTTCGTTACTGATGAGTCAATGCTTTAAAAAATTATATTTGCACTTATTTTTTAAATAACTTGGTATCAATGCAGGGTGCATTTTGACAACAGCTTTCTGGCATTCGATATAAAATAAGTGTATTAAATAACGTAAATCATTTGCCATGCTATTTTTTATAACTAAATATTTCAGTCCTGATTTCATCGCTGTTGATTATGGAATTACTGGTATGGTCAGGGACAAATAAACACATCTCCTACATATTTATTCTCCATACGTTCCGCTGTCGGACTGTAAAATAATTATTCAGCCTCATTTCATTTAATATTTCTTGGCTTTGATCAATTTTGGCCCTCAGAACCAGAAAGATTTGACAAAGATGATGTCAAAAAAGGTGAATATCATGGATGGCTGACACATTGATCTTTGACATTATAAATATTTGTGGAAAACGCGTTTAAAGCAATCCGGCGCTAACCCAAACTGCAACACGGTTATTTTAACCTTCTTTCCTGGAGACATCAAGCGATCAGGACTTTCAAAAGGAGCGCCCTAACCCGACTACAGTGGCCGAAGGTCTCCAGTTCCATTCCACCTGGTGGAGTCTGCAAAATACTATCTTCGAGGAATTTCTGTTTCATTTTTAGAACTTTTGCTTTTCCAATATTTCATACAATAAACACGTTTCGCTTACATAATTACCTTCATTCATATGCTGAGGGGAAAAGAGAGGTTGGAGAACGCTGCGTTCGAGTACTTCAGAGAGAGGAGAGAGAAAAAAATGTGACTGTCTACATTTCAAAGACACAATTAACTACAAAGACGGGCATAATATGTTTTATTGAATTACCGTGGCTTAACATAATTCAATTCAAACCTCTTCCCGGTTGATATGTCAGTATCAAACAATATTTAAAATATTTATGTGACATTTTGACATTAATTGTCATTATGCCATGGCATTTCTACATGTTTTAAATATTGATGCTGACCTTTTAACGTGGGAGAGGTTTGAATGAAACCATGTAAACTTCGTGAGGAAACGGACACATCAGTCCCAGTTACGTTGTAGTGTAAAATGTTTATTGTCGATACAAGTGCAAACTGTAATAAAACGTATTATATCCGTCTTTGACTCTATAATAGAGGGTTACAATACCCCATTAAATTTAGACAGACGGTCCCGTGAAAAACGTTAAAAAAAAAAAAAAAATCGCTGGCGGGGGCGAGCTGGTTCGACGGTCCGAAAGCTGCGACGCACCGCGCGTGCGCACGGCCCCGCGAATTGGCGCAGGGCAGGGCGGGGCAGGGCAGGGGCAGGGCTGGAAAGGGGAAGGGGGAAGGGCGAGGAAGGGCAGGGCGAAAGGGCGCGCGGCGCTGCCTTGGCAACGCAGGCGGCGCGTGCCGCGTTCCCGGCGCCCCCACTTTGCGCTGTTTGCCCAAGGCGCACGCTTCCTCCGCGGCGGGGGCGGGGGCGTCAAGGGCGAAGGGCCGTCTAACGACCCCGGCTCTTCGCCCCCCGCCACCGCCCCGCCCCGCCCCGCCCCGCCTCGCCCCGCTAATGCGCGCTCTACATGCGCGGCGAGCGCCGGGGCTAATGAGTCTTAATTTCGGAGCCCTTAAGAATGGGATTCAGTATGATTAGTAAGGTGATTCACTTGCGAAGATTCCGGGGCTCAAATTTTCTCTGAATTCTCTCGTTAATAAATTGGACT
>JAZDUA010001346.1:45000-96437 GCA_038098605.1 Gryllus longicercus | reverse complement strand
ACCACACCTTTACGCTGTACTGAACGTCACAATCAAGCGGTGTGTTCATGGAAGAGATCTAAAAGTATCTACGCTTGCAGTAGGGGGCGAACATTTGTCACCATCAAATCATTCCATCAATTCCGCCGAGTCAAACTTGAAATTGGCGGTCCGGATGCCCGAGATCGCTAAGGCAGTTGTGCCTTACTGATCTCGGACCGAAGGATCGCGGGTTCGTGTCCCGCCTCGGACATGGTTGTATTGTGTTCGTCCTTTCACCCCCTATCATCATCATATCGTGTCATCCTAACAGTTACCATACCGTTACACGCAATCGTGGTCGCTAATGACCTAGAAGTTGATGCGACTTTAAGTAACAAAAAATTGAAACGTCATATGCGAAAAGCTCTTGGTACCAAGGTAACGGTCAGCATCTCATCCCGCGCGTGACACCTGGGTAGTGCTGGTGATCAGGTGCGCTGACGAAATAATAGTCTGGACGCAAACAGAGAAATCATATCACAACGGAAATGATAGATCATTGCGATCTCCACCTGCGCAGCCATTTCAAGACCTTCTTCCACAGATGCGGAGTCTGTGGAACACACAAAAGAAACAGTTCAAGTTGAAAAGCCAGAACTGGCAGAGAGAAAATTCAAGGGATATAAAGTCCGTAAGGAGAACATCCCCCACCTAGGAAGTGTCCGCTTCAACAATAGAGAGGAGAAACAGAAGAAACGCCTAATAATTGGAAGGAGAAGACTGTTCAGGAGCAGTACGCAAGAAAAGGATAGTTAACGGACTGTGACTCCAGGATCGCTGAAGCATGGTTCTTTTTAAAAAAGACACTGAAGGTCTGTTCGCAGAACCCCAGAAAAAACATCTTGAACTAAGACCATTAGACAAGTCGAAAATTACAGATACGTTAAATTCTCAAATAGGAGAGCGATGTACAGGGATTGGGAGCAGAAATAGGACAAGCCAGAAACTAAGAAATAACTCGCAAGAACAAATGAATCTTAAGTTAAAGCATCTATTCTTTCGGAAAAGATAAAATAAACTATTACCCATGACGGCAAGGATACTTGAAAAGCTCAAGAAAGATTACTCACGGGCACGAAGAAGCTCATGCGATAATACCTTCATTGAAGGGTAGTCTCTTTGTTTATTAATATTACAACACATTAATTATTTTCTCTTTCTTTACGCGTGATTTAATATTTTTTTATACCTGGTCAATTACAATTTCACTTGTCAATTCCTTCTTTTTCAATAATCTAATTGACAAAATCTTTATTTTATATCTAGCCTACTATAAAATTACTGCCTACGCAATTTTTAATAATGATTAATTGTTTTACGTTATGGTTACATAATTATTAGAAAATTAACTATTTTTATGTAGAATATACGTAAGGAGGGAGGATTTTTCTGTTCTGTAATTGCGGCTCGATGGATTTGAGTGAATCGTCCGGCAATGGTTTGGTAGATTTGCACAATACAGTATCAATTTTCTTATCCTATGACAGAAATGACGAATATTAAAATGATACGATGATATTTCTTTCCTATGCCACTATATTCAAATGCAACGAGAACTCCCACTATATAAAAATTCATCAGTTATAGGTGCGACATTGGCGAAGATCATGATGGAATACTACAATTCTCAGGTGAAGCGTATGACATATTGGAAATGCTACTATTTATGTTTGAATTAATGGTAATTATACCCTACCCTTACACCTTACACTGATGAAAAATGCACAAAAACAAACGAACCAACCAACCAAAACGGCTGGTAAGAAACATTTTTTCAAACAATGGCGGTTGTTTATGTCAAATCAAAGCTACATTAACAACCACAATAAGAGATATAAAATTTTGTGGGATTAATCGGTAACATAATATCACGGATGCTTCACACGCCACCGCAATAGTGTCAAAAGCCAGCAAGAAAATCAGAAAACTTCATTGAAACATCGAGAGTTAAATTACTTCCTCCTTTCATGATATTCTTGTTGAGCATATAGAACAGCCAAGTACGACGAAAGGCGAAGTTTAAAATAACTTGATTGACCTCAGCGAATCGATACCAATTTACAGCCCTTAAAATAAACTTGAGTTCATCTTGATCGACGATTCGTTTCTAACGGCAGCTCAGCTTTCGCCCTTCCCAAAATGCAAACGAGCGGTGAAGGCTGATTACTTTTGTGAAGAGGCAGAAATCTTTGATTCACAAGAGAAACTTTCCTTCTAATGTAAGTCACCAAAAGTTTCAAGCACTTAATACCTAATTTTCATGATTATAATCTCAGATTTCTAATTTACATGCAAATTAGGTTGCACGCACAGACATGAAACAGCAAACGTTAAATAATTTTAGATAATTAATTTTGACTTTCTTACAGTGAGGAAGAGGGTTTACGTTCGCAGTAAAGAGAATAAATTACATATTAATATTCTGCTTCCACCTTCAAAATTAGGTTTAACGAGTGAGTAGGATAAAATCATCCCACACAACGATGAAAATAAAACGTGAAATTAGTATTATGATGTTACGAATTTACGGTCCTGTAAAAGTATAATGAAACCATTATGCTAATGATTCATAGATCAAGTCCTAAATTGTAATGTTTGATAATTGTAACAGTGATATAGTGTGATGCATGAACTATACAGGTGTCTACACGATTTACGACCGTTTTTACCGGCCTTAATCAGGAGCTTAGACGGTCGTCAAACCACTGAAGGAGCGTTACCCGCCTTATTTATGATTCACCAAGGTCGGTTCGCCTACCATCGAAATATTCGTCAAATTTTGACAGGCAGTTTCCCTGCCATCAACGCGCGTTACGACTCAAACTCGTACTGTGAGATTGAGGTGTATCAAACGCGTGCATTGTATCTCATTACTCTAATGCTGTTCAAGTGGGGTGGGGGTGATATCAGGGAGATAATTTTGATGCTTGACGTTTTTCTTATTTAGAAATCATCGGTCTAAAACGAGAAATTACTCAAAAAATTAATTTTTTTATTAATTTGACGATCTTTAATTTGTAACCCGATACAAATATCGAAGATACAAGTATTCCTGAAGACTTTAGAAGAAACAAAACCGCGTCTAGAATATCCCACAAACAAAACATTCTCTACTGCTCATGCAGCAGTAGTTGATAGCTTTAAGATTTTACGTTGCAGGACATTGTCTCCGGCGATTGCAATTAAGTTTTCTCATCCACAGGGTGCCAACACAGTACAAGTATTCTTCCACGGGGCCAGAGGTATTGAAGTAACATCAGACGATACCCTGACCCACCTCTCCCGGTAGCATTTATTTTCAATAATTTTTCAATTGCAATGCATAGAAAATATTTTTTGAGGGCACGTCTGCTACTTGGATCATTCGTCCGGTAAGTGCAGTGCGTTATATCTCGGGAGGCGTCGGTGTTCCTCCACTGATTGTTGGTGAATATCGGTGCAGACTTAGATGCCGCTTGCTAATTTATTCCTCTACCAGATACTTCTCTGAGCTGCCGAATCAGTCTTCCAACATGTGTGACAGTGTCGTAATGTGAAAGGGAAAGTAGGGGCCAATGATGAGGTAGGAAAGTTCGCGCGCGGTCTGTGCCCCGTTTCTTAGGATATAGCTCCGGATTTCGCCTGTTTTGATCGGAGAATCCACAGAAAACTACCCACCAGGACATCCGTTCGCTAAAATTATCTTCCGGACAGAGATTTAATTCGTCGAAGCAATCTAGCTAGACTCGAAAATTCTCCAACACCAAGTCTCGAACCCTAGGACCTCCCGGTTAAGAATGCGGCAGAGGCAACGGAAACAATGTCGTGGTGGTTGTGGTGGTTGTGGTTGTGGTTGTGGTGGTGGTGGTGGTGGTTGTGGTGGTTGTGGTTGTGGTGGTGGTGGTGGTTGTGGTTGTGGTGGTGGTTGTGGTTGTGGTGGTGGTAGTGGTAGTGGTGGTGGTAGTTGTGGTTGTGGTGGTGGTGGTTGTGGTTGTGGTTGTGGTGGTTGTGGTGGTGGTTGTGGTTGTGGTGGTTGTGGTGGTTGTGGTGGTTGTGGTGGTGGTTGTGGTGGTTGTGGTGGTGGTTGTGGTGGTGGTGGTTGTGGTGGTGGTGGTGGTTGTGGTGGTTGTTGTTGTGGTGGTGGTGGTGGTTGTGGTGGTTGTTGTTGTGGTGGTGGTGGTGGTTGTGGTGGTTGTTGTTGTGGTGGTGGTGGTGGTTGTGGTGGTTGTTGTTGTGGTGGTGGTGGTTGTGGTGGTTGTTGTTGTGGTGGTGGTGGTGGTGGTTGTGGTGGTTGTTGTTGTGGTGGTGGTGGTGGTTGTGGTGGTTGTTGTTGTTGTGGTGGTGGTGGTTGTGGTGGTTGTTGTTGTGGTGGTGGTGGTGGTGGTGGTGGTGGTGGTGGTTGTGGTGGTTGTTGTTGTGGTGGTGATGGTGGTTGTGGTGGTTGTTGTTGTTGTGGTGGTGGTGGTGGTGGTGGTGGTGGTTGTGGTGGTGGTGGTGGTTGTGGTGGTTGTTGTTGTTGTGGTGGTGGTGGTGGTTGTGGTGGTGGTGGTGGTGGTTGTGGTGGTTGTTGTTGTGGTGGTGGTGGTGGTGGTGGTGGTGGTTGTGGTGGTGGTGGTGGTTGTGGTGGTTGTTGTTGTTGTGGTGGTGGTGGTGGTTGTGGTGGTGGTGGTGGTTGTGGTGGTGGTGGTGGTGGTTGTGGTGGTTGTTGTTGTGGTGGTGGTGGTGGTGGTTGTGGTGGTTGTTGTTGTGGTGGTTGTGGTGGTTGTTGTTGTGGTGGTGGTGGTGGTTGTGGTGGTGGTGGTGGTTGTGGTTGTTGTGGTGGTGGTGGTGGTGGTTGTGGTGGTGGTGGTGGTTGTGGTTGTTGTTGTGGTGGTGGTGGTTGTGGTTGTTGTTGTGGTGGTGGTGGTGGTTGTTGTTGTGGTGGTGGTGGTTGTTGTTGTGGTGGTGGTTGTTGTTGTGGTGGTGGTGGTTGTTGTTGTGGTGGTGGTTGTTGTTGTGGTGGTGGTGGTTGTTGTTGTGGTGGTGGTGGTTGTTGTTGTGGTGGTGGTGGTTGTGGTGGTGGTGGTGGTTGTTGTTGTGGTGGTGGTGGTTGTGGTTGTTGTTGTGGTGGTGGTGGTTGTTGTTGTGGTGGTGGTGGTTGTTGTTGTGGTGGTGGTGGTTGTGGTTGTTGTTGTGGTGGTGGTGGTTGTTGTTGTGGTGGTGGTGGTTGTGGTGGTTGTGGTGGTGGTGGTGGTTGTTGTTGTGGTGGTGGTGGTTGTGGTGGTTGTGGTGGTGGTGGTGGTTGTTGTTGTGGTGGTGGTTGTGGTGGTTGTGGTGGTGGTGGTGGTTGTTGTTGTGGTGGTGGTGGTTGTGGTGGTTGTGGTGGTGGTGGTGGTTGTTGTTGTGGTGGTGGTGGTTGTGGTGGTTGTGGTGGTGGTGGTGGTTGTTGTTGTGGTGGTGGTGGTTGTGGTGGTTGTGGTGGTGGTGGTGGTTGTTGTTGTGGTGGTGGTGGTTGTGGTGGTTGTGGTGGTGGTGGTGGTTGTTGTTGTGGTGGTGGTGGTTGTGGTGGTTGTGGTGGTGGTGGTGGTTGTTGTTGTGGTGGTGGTGGTTGTGGTGGTTGTGGTGGTGGTGGTGGTTGTTGTTGTGGTGGTGGTTGTGGTGGTTGTGGTGGTGGTGGTGGTTGTGGTGGTTGTGGTGGTGGTGGTGGTTGTTGTTGTGGTGGTGGTTGTGGTGGTTGTGGTGGTGGTGGTGGTTGTTGTTGTGGTGGTTGTGGTGGTTGTGGTGGTGGTGGTGGTTGTTGTTGTGGTGGTGGTTGTGGTGGTTGTGGTGGTGGTGGTGGTTGTTGTGGTGGTGGTGGTGGTTGTTGTTGTGGTGGTGGTGGTTGTGGTGGTTGTGGTGGTGGTGGTGGTTGTTGTTGTTGTGGTGGTGGTGGTGGTTGTGGTGGTTGTGGTGGTGGTGGTGGTTGTTGTTGTGGTGGTGGTGGTGGTTGTGGTGGTTGTGGTGGTGGTGGTGGTTGTTGTTGTGGTGGTGGTGGTGGTTGTGGTGGTTGTGGTGGTGGTGGTGGTTGTGGTGGTGGTGGTGGTGGTTGTTGTTGTGGTGGTGGTGGTGGTTGTTGTGGTGGTGGTGGTGGTTGTTGTTGTGGTGGTGGTGGTGGTTGTTGTGGTGGTGGTGGTGGTTGTTGTTGTGGTGGTGGTGGTGGTTGTTGTGGTGGTGGTGGTGGTTGTTGTTGTGGTGGTGGTGGTGGTTGTTGTTGTGGTGGTGGTGGTGGTGGTTGTGGTGGTTGTTGTTGTTGTGGTGGTGGTGGTGGTTGTGGTGGTTGTTGTTGTGGTGGTGGTGGTGGTGGTTGTGGTGGTTGTTGTTGTGGTGGTGGTGGTGGTGGTTGTGGTGGTTGTTGTTGTGGTGGTGGTGGTGGTGGTTGTGGTGGTGGTTGTGGTTGTGGTTGTGGTGGTGGTGGTTGTGGTGGTGGTGGTTGTGGTGGTGGTGGTTGTGGTGGTGGTGGTTGTGGTGGTGGTGGTTGTGGTGGTGGTTGTGGTGGTGGTTGTGGTGGTGGTTGTGGTGGTGGTTGTGGTGGTGGTGGTGGTGGTGGTGGAGGGAAGCTTGTTTCGATCCCTCACCGATCTCACTACGCAAAGAGGCTGTTCACGTGCTTCTCGTAATCAAAATTCCATATCCTACGTACATATTTTATATCCCGGAGAAAACTCGTATGGTTTGCTGAAAACTAGAGTGCACTTATTTCTGTAGAAGTATAACGTTTGTTCAGACACGCTGAATTAATTTTAAGGTATGATAAGCAACATTTTATTTTTTAAAAATTGAAAATCCGCATATGAGGCAATTTCATTCATCATCTTCAAATTTTATTTTATACATTTTATATTTCTTCTGAGATATTTTTGAAAAAAATATATACATATGTACATATTTTACGTTTTTTATTACAGTAAATTGCGATAGAATGTATTGTCCACACTAACACTCTGGAACGTGGTTTCAACCTGTTATAGCTACATACTAATCTATAACGTACGACACTTTTGAAACCAAGCAGGGGATTTTGGGAACGAAATTATGAGTGATGGATATTCAACACCATGCATGTGTCCTCGCGAGTAGCGCTGAGCTGCCTGTGTCGAAAGTTCTGTCGCCATTTTAACCATCTGGCACGATTACACGACTTACATACTAACCAATGGTAACATAGAACATTTATTATATTGAGCACATAACATGCTTACTTTGCCTTATACGTACATATAAACGGAGCAATATACAGTGTAGGGAAAGTTATGTAACGCTGGGCGAAAAAAACGGCGGATTTCCGCCAGAAAAAAGTCATTGCCGGGCCCTGATAACGAAAAAGTGAATAAACCTTGCTGATAAATTATTTACACATTTCATTAATTTTTAATTACATAATTTAAGTTAGTGATAGAACTCTCATTAAATTATTGGTAGCATTTATCCGATAATTACATTTACATTCAATTTCCTGACAACTTGTAATACAATTTTAAAAGCGTATTTAATTAATCAATTAATATTCACGCAGTTGCAAAAAATACGTATTACAAAACTAAAAAAGGAAACTTTCTTAAATGGGAAAATTGGTTTTCAGTGCACGACTGGCTTCCTTGCGTTCTTTGTCGATGTAGTTCCTGCAATCTAAGTTGTGATTAAAACAGAAGGCGTTGAAAGTCTTCTACTGCTGCTGTCCTCTTTGTCTGCTGCCGTTTCGTGTTCTGGCCATTGTGACTATCGATAAAGCAGGATGTTATTACCTGCTCGCCCACGTCTTTCCTGGGGGTTAAAACTCGATACTTCCTCGCGCTCCCGAACATCCACACTGAACGCCTCTGCTTTTGGCACATTTTGGTTTCAAACGCGTGGAAAAGCAAACATCCTAAAGGCTTTGGAGGGTCAATGGCAGAAAAACCTTGCAATACTCTCATCGTTTCGAATTCAGGCCCGGACGTCGGATTTCGTCGAGAGCGATCTCGCATGAAGCTAGGTTCAGATGAAACATTTCAGTTGATCACACGGCAGATTGAAATGCGGCCTAGCATTATGTTTACGAAAGTGAATGCTGATCTGATATTGAACGTATTTTCCGCTGTATACTATAATATAATATACCTTTCTGTAGTATAGGGAGTGCGTAATAATGAGGTTGACGAGATAATTATTTGAATTTTGTGGGCAATTTTTCACAAAGAATCTTTTCAAAATGTTCGGAGAAATGGCTGCTTCTTTTTTCTGTATTACTCTTATAGAGTTATGCGCATTTATAAATATGGTACAATGGCGATTTTCATAAAAAGCTGTGAAATTTTGAAAGCTGCAAAAGTTCAAAGATTTTTCGAACCTTTCCTTCACGTCGAATACTGAGACTTATGTATTTTTCATTGAATTATATCCCTCAATTTTATATCTTTGAAGGATGTAGTACAATTTTTAAAAAAATGAGTCGTTGTTGGGAAATAACATTCAGAAGAGGAAAGGATTCAGTGTGCCGCGTATTTCCACTGCCTATTGGTTCCTTGTGATGAGTTTGTAGACTGTTAAAAGAGCATCCGGTTGATGCATGTTTCTTTATAAATATTCATTTGCTATTCGAGTATTCCAAGAGTTATTTGTCATTGACCCTCCAAAGCCTTTAGGATGTTTGCTTTTCCACGCGTTTGAAACCAAAATGTGCCAAACGCAGAGGCGACCAGTGTGGATGTTCGGGAGCGCGCGGACGTCCGAGTTAACCCGCTCGAAGGATGTGAGTGGGCAGGTACTAACATCCTGCTTTATCGGTAGTTGCAATGGCAGTACACAAAAAGACGGCAGGCAGACAGGGAAGCAGCAGTAGAAGACCTTCAGCGCCTTCTTTTTTTAATCGCAACTTAGATTATAAAAACTACATCGACAACAAGGGAGCCATTCGTGCACTGAAAAGCAATTTTCCCATTGAAGAAAGTTACTTTTTTTGTTCAGTATTAAGTATTGTTTGCATCTGCGTGAATGTATATCTTGATTAATTAAATATGATTGTTAAATTATATTACAATTTGTCAGGGAGTTGAATATAAATGTAATACATAATAGAGGCATGACGCAGAGCATTTAATTATCAGATAAATATTACCAATAATTTAATCAGAATACTATCAGTAACATTAATTTTGTAATTAAAAATTAATGAAATGTGTATGTAGAAATGAAATATGTTTTAAACTATTGAGGACGATTTTCCTTAGGAAAATGTAGTCCGATTCGAGGATGAGGAAACTAGTTTTGACCTAATGAGAAGTTTTGAAAAATGAAGTAGGAGTTGATAATGTATTGTAAACATTTTTTTGTGAAGTCAAGTATAAATGATTAGAAAGAATCAATTTGAAGTTCTCGGTGAATTTGTTTATTGGACATAAACAAAGGAGCATGTACAAATTTGCGAAGGAAATTATTTTGAATTATTTTAAATTCGTTAAAATATACAGTACAGGTAGTACACCACATAGGACAGCCATATAAAAGAGAAGACCTAATAATAGCGTTTTGTGTAACAAGATTTCACAATTAAATCGGAATTTGGAGTTTTTATTTATTAAAGGATATCATTTTTAAATATATCTTTTTCCATTTGTAGTATGGATGTGAGATTACCATGTAAGCCTTTGATTCAAATAAGCGCCAAAATATTTAACAGGATTATTATTTTTAATCCAAGGAATAGTATTATTGTTCATGATAAAAGGAGAAGGTTATGATTTGTTGAAGAAGGTGATTGAAGTTGTACAACGGGCCATGCATGGAGTAGTTGCATTAAAGTAAGGATACTGTTGATACCGTAGGCCCAAACATTGACATAAAATGACGATGCATTATCGTTTCTTAACAGTGAAAGCTTTTATTCAGAAATTCTGAAGACCACCGATCAACTCACCAACTGGTGACCTGAAAGAAGACAAGAGGTTCGAGAAGAAAATATTTTATAAGATAGCGGTGAAGTGTATGAAGATCTTCGAAGAATGGAAGAGGGAACATACATAAAGAAAATTGTGGGGAGGATCACTGCAGAGAGAAGGTGAAGGAATGTGAATGATGGTGCGATTGGGTGAAAGTAGCCGGCTGAGTAAACTTGAGAGTTGACGTCTGAGCGAAAGAAATACGGAAGTGACCAAAAGAAAGTAACGTTTTTGTGTAACGTTAATAGATAAAAATGAGCTTTAATCGATTAATATGAGCAATTACGTTTATTCATTTTTTGGTGAAAACCAAAGAGTTAGTTCATATGGTGCTTGTTCTTTTGACTAAGGCAGTTAATTCATTTAAATATAAACGCAAGCTTCTACATTACTGTAACATATTGTCTACTCCCTTGCCTTGACAATGCCAAGTTGCATCGTTGATCGCACAAAGTGATCTTGGAATTCAACAGTGACGGATGCATCCGGCGCAACCTGTCTAGAAGGTGCAAATCTTTTTTTTTCTTCGCCGTGAGCCCTGTCACGTTGTTCGCGGCGGAGACAAGTGGTGTCACATTAATAGAAACCGGGTCTTGGTCACTGTATTACAAAGCGATGACGCGGGGCAACTGGCCACAAGTCAAGGCCAATCGCAACGATTTCCTTTGCGCTGATTTTTTAGTACGCGGATTCGAAAGAGATTCGATTGCGAAAGAAGATATTATGAAATAGAGACAGCTGTCTGTTAAATTAATGATTCCATTTCTCATTGATTTATTTAAATTAATAAGGTCCTCGCAGCAGATTAAATTATTCATGTTTTGTTGCAGTTATTCACGAAATCAATAAACTTACAAAATGGCGGAGCCGCGGTAATAGGAAGCAATGTGTTCATTTTCTTATTGGTCTTCTCCACTGGATACAGAGATAGCTCTTCGTCTACCAGACAGAGCATAAAAATCTTATTTCTATTCTTTTTCCACACACTTTTGTTGTGTTAACTAATAAAGAACCGGAAAATAGTTTTGAATAGGCCATTCTCTCGTTTCACAATCTGAATGTTATGAAACAAATAAAAAAATCTCGTAGCATATTTTACTGGAGATAGCTCTGACGAATACAGCAGCCGTCTGAAGGAGGTTTCTAGCCACCGACTGCAATAATTGATATTATTCCGTGGTTTATCCGATCAATACCAGGCCCGAAAAGTACCCTAACAAACTCCCAAGCGCGATCTTACCTTCCTCATTCTTGTTCCTTCCTTCCCCTTACACACATTCGCACATCCGCAAATACTTTTAAGAATATTAACGAAAAGTAAAAACTTGTCCTATATGGTAATTATCTTTCAAACATTTGGAGCCATTTTTAAGAAACTGACGGTTAAGCGATGCAGTAAATTACATGTTTTACACTTTCCTACGTGTATTATCTCATACCCTATAGACGTGACGAGTCGCGAGCTTAGGGCGTATTCGGGCTGAGGCGCGGTGCCCCACTGACAAAGGAACCAGCAGAGAGAACATCCCGCTAGCCAACGTGTATGTCGGAGTCAAATCTCACGTTGCAACAGGGGAGGATTACTGCCACCTCTTGGAATGTAACAAGCACTACACTTACGGGACTATTGAACATATTCATTAACGATACAGAATGTTCAGTCATGTTCTGAAAGTGTGGTTTAGTAAAAATAACGGAATTAGTCTATTACGACCGGTTGTTCTTAAAATCTGGGGAGGGACCCCGGACTGTCTCGGTCAGATGTCGGAACATTCACGCCAACAGCTAGGGTTGCCACCTTGCCAATTCCAGAAAACCGGAGACCGTTGCGACCGGGGGGGGGTAATTACTGAAATCTAAAAAGAAATTGACACAGACTTTTATTTATTTCTTTAAAATATATTTACATTTCTTTGGTTTCTAGTGATCTATAAATAATTAACATTTATTCAAAATAGTGTTACACATTGCTAACATTCTACTTTTTCCAGCTATACTTTTCGTTGCTCAGAGCTTTTTTTAGCAGAGATATAACATTTATTTCAAATTGTTATTGTATATCTAAATATTCAGCCTTTGATACGAAATGTTGCATATATGTTTTCAATCATTCAAAACCGTTTTCTTAGTTTTCGCACAAGTAATACATGACGTGCAGTTCCCACGAATCACAAATGTACCTTTATCTTAATGTTTCCAAGAAATAATTTTCTAAGAAAAAACGAACGAAAATTCGATCTTGTTCAAAATGAAGATATCGAATAGCATTCCCGGGGGATTATTCTTGAAACTGTTGCGCGATGCGATTGTCGCATAATCGCTAGACGCTGTCTCTGTCTGATATGCGTAGAAAGAAAGAGACAGCGGATGGCGATAACACGAGAATCGCAAGACCAATTTTCATGTTCTGCTCTTTATCTTTCTAATGAAGAAGGAAAGGACAGATTTCTGATGAAATAGAAAAAGCTTTAAATTTTAAGTTGAAAAATCTATTTATTTTGTAAAAAAATTGAAAATGTATTGAAATTGAAATAAAACGGAGATAATTTTTCAAAAACCGGAGACCGGAGATGAAGCTCAAAAACCGGAGTCTCCGGTCTAAAACCGGAGAGGTGGCAACCCTAATCGTACCTGCTCGGCTCGAGCTCAGGGAAGAGCAGGGAAGAGGCGGCTCGGCGCTCGGAAAAATGCAGCCAGCTTTTGAAATGAAACACGCAGTAAAGTATCGTTAGTATAGCAGTCTGCTTATCGGCTAGTCAGCCCTTTGCATGAAAGGGAAGCCGCGCAGCCCATGGTGGAAAGACGTGGGTGAACTACTCCGGCGCACCGATTTTTTGCAGTGCCAGTTTGCGTCACGAACCACGCCACCACAGTACGGCCGCCATGTTGCACGGAGAGCGAAAACTGCTGCGAAACATTGTGAAAGTGGAGCAAAGCAACAAATTCCAACGGCAACCAACGACTCGTCGTTCGGAAAGATGCAGCGGAGATAATTTTTCAAAAACCGGAGACCGGAGGTGAAGCTCAAAAACCGGAGTCTCCGGTGTAAAACCGGAGAGGTGGCAACCCTACCAACAGCGCACTGAGAAGAAGGCGCTCGCGAGCGGTGCGAGGGCGAGAGGCCCGGTGCAGCGCTTGCGTCACCCGTCTTGCGGCCAATTGCCCGAATTAGCGCGGCGGCGCCGGAACCCCCGCTCCTAATTGCGGAGAGGGCCGGCCTCCGCGGCCCGCGCGAGCCAAGCGGCAGGAGTGGGGGAGGCTGGGGGCCTCGCAGTCGAAACCACAAGCGACGACGGAGATGACAGTGTCACTACAATGATGTTACACAATATCATTCAATCTAATGTACATTAATGTATTCATGTAAATGAAACTTAATGTACTTTTACATAAAAAAATTGGTTAATATTTTTGTTCCAGATATTTTACAGATGATATAACCATAAAGCGTTGAAGCTGCCATCTTAACGTACGTGTGTACATTAAATTTAATATATGACAGTGTCACTACAATGATATTACACAATATCATTCAATCTAATGTACATTAATGTATTCATGTAAATGAAACTTAATGTACTTTTACATAAAAAAATTGGTTAATATTTTTGTTCCAGATATTTTACAGATGATATAACCATAAAGCGTTGAATCTGCCATCTTAACGTACGTGTGTACATTAAATTTAATATATGACAGTGTCATTACAATGATATTACACAATATCATTCAATCTAATGTACATTAATGTATTCATGTAAATGAAACTTAATGTACTTGTACATAAAAAATAGGTTAATATTTTTGTTCCAGATATTTTACAGATGATATAACCATAAAACGTTGAATCTGCCATCTTAACGTACGTGTGTACATTAAATTTAACGTGCGTTCACTATAAGTAATTTAATGTACATTTCATTAAAGTAATGCAGAAATTTTTGAGAGCATCAGCTAAAAGATGCCAATGACATAGGAAGATTGTGCACAGCGAATCGTAAAATAATACGATGCATTTTATAGACAACAACGTCCCCTTTTTCTTTTGATACTTTACAAGCGTTTTGCTAAGACATAAAGTAGTTTCGAACAAGGACAGCAGAGTCATCTTTGTTCCTCGCTAATTAAATAGCGTTTACGGAATGACTGAAATTATCTGGTAATCTTAGAGTTTATGATAACGGTCGATTATAATTCGCAGATGCGCCAGGCTCAAAAGTGGCACGGAGCTTTATATTGGTATCTGTATTGATTTCCACTGTGCCAAACTATTTCATAACGATAACAATGAACATGATAACAACTACAACAACCGGGAGAGACAGATTTAACTTTAATCTTCTAAAGTTCTACAGGAAAAAGCCTAAAATTTTAAATAAACCTGAAATAGCAAGAACGACCAATTGAGAAACGAATGGAAAACATTTAGGTGCTAGTTACAAACTTTCAGAAATATGTGTGGTTCACAAGAATATCATGTGTGGTTCACATGAAGAAACGTAGGTAATCAAAATAGGGTAGGTAATACACAACTATATTATGTTGCGTTCTTTCAAAAACGGTGTCAAGAGTTCAATATCCTTTAACTTAAGGGGGATACAACTACATCTTTCAGAGTGATTAAGATATTCTCTTTTCCCCGTATCAGCGAGTCTTTTCTGTAAAAACCTGTAATAGATTAAGAACTCCATCTCCTGTCATCTTCTGATAAAATTGACAAATAATAATAATAATAATAATAATAATAATAATAATAATAATAAGTCACTTCAAATATCTGATATAGACATTATTGAGATGAACGTTGTAGTTACAGCATTCATTTCAAGAATATAGTTAGCATTTGAGGGAAAGAATCAACGCGTAAAAATAGATCAAGTACAATATATTGAACACTGAAATTTTAAGTGGAGAGTGTCTGGTCATAAAACGGTGTCCTCGTTCTACCACTTACCGCAAATTTCGCCGACTTTGAAATTTCGCTTGCCGATGATTCTTTGGTGGGTTCTTTTAGTGACCGTAAGTTTTCAAAGTTCGCTTTACGGCTCTTGCGAGTAGAGGAGACCGCTTGTTACAGCTCTAAAACCACTGCGCAGACTGACTAGATGCACCTTGCACGTTGCTGCACAAGTGCCATGAGAGAGACTGAACGTACCTGCGGCAATGCGACAATACAGTGATCTACTTTTCTCCTCAATTCTTCTTACTCGGAGTAGTTCTTCTGGTACCCACATTTGTATCATATATATCATAGGACATTGAACGCGGACTGCTGATTTGGAAAATTTGATCATACATATCAGCAAAAACAGATCATATATATCATATTGCATTGTATGCGGAAAAACTGATTTATATCGAATCCAGAATGTCCCCGAAGACATCTTTGTCTTGAACGGAGCTGACGAGACAAGATTTTGTGTACGCACTGGAAAAGCGTCCACGGAATGGGAATGAAAGAATCTTGCATGTGTCCAACCATGTAGATGTAGAGTTCAAAACATTTCGTCTGAACTTGTACACTGACAATTATCGTGGCAGATTTTATGTCTGGGTACGTTCTTGAAAACCTGAGCGCAGTTAAATCTGGGAAATATCACAAAACTTGTTTTGCAAACTGCAGTATGTAATATAAGAGGTAGAAAAGTGTAATATAAGAAAGAGTTACAAAATGTCCAAAAACTTTGCGTGTGTGATAGGTAGAAATACAAAATATGTTCTGTTGATCTTTGAAAACATATTTTTTAAATCGAACTTAAATATGTGATGCACGTATGTTTGTTTGGATCTCTGTAAATAGCGTTCGTAAATGTTCAAATTATAAACAAGGCTTCTCCTCCAAAAATTACAAATGGTACAGTTCTCTGGTTTTGCAGAGATTTTGATAAGAAAAATACATTACTTGTAATTGTTTAGAATTAACCAAGAATGAATTATTAGATTCGACTGTAATAAGCGCCGTGATACGTAATGTTATTTACGAATGTTCCTGAACGTAACCTGATAGTGGAGCCACGACGATAGTGCTAGGAAGTCAAGGGCCTGGCATGGTCGTAGTGCCATAGGAGCCATTTGTCTTGGTACCAAACGTAAATATGGGTGACGTATGACTTCGTGCCAACTGCAATCAGATGTTTGCTCTCTCAGAAGCTGAAAGTCGTAGAAACACTGACTATTGTGCGATATTAATAATATACCAGACATTCTGAATATCAGTATGATCAGCCGATGGCACAGGTCATTTATTGTGAATATGTGAACTGTTCTCTATAGAATAAAATGGGATTTCTTTTACTACACTCGGAGGAGAGCAGGCGCAGCACCCAGTGTCTGTCACCTCTTTCTGCATCTGCAGAAGTGTGTCTGGGCAACGATTTTATAGCGACGTTGAGCTTCCAGAGCTACAAAATGAGATGGCTTTGTGCATATTTGGCGTGGGATGGACTGTGTAGTAATGGTTCACTAGACAGGCGTGTTAAACTGGTGATGTTATGTGCGTGAGTTTTTTTGGATCCCCGTAATATTTACCACCAACGCCTTAATCCCCTACCTAGCAGGATTAAGATTAAAGGTATCAACGAGTGTTTGATTACATTTGGTTAGCAGAATGTTTCCCCTCCAACGTAACAGAATCTAGTTTGTATCGGAAAACGAGCTTCAGATTTGATATAACAGGTCTGCCTCCAAACGAGCTACCTTCCCCCCTTCCTCTTGCTTCTAACGAAATGAGGGCTCAAGAAATTTTGGGGAGATACTATGTACGAGAATGTTTGTAATATCGAGTGTCAAAAATGTGACGATTCCTTTCTCATCATTTCATTGTGGAATCATATTTTGCAGTGCTCCTTTCATTGTGATTTTGATAAATATTTCAACAAAATATTCTAAACAATTTCTTAATTATAATTAAATTTGTAAATTTTTTCCATATTATTCTAGTAGTACAAACAAGAATACATTCTATTCGAATTATTGCCAAATGAAAAGTTGTTATTGCAAAATGAATGAAAAGCAAGATGCATTGAACTTCAAATTAATCCTGTAATTTTTGAATAAATATTCAACAATAATATTTAAACAAACCCTTGAGGGGAGAATCCACAACTTAGAAAGTACTATTAACAAATTAATGTCTATCAAAATTAATATTTTCAGTTATAAAGGCCAAATATAACAGAGAAATTAAAAAATCTATAACAATTAACCCATTTTTATTACAATTACATATTTATCACAGAAGCAATAATCCTAAATGGCACGTTTTGCCAATGGCGAACTAAATTTCCCTATTCCGTGGCTGAATAACGAGTCAGGGCGGCTAGTATCCCCGGCAGAAGCCAGAACATAATAATAATAATAATAATAATAATAATAATAATAATAATAATAATAATAATAATAATAATAATAATGTCTTTATTAATGGCGAGGCTCAGGCCATAGGGCCTGCTCTTCCGCCTAACATAAACAGGAGTGAGCACATTTGTTTTCGCAGCGAGTCGGTGCGGCGCGGCGCGGCGCGGCGCGGCGCGGCGTACGATTCACCAATTTGCGCGCCAAGTGGCGTCAGCCCTCTGAGGGCGACAGAGTTCACGGTTGCCGACGAGTTCGGAGGAGTCCATTGGCGGCCCGCAGTCCGCCAGCTGGCGCCGCAAGCCGGCCTCTCGCGGCGAAGATTCCACCCGGGGCAGAGGACCACTCTCGTTTCAGCTAGATTGGGAAAATAGTTTTTCTAAAGAAAATTTTATGATGGCCCCTGTTACAAATCCGACATAATGTGCATTGATCTGTTATTAAGGAAGTGTGGGACATTTTATTTTAAAACCCAACATTTTAATGCATTAATTAACAGTGAATGGTTGATAACAAATGTTTACTCAGTTTTTTGAAATGTTATTCTTGGAGTTGAAATTTCACGCGAAAACTCCAGAAATTAGATATTTGTTAATTGATCCACGGAATTAAAAACAGGATTTTTTGTAGTGTATTGCAAGGATTCACTATTCCATTAATTGATGATATTTCAAGTGAATATTACGTATGTAAACATGAGGGAGAGAGAGGGGCAAACAAAAAGGATGGAGTGAGTTTGTGTATGTGTGTGTATATGTGTATGTGTGTGTATATGTGTATGTGTGTGTATGTGTGTATGTGTATGTATGTGTGTATGTGTATGTATGTGTATGTATGTATGTGTGTGTATGTGTGTATGTATGTGTGTGTATGTGTGTGTATGTGTGTATGTATGTGTGTATGTGTGTGTATGTGTGTGTATGTGTGTGTGTGTGTGTGGGTGGGTGGGTGTGTGTGAGAAAGAGGGATGAGGAAACCTAGTAGAAATTCGAAGCTCAATAAATGGCGGACTTCCTTTTAATGAATTAGTTTCATATTCCTCCACACACACACACCCAAATTTCGACAACTCTAACATGGCGGGTTTAAATATTATTACTCGAACAATTTCCTTCCCGCTTCTTGTCTATAGTTATCGCGGTTCCACTGCACAGGAGCAATCTACTTCGGAACAATGAAACTCCGGAGTTGGCGCGGGTCATCAAGAGCTCCATCCACAAGTAAGCGCGCGCGGGAGCCGCTGTCGCTCCGCCGGGCGCGGGGAGCTGGCGTTCTCGCATTCCAAACGCGATTGCGCGGCCGTGGGCGCCAGCGCGTGCCGGAGCGGCGGCGCGACGCGAGGCGACGCGAGGCGGCAACGTGCCTCGGAGACGTAACACGCGACGCACACAAGCGGCTCCCGCCGGCGCCCCCACGCGCCTTTGCCGCCGCGTCGCCTCCGCCGTTGCCGCTCCCGCTGCTGCCGCGCCGACGACGTCTCAAACGCATCTTCATCCTGCTAGGTACGGGATTAAGCAGTTGGTGGTAAATATTACGGGGATCCAAAAAAACTCACGCGCATAACATCACTAGTTTAACACGCCTGTCTAGTGAACCATTACTTCACAGGGCATCCCACGCCAAATATGCACAAATACACACTAAATGTTAATGTAGATAGCATCCAATTCTTATCGAATGTAAAGATGTTTCACTTAGCTATGCCCTGACGCAACGGACAAAAATATACAAAATCACTGAAATTCGCTCGCTGTAAATAAATGAACTAGTGACGCTGAAGTTCAATTTTCTTGCTTCAGATTTCAAAGTACTTCTACGGTACTCCAGAGGTAGAATCCTCATGTTTTCGACTTTCGTAAGCTAGGAACAGCTAATATATTAACCCTATACTGCCGTAAAAGGTAAAAGATAAAATTAAAATACATAAAAATCTCCATATTTTATCGGTAATAATTACAAATTATCTGAACTCTTACGGTTAGAACGCACAAAAGGAAGAGGTGCAGAAAAGTTACAACTGAACGTAACTACATATACACCACATAGAAAATCGAAAAATGAAGGTGGTTCACACATTGCAGACAAATACTACAAATATCATTATTAATTCTGAACACGAAGTTAAATATGTTTCTGAAAAAATAATGAAATTATTTATATTAAGCATCGATTTCCCTGTTTCTTTATGTGGGCTATAGTAGGATATCATGCTATCCACCATAACCTAAATGTCGTAATGCATCACAAATAATTACGATCATCGAAAATGTTTCGTAAAAGGACACATGTTTCAGACGAATGCCGAGCATTGCGTTAGCATACACTCATTAATATTTGCATATAAGAACAATCAATTTACAGATTATAAAACTCGTTATCTTCGCTTCGGTAACTATAACCTCCTTGACATCCTTCCAAACCAACTTTTTTATGTTCTAGTTGGTCTTGAAAATGACGTAACGAAGAAATGCCGTTCATTTTATAAATTGACATTATATTAAATGACGTAATACACAAATGCTGTTTATTTGATTAATTTTAATATTTTATTAACATTTAGCATTTTCGCTTGAAATCCAGTTAATACGAGCAAGTGACAACATATCTAGAGTACGTTATCTTTCTTTTAAAGAAAAATAATGAATTTTCGTTGAAGGGAAAGCTGTAACTTGTATTAAAAACGATAATCCCTAGTTTTTAAAGGTATAGATGATCTAGAATCGTCACTAGAAAAAGTAGTTCAATGAAATTTAAAACACTGCAAGCAGTGTCGACTAGATGGCTAGGTTACTGAGGGAACAATCTCCATCCCACTTTCTTAGCACACAATATCAAGGCAATGTGTAATTATTAATTTCTTTCATGCCTTCTATGATATTTACTCATGCACATTTACCGGAGTTGTAAGGCATATGTGTCATTTCATGTTGGGTTTGTGGTGGTTCTGCCATTCCAAAGCATTTCAAAACGTGCCTCTATAAATACTGAGCAGAAGCAAATTTTAAAAAGCAGAGCATTTGTGCAGGGATGTTGTTTAATGACCGTCGACAAATCTAGTTCATATAACTTTAAGACAGAAAAAAAAACAAGAAAAAAATGTGGCAAGGTTACTGAGACGGAATTCTCGTATATCTCCCAGGGTTCTTCTTGGCCGGTAGGTATCATGACGATATTTAAAATGAGACCCAGATGGATCCATTTTTACAAATAAAAAACGCGAGTCAACAAAAGCGTGCTTGAAAAACTCACGATCACATATTTATAACAGAATGTCTTCACGATAATTGTAAACAATTAAAATCGAAAGATTTGGACGATTTTATTTCTTCCTGATTAACTGATTAAAGTTTTCTAAGTACTGAATTCGGAATTATTATGGACTATATTACAACATACCACACTGAAATAACATTGTTTATTTCTAAGCTAACTCTTATTTCTTAAAGATTATTGTACGAAAAATAACTAATAATTTTATTTAATATTTAGACGGTACAATATTTTGATGCTGCGATTAAGTCGTCTTGCGACGCAACTAAGCTGGCAGTGTCTGCAGTAGTGGGGACCCGTGGGTAGCCAATTAGGAGGCGCGTTGTGTATGTTCGAACTATCACATACATTTTGCCTCTTCGAAATATTTCTGGAACGAGGAAAACTATATCATATAATGTACAATCGATTTCCACTCATCGGGATTTTAATTCTTGTCTAATTGAACCCGTCTCCGAGTCAGATATTTATTATCCATTATTAATTTATAAAGCATTGTATGGAAGAATTTGGGCAGATCATCGGTTAATGTTGTTTGCAAACTCAGAATTTGCCACGAGGAGGGATCTGCAAGCCGAATCACGGCCCTAACCTCCCATCAACGTCTCATAAGAATTTGGTAAATACCTCACATGTTGGCGTATGAAGCATATTTCTATTCTGACACATTTTACGTACACGCCTTTTACTTGAATATACTCTGCATGTGTTTTTTTTCTTCTAGAAGCACTAATCGTTTTTCTCATTCAATTTTTTGATACGAAACAATGACGTACCTTCCTCTCGATACATTGTCATCTTGATGTTTTCTGCTTTTCTGCGAAAAGATTAAGTGCTTCTTTTGTTACACTGTTATGAAAAATATTAAGACCGTTTCCCAGGTTTTGGAGGATAGGATACTATGTTGTGCCTGACTGAAAATAAAATCATACTTCCTCCTGTTTTGAAAGAACACGTGTACAAATATTTTATTCTCTCTAACTGGACCGACAAAATGACAATTCATTTTGAAGTAAATGGTCGGATTCGTCGTCTTCGACTCTTCTACTGTCTTGAAAGGGAGCACGCTTGACACCCCAAAAAACATTGTCAGATTGTAATGTTATTATTTTATTCTGACTTTACACCTCGAGGACACATACTTTACACCTCGAGGACACATACTTTACACCTCGAGGACACATACTTTACACCTCGAGGACACATACTTTACACCTCGAGGACACATACTTTACACCTCGAGGACACACCCGGAGGATTCGCAATAGGTCTAACGAGGACTGTGATCTAATGGTAATAATGAAGGAATGGTGAATTGATCACGTGTAGTCGGTGGTGCATTGGTGAATGTATTGTACGGTATCCGCATGTGAATTGATCGAGGGAAACCACGGAACGTTACTTCAGAGCAGACGTATTCTAGAATTCTCAATCGGTTTCTACGAGAAGCTATATAATTGCCACTAACTGGACTCGAGTTTAAGACTTTTCTGTAGAGAAAGCTTCAATTGCGGACTTGCAATTACACACGCTACAGCAGCCGATCAAAATAGCAATCTGTCCAACAGAATACAGTCGCGAATAGAATACAGAATAGAGTCGCGATAATATAAGGTAATTAGGGCTGAGAATTAGGGATCGGATTACCAAAAAACATCGATTACACGAAAAAATGAAAATGTAATACATAACGGAATTTTTAACCACAGTGTAAAACAAATCCATTTTTCAATGGTGCTTGTTTCTCTTTAACAGAAACAAACTTTCCCTTGGCCACTTTCTCTTGGACTCTTTCCACTCATTTTTGCGAACGATAACTCATGGTAGAAGGAAATCGAGTTTCAAATTACTAAGTATGCCTACTGTAGGAGACTGACACTGGCACCGACCGCAGCACATGTGACCTTCGATGCAGTGTTGCCAATCCGTCAAGAGCTACCTCTGGATTATCCCCATTTGTTTGGGTGACTTGGCGCTTATCAGACTTTTTCGCGTCTCGGATTGCACAGAATCACGGATTAGCGAAGCTCGGACTACCGCAACTCTATTGTAGAACTCTAAAAGGAGGCGAGTCTCGAAGGTACTTATGTAGCCACATTCGCCAGAAAGCATTATCTTCTCGGAAAATTGAAACATGTTGAATAGAGCCATTTACTACTCAAGTTGAGAATACTAGGTACCTCAAATAAAATTACGGTATTATAGGGAAAGAGAAACAAACTATTCTCTCTAAGCTTTTAAGGCTCATCTGAGGCATTCTGGGATTGAACTAAGAATAGTATATGACAGGAAAAGAACAAAGATACAAAAAATATTCATTCTGAACCCATGTTTTTGAACATGCTTCCGGTAACATTTGTTAATCTTACGATTAGTTAATTCATTAATGTTCATTAAAACGTTTGTGCAACAAGTACCATATTGTAAGCAATAATTCCCATGTCAAGGGAAATGAACTTTTCCTGTTTGTAGTGAAAATATTCGTAATACTGTTTTTTTTATTTATTGACATCATTTACGAAAATAACTATATATTCAGGGGCGGATTAATATTTTTGCCGCCTGTAGGCACATCAAATTTGCCGCCCCCTGTTTAAAATTAATGTTACATTTAAAGTTGTAACGTTTCAGTAACAATTCCTCATTAATTTAAACGTTTTAAATTTAAAAGTAACATTATAATTTGCATATTGTTTTCTTAAATTAAATAATTTTTTTGGATTAGCTAATTTTGGATATAAACTGTATCTTCATAGCAAGTAATGTTCAACATTATTAACGTTTCAACACTGAAACGTTAACATTAAAAGGAAACTAAAACATGACAACTAGAATTGCAACAGGTTTTCTTTCGTCAACGGGCCTTAGTTTCAGATTCATATACTTCTGAATTCATAAGGTATACTCTAATGAAGTAGACAAATAAATAGCTCGTATTAAATATAAATATGATATTTTTAAAATAAAAATATGATTTATGATGTTATAGTTTTTAGAGAACCAAAATTTGTTTTAGAAAATATCAAGAAAATTTTGCGCCTTTTAAAATTTGCCGCCCTTGAAAATTTGCCGCCCTTGAAAATTTGCCGCCGTAGGCACGTGCCTACTGTGCCTATGCGTAAATACACCTCTGTATATATTAATAAGTTTAACTATGATACTGCGAAACAAAGGAAATCGAGTTTCAAATTACTAAGTATGCCTACTGTAGGAGACTGACACTGGCACCGACCGCAGCACATGTGACCTTCGATGCAGTGTTGCCAATCCGTCAAGAGCTACCTCTGGATTATCCCCATTTGTTTGGGTGACTTGGCGCTTATCAGACTTTTTCGCGTCTCGGATTGCACAGAATCACGGATTAGCGAAGCTCGGACTACCGCAACTCTATTGTAGAACTCTAAAAGGAGGCGAGTCTCGAAGGTACTTATGTAGCCACATTCGCCAGAAAGCATTATCTTCTCGGAAAATTGAAACATGTTGAATAGAGCCATTTACTACTCAAGTTGAGAATACTAGGTACCTCAAATAAAATTACGGTATTATAGGGAAAGAGAAACAAACTATTCTCTCTAAGCTTTTAAGGCTCATCTGAGGCATTCTGGGATTGAACTAAGAATAGTATATGACAGGAAAAGAACAAAGATACAAAAAATATTCATTCTGAACCCATGTTTTTGAACATGCTTCCGGTAACATTTGTTAATCTTACGATTAGTTAATTCATTAATGTTCATTAAAACGTTTGTGCAACAAGTACCATATTGTAAGCAATAATTCCCATGTCAAGGGAAATGAACTTTTCCTGTTTGTAGTGAAAATATTCGTAATACTGTTTTTTTTATTTATTGACATCATTTACGAAAATAACTATATATTCAGGGGCGGATTAATATTTTTGCCGCCTGTAGGCACATCAAATTTGCCGCCCCCTGTTTAAAATTAATGTTACATTTAAAGTTGTAACGTTTCAGTAACAATTCCTCATTAATTTAAACGTTTTAAATTTAAAAGTAACATTATAATTTGCATATTGTTTTCTTAAATTAAATAATTTTTTTGGATTAGCTAATTTTGGATATAAACTGTATCTTCATAGCAAGTAATGTTCAACATTATTAACGTTTCAACACTGAAACGTTAACATTAAAAGGAAACTAAAACATGACAACTAGAATTGCAACAGGTTTTCTTTCGTCAACGGGCCTTAGTTTCAGATTCATATACTTCTGAATTCATAAGGTATACTCTAATGAAGTAGACAAATAAATAGCTCGTATTAAATATAAATATGATATTTTTAAAATAAAAATATGATTTATGATGTTATAGTTTTTAGAGAACCAAAATTTGTTTTAGAAAATATCAAGAAAATTTTGCGCCTTTTAAAATTTGCCGCCCTTGAAAATTTGCCGCCCTTGAAAATTTGCCGCCGTAGGCACGTGCCTACTGTGCCTATGCGTAAATACACCTCTGTATATATTAATAAGTTTAACTATGATACTGCGAAACAAAACTTGAATTTGACGAGTTCTACGCCCTATCACTGTTTCAATTAGTTCTTTTTTTGTTAAATAAATATTTTTATAAATTCGCAAATTTAAACGAATTTCTCAGAAAACAAATCAATTTTCATCCTAAATTTCATATATTATGGTCTCCCTTATTATTTCCCCCTGATATTCCTTTTATTTATTTTGAGATGCGTTTGGCAGCGCGGTGTCTGCTGCAAGAAAGCTGCCTTGGCACTTGAATTTTCTAGAGTTCTGTGAAGATCTGAGAGGTACAACATGAAACGCTTGCGAATTCAACATTGGACGAATATATCCCGCCTCGTCTTTGACCGAGAAACTAAGTACACTAACTTTGCAAGCCGTAGCAAGCGGTAATCGTCATGCAGTGATGAGATCTTTCAGTTCCCTCCCAGACAGTATATTTATATTGCCTGTGAAGTACAATTTTAAGGAGGGGTCCGGAAGCCACAGTGTCAGAGTTGGATATTCCCCAGAACGTGATAGAACCCAAGAAACGTTTGCTACCGAAATGAGATTTTGGATTTCGTTTAAATTATATATACTACTTCAATATATAATGGGATACTAATAAAGACACGTATGATAAAAGCAAACTTAACCAGGCATTGACTTGTTATTTATTTATGGCAATCATATATTAGATAAGTTAATACATAAATTATTATAAATGCAGCGCAAAATGAAAATAATTTCATTTACAACTCCTCCTCGTTCTAATCTTCCACGCTCTTTAGGAATCGTCCCTGAACAGCCCAATGGACGGAATCTACAACCCACACGACATTCCTAAAGCAAGCAGAAGCAAAAAGACTCGACAGAGTAGCGACTCGGATACAACAGTTGCGTTGCAAACGTTCGATATAATTATACTTTTGGATTTTCAAATTAATTTTCAGATTAAAATGTGTAGTAACATGCGTTAAACTTGTTACAGAGTATGTGGAGGAACATTTGAAGAACATGCGGGACAGCATGCGGAGAATGGGCGGGCATTATGTGTGGAAACATACTCGCGAGCTATGATCAAGGAAAGCATGGAAGCTAGAAAGTAGTGAACACGTGGGAGAATACGTGGGTAAACACATGGGGAACATGCGGGAGAATGTGCAAGGGAAACATGCAGTGTAAATGTGAGAAAACATGCGAGTTATCTTATGGGGAACATGGGCGAGGAACATGTAGGGTGCATGTAAACTTTGGGGAAACGTGCTAGACACATATTATCTGGGGGTAAGACACTGGGAATGCACGGACACACACAAACCCAAATAGTTATTAATTAAAGTACTGTTATAAAAATGTTAACAGTAGTATCAAATTATTGTACGAAAACTGGAGAACCAAAGATGAGATATTGGATTCGCAAATACAAGAAACCTGAGTATATTTCACTATATTTTTTGATGATTCACCTTCCATATTATCGGTATCATTTTCAAATTACTGGACGGGGTAAGAATCAATAAGCTGATAAAATTATATCAAAAAGAAAGCAAAAAATCTGAATACGACTATTATGAGATGTAAAATGTGTAACATTCTAAATTTAACCATGCTTATCACCGCACTTATTTATTGAAGATATGATTTCAGTCAAAAAAACTGTGATGAAAATAAAGAAACGATTATTAGAATGTCAAGATTTTGCGCTTGTGTAAGAAAATATCGTACGAAAATCGATGAGTGGTGCAAGAGATTGGAGTAGCGTCGAAGTACAAGGAGCTCGTTGTCTGAGTGTTTGAAACGTGTATAAAGCAGGAGGTTGGGGCATCATTGGTTTTTCATATCTCATCACATAACCTTTAATCATTGTCCTTCAAAAATCATTCATATCTCATCATTCATATCCCATTATAACACTTGCCACCATCCATCCAGTGAAAGGTAACAAAAACACATGCCCGGGAAAACGGAAGGCATAAAGATGTAAGCCTTCACCATTTTGAATTTACTAGAGCTAATATGCTCTTAAGCTAGTGCTCATAGCTCTTAAGCTAGAGCTCATAAAAGCTCCTACACGAGGGCATTAATCCAACAGTTCATCGTCGCCGATGAAAGAATTCTGCGATCCGTAGATTCAACAGAGCTCGCACATACACTCTCCCGCGTGGCATGTGTGAACATCCTTGCTACGCCAGACGCCTCCCAGACGCAACGCAGGTACAGGCGCACGGACAAATGGGGCGAGGGCGCTGACGTGGTTTGAAAAGCGAGCTCTCGCGGCCGCTCTCCAAACGACAGAGCGCGGGTTTTTTAAGAAACTCAGAAATATACACGCAATCGCGGACCGCGCACGTCAAAACACACTCCCCGGGGCACCGCCACATTCGCCGAAAAGAAACACACGCCGCGCCACGTGGCGGCGCCACTCGCGCGGCCGACCACGTGACCGCTCGGCCAATGGCGGCCGCCGGCACGCCGCAATCACGTGAGAGCGGCCGTGAACGCTCGACAAGATGGCGGAGCGCCGCCATTCCGAGGACGTAAGCAGTCGCGCCACCGGCCGGGGAAATTGATTTATGGTTAAACAAGGACGCGAGAGGACGGACCTGAAGATGTCCCGCGCGGTTCCTGCAACGGTATTTTTGGACATGCGGTGGGTTCAGTAGTATTGCCTCGTCATCACTGCGCAGCTTGTAATCTTCGAGGCGAATGAATCACCAGGGTGTGTGGATACTGCTACTTGCGAGACATTTCATCCTTGCTGAGGTTCACAAAGGTTCACAAAGAACATAAAAAGAGATATTAGTATGATAAATACTCAATATTTTATGGCTGCTAATGGGCGTGTCAGGATAAATAATGGGTGGGGGAATGCGTTTGATGTATGCTATTTTTGAACACTTCCGCATTGGTGTTTGGGATGTTTTTAGAACAGGTATTTTATAGCCGCTTGAAAAAATATATACTACGGCTTTTCTTTTCATAATATTGGTTCGCTAAGCAACAACTTAGCTTAAACAAATAACAGAATTTTCATATAAAAGATCGAGCTCATCAGTTATTCGTTTACAACCTTTTTGTGACACAACGAAATAAATTTGTTTCCAAGTGATTTTGGTTTTGAATAATGGAAAAACATACGTGTTCGACAAAAACACTTTATTTCGACCATCACATCTTCTGTAAATTATCGCCATACCCTCATGTCAATCTGAAATACATATGCAAACTTTTCTAAAACTAGAAACGCTAAGTTAAAAAAAAAATAACATTATTGAAAATATGTTCCCCAACATTATATTTACTTCATTGTTTATGAGCACAAAATATTATCGAATTTGCTAACTGTTAAAGCAGCAATTTTTCAACCAATTAGAATCAATAAATAAGAATAATGCAAACTATTGCTTAATACGAAATTAATATTCTCCTGTACGAAGCCGCCTTTAAGGATTAAAGACACACACTCTCCCTGGGGCACTGGCGCATTTTCAAGATTTTTTTACGTTTAATTTCAAGAATGATTATTTCTTTTTGTCATGAGGTGATTTAGGACTTCCTTCTCAGCATACAATCTGCGTAATGAATTCTGAAACTCAGAACTCATAAGAGCATTATACAATATTCTTTACTCAAAAACTTGCGTGAGTGTACTGATCCATCTTTATGTCTTCACTAGACGTTTATCATTGGACGTTGTAATTTTAGAAAAAACAGGTCATATCTGAAGTTCTAATGTTGCTTTTTCACGTAGTGCCAGAACTTGCTAGAATTCCATTGCACAATTAGTTCGTGGTACAACTTTCTGGAATTTTACTTTCTGGTATTAAACAAAATCAAACTAGCCAGAAATGGAAAAATTGTGAGTGAGCCACTGACAAAGTGACACTACTCTTAATTATTTAAAACATTCTTCTCTGCAAAACATACGTTGGGAGAAACAGTTCTTGAAATTTTCTTTGACTAAATAGTTCAAGCCAAAATTCCAGACAGATGTCCCCAGTGGTTACACCGCAATCACCCGCTCACCTGCCACCAGAATTCAAAGCAGGCTTCTTCAAAACGTATGTTTCACAATTCACTTAATAAGCATTCTCGCGCAAATAAAAGGATTGTCAAGTCTTTCCTGCGGAAGTGCGTGCCGGTCCGAATGGCCGAGATCGTTAAGGGAGTGGTGGCGTAGCGACCTCTGACCGCAGGATCGCGGGTTCGAGTGCCGCCTCGGGCATGGTCGTACTTGTGTCCGTCCTTTCACCCCCCATCATCATCATCATCATCATCATATCGTGTCATCTTCAAAACTACCATACCGTTAAATGCAATAGTGGTCGTTAATGACCTAGATGTTGATGCGACCTCAAATAACAAAACAACAAAAAAACGTGGTGTGTCTGACATATTCATAGACATAAGCAACTCCAATAGATACTTGCCGATCCGATAAATTATCTAAAGACCTAATTTTCACAATACAATTTCATTTTTACAAAAATACTGTGGACCAAATTAGACGGCTATTTTATAGAATAATGAATGAATTGTTTGATATGTTTCGGGCGGAGCGTATGTAGGGCGAGGCATGTGTCGGGCTATACATCTTTCAGGAGGCGGGACATCTTTCAGGAGGCGGGGCATCTTTCAGGAGGCGGGACATCTTTCAGGAGGCGGGACATCTTTCAGGAGGCGGGACATCTTTCAGGAGGCGGGACATCTTTCAGGAGGCGGGACATCTTTCAGGAGGCGGGACATCTTTCAGGAGGCGGGACATCTTTCAGGAGGGACTCGGACGGGACATCTTTGAGTTTTTCCACAGGCCCCAGAAGGCCCGTTTCGCGAGATCCGCTTCGGGGAGGGGCAGCTGCAGCGAGGGCGTTATCGCTGAGCGCGCGCTTATTCAGGCGCGCGGCGCGGCAACGCAGCCGCAGACGCCGCGAGGCGCGTGGGTGGCGAAGGGGGAGGAGGAGGGGGCGAGGGCGCGCGGCCGGGAACATCCCGTAATCCGATAGTGAAAACACACAAGCGGCCGGCGCGAGCGAGCGAGCGAGCGAGCGCTCTCCGCCGCGACGCAAGAGGGCCAACGGCTCTCGTCGGGAGGGGGAAGGAGGGGAGCGGGGAGAGGCCGTCTACGAAGAGGGAGGAGAGGCGAAACCGGCGATGAGGAGGAGAGAGGAGCAGTGGAGGAAGATTGGCACGGGTTTGAGAAAGGAGGAGGGGGCAGAAGATGTTCGGGGGGGGGGGGGGGGGGTTGGAACACGAGGAAATGAGTGAAGGAAAAGTGAGGATACAGCGAGAGGTGGGAATCTGAGAAGGACGAGGAAGAGAGGGACTGGAAGAAGAGAATGAAAGGGATGGAGGAAAGGTGGGGGAGACGATGGAGGGAGAGAAAGGAAGGTTCGGAGAAACACGTGAAGAGAATTAAAGGAAGAGGAAGGGAAGAGAAAGAAACGATCAGGCGGGGTGAACGAATAGAAGGATATAGAATGAAAGGTAAGGAGGGGTGGAAGAAAAGTGGATAAGAGGTGGATGTCGAGGTGGGTAGGGTGAAGGAAGAAGAGGGAATAGGAGGGAGAGGAGGGAATAAAAACGGGTCAGTAAGAGTCGTGGCCTGTTAGTTAGGCTGCTGCTCCGGCATTCGCCTGGTATTGATCGAATAAACCTACCAAACTACCAATCAGAGCATTCGGCCGCTACAATTCTCCTCCAATCAGCGATTGAAGGGAGTTCGACCTAGCTACGGTCGAAAATCGGGCCTCCGTCGGGACTCGAACCTAGGACTTCCGATCACAGCCACTGATGCCCTGAGCCACCTCCTCGGTAGGTAGTGGAAGAGAAGGGGAGGAGGAATAAATAGTGAGAGGAGGAAGGAAGGAGCGGAGGTTGTGGGTAAGGGTGTTGGAAGAGAGAGGAGAGAAGGGGCGAATGACAAGGATTGGACTTGGAGAGGAGAGAGAAAGAAAGAAAGAGAGAGACAGAGAGAGACAGAGAGAGAGACAGAGAGAGAGACAGAGAGAGAGAGACAGAGAGAGAGACAGAGAGAGAGAGACAGAGAGAGAGACAGAGAGAGAGACAGAGAGAGAGACAGAGAGAGAGACAGAGAGAGACAGAGAGAGAGACAGAGAGAGACAGAGAGAGAGACAGAGAGAGACAGAGAGAGACAGAGAGAGACAGAGAGAGACAGAGAGAGACAGAGAGAGACAGAGAGAGACAGAGAGAGAGACAGAGAGAGACAGAGAGAGACAGAGAGACAGAGAGAGACAGAGAGAGACAGAGAGAGACAGAGAGAGAGACAGAGAGAGACAGAGAGAGAGAGACAGAGAGAGGCAGAGAGAGACAGAGAGACAGAGAGAGAGACAGAGAGACAGAGACAGAGAGACAGAGACAGAGAGACAGAGAGAGAGACAGAGAGAGAGACAGAGAGAGAGAGAACAGGAAGGGAATGGCGTGGTCCTAAAAGGGAGGAGGAGGGTGCCACAGCCAAGATGAGCGTCTCAAGATGGGAAGAGGAGGTAATTTACGAGACGCCCATGTTGGGTCTCGCGCGCCGTGGCTGAGGGGGAAGGTGTGATGTGGTTACGTTACGTGGGGGAGGGGGGATGGAAAACTGAGATGGTTGCACACGGCACACCCAAAACTGTTGAAGGGAGAACACGAGGTGTGGGAGGAGTTTGGAGGGGTGAGTTTGTGGATAGAGGTTTAGAAGACGGTGTAGAAAAGTTTGGTCGTAAGGGGAGCCAGAAGAAGAGGGGAACGTGAAAGACATTGATAAAGACACATTGGGGAAAAAATGATTGGAAATTAAGATCATTGGAAAAGAAATTGAGAGCGGGTGGCGGGTTAAGGCTTGTGAGAGTGTGAAAACATTTTCAGGGGAAGAGGAATTTTAATAAATTATGAAGAGAAAATAGCGGGAGTAGAAGACTTGAGGTTCCGAACAGGAGGTTTGGGACGTCACCCATGCAGGACTGGATGGCGAATATAGAAATGCCGGCAATATTATGAGGATCGGGTAATAAGCGAAAAACAATTAGAGAGCGGGAACATAGGAGTAATGACTAATTACCGCTTGGGTGCTCTGAACTAGTCCAGTTGACTTTTTTACAATGACTTGCAAGAAATCATCAGGAATAAACACGCGTAGGCTGATTGAATTAGAGGGTATTCTACAACCAGTCACCCGATGACTCGAACAATAATGTCTAGTAGTTTTTCATCTCTAACATATTTGACGGGAATTGTACTATCTTGCATACATACGTATATATACGAAGTAAAGAGAAAGATGCGTAAAACAGAAAATCAATTTCGATATTTCAACGAAAATACACGTTTTTGGCCCAATGACACCGAGCTGTGGCGTAGGCTCAATGAATGGGGGTGATCTATAGCATTCCCAAGTGCTTCGGCTCTTTCAAATTGTTTGTTAAATATGCCTTTCGTGTCGTCTGTACTTTCTTTATTTTCATGCGCTGTCCGACAAGCGTCTGTCACGTCTGTGGATGTGATAGGCCAAGCAACATCTCTTCGACGGTTTCGCTTTCTAAGGTCCCGAGGTCATTGAACTCTCACCATTTGCAGTGTGCAAGATGCGAGGTTTCGACTGACAGTGATGTAGTTTACGTAGCAGTTCACTTAACGGGAATTCGCGACACATGACATTCGCAATGCTCATGATATGCAGGGAACTAAAGCACCACCCCACGGGATGTTATTTCTACATTACCAGAGTTGCTGGAATCACAAGCAAGACCAAGAAGACTATTAAGTATTGCATCTCTGACTTCTAATTGGCGCTTTTGTTTCCCCCTCCCAAAGTTTCGCTATGGCTTCCTTTTAACACATAACCCCTCTTCTATCAGTACAAGGATTGGGAATAACAGTGGTAACGTGCTAAAGACAGTAGACTCCAGAGCGGGTTGGAGGGGGGACCTCGTGACCACACTACACGTGCATGCGCACGCATGTTTGCCAAAAGTCCAGATCCAGAACGTGATTAAAACGAGACGTGGGTTATTAGTAATGGTAAGGGACTCTTACAAGATTGATTATAGTTCTATGATGCCAGGTTTTTCAGAAGTACTGTGTGTATGGTGTTATAGTTTTGTTTTAACGCTGAGTTTTTTGTTTGTTTTTTTGAAACTGCGATATAGAATATAAAATGTACCTCCACAAACAACAATCACAGTTTCGAAAGTGTAACGTGATGATTAGATTTTCACTCGAAAAGATGCGTCGTGCGACCACTTAGTTTGTAGAAGTGGATGAGTTACATGAGACAGGAAACGGCGAGTGAAAACTCCCAAAGTCTTATGAAAGGGTTCAAAAACTCTATTTAGTTCTCAAGTATCTAGATGATAAAAGCAAATCGACCTCTAATTAAACAATTAGGTGTATTGTGTATGTTTCAATGTACTTGTGTATTATTGTTTCATTAAGCAATAGTAAATTAGCAATTCTCAAAGAAGGTTCAGTAGGTATGTCAATCGTAATACGGAAAATAAACACACAACACGATGTCGATTAGTTACCTTAATGGTCTACCTTTTTTAATTTATAAAACTGATCCCATCCTCATGATCACAGAGCAGTGACTGTGTGTTCCCCTTCAAAACCACCACCTGTCCGTGCGTCTAGCACTGAAACTATTCTTAGGATTTTTGCCAATATGAATATTTCCAACTACAGTTGAATGCATTTGAAAGAACCTACTCGCATGCGGTAAAATTTTGTCAGACGACTGTACCTTCACCATAACTATCGCTTATCCTTATCCTATCGCTTGCCTTTGGTGACCAGTAGCCTTGTTCCATGAAAACACGTCTGTAGAGCTTTCCAAGCGCCATCTTAGTCTGGACAAACTCAAAGCTCCAGATCAGTTACCCGATATGACTTGTAGTGCAGTGCATGTAAGAGAAAGAGTGAGTGTGTAAGGCGAAAGAAAGGGAGAACGATGAGGAAGCAAAGATAGCATGCGGATCTTATCCCATTTGTTAAGGTACTGCTCCGGCATTCACCTAATATTCTTCGGATGAACCACGGGAAACTATCAACTTGAGCAGCCAGACGCGTTCTCTCCACTCAGCAGGTGAATTTGATCTAGCTATCTAGTTAGTGTAAAACACTATCCACCATCGCGAATCAAACCCTAAAACCTCATGACCAGCGTCGCAAAGACGCTGCAATAGCAACAGTTATTTCCCTGAGGCATCTCAGGAGGATAGAAGCCAGAAAGGGGGGGGGGGGGCACTTCCCCTACGACACATAGACAAGTCATGCCTTCAAGATCGTTTTGTACACGGAATATCTATATCTCGCTATTGCTTTCGCTCCTCGCACAGCTGTTGAAACCGACGTTTTGAGTAGACCTCTTGGGGGCGAAAAAGGCGGTGCCTCGTGGGCACAGGATGGTGAAGGCGAAGGTTGGCTTTGACGGTGGCGCTGAGCAAGGGCGCTGCAAATGGGATTTGAGCCTCATCCAAAAGCTATTCGTGGCACCTTGGAATAATACGTCTGCGACTTGAGGTACTTTCGTCGGTTACGAAAAGAAAATATACCGACATGTGAAGGCGGCAATGTTGATAATTTCACGTCCATGATGTGTAAACGCAAGACGTCTTCAGCGAAGTAAATTGTATAACATATTAAGCAACATGTCCTGAGAGTGCCTCGTAGAAAGTTAATTTATTTTCAGTCCACTTTATGAATTGAAGGGAAGACTTCTATTCTATAAGAAATAAAAATTGTAAAAATAGTTTAGTTTGAATTTAAAAAAATAAAAGAAGGAATAGGATAGAATAGAGAAAAGGGAGAGAGATAAAGAAGAACAGAGAGAGAGAGAAAGAGAAAGAGAGAAATAGAGAAAAAAGAGAGAGAAAGAAGAGAAAGAGATAAGGAGAGAGAGAAAGAGATAAGGAGAGAGAGAGAAAGAGATAAGGAGAGAGAGAGAAAGAGATAAGGAGAGAGAGAAAGAGATAAGGAGAGAGAGAGAAAGAGATAAGGAGAGAGAGAGAAAGAGATAAGGAGAGAGAGAGAAAGAGATAAGGAGAGAGAGAAAGAGATAAGGAGAGAGAGAAAGAGATAAGGAGAGAGAAAGAGATAAGGAGAGAGAGAAAGAGATAAGGAGAGAGAAAGAGATAAGGAGAGAGAGAAAGAGATAAGGAGAGAGAGAAAGAGATAAGGAAAGAGAGAGCAGAATAATTCTTTTTTTTTAAATTTTGCAGCGCATATACCCTGACTATTTCCTGTGCACTTCATCTTTCGCTTGCAAAATCCGCCTGCCGTCGTTATTCGAACACTCCACGCTGACAATCGTCTCAGAAGCTATTCTTGATATGATTATGTTGATTCCAATTTTCTCTTCATTCTCCCGTCTATTGATCTTCTGTTGGAATATTTTGTAGTACATGTAGCCTGGACCACATTCGAAAAAAAAGTACTAATGAAAGCCAAATTTACGAATTGTAAATTAAGGAGATTAGTTTCAAGGCAGATTTCAGGGTGCAAAATTACATTGTACGCACCTCTGCCATGAAGTGACTTTTTTGAAGCTCGGCGGTAGAGAACGTCGGTTGAAAAAGTACCACTTCACGGCCTTGAAAATAAAGTAATATTAAGTTGGCATTAGTATTTTTTACACATTTTTTACACCAACAAGCATTTGTATACTCTCTGAATAATATCGTCAAGATCCTCGTAGGCACTGTACAACTAAAGGTGTTTGGTTGCTGTATAATGAAAAAAACAAATTACTCTCCCCTTAATCCTTCTCAGCGGAGAAATACTCCTTGGCAATCCTCTTTTTCCACGCGGCTCCCCTGCGCTTCCCCGCAGGGAATGGGAAGCAGCAGGTAATTTTGTTCGAGCGCCGGTCCTTCAGGCTCTTTTCGAAGTTCATCCCTCCCACGCAAGAGCGCGGTTCCTCAGGAGGAGCTGCGATAATCCGCAGGCGAGGGCCCCGAGCGCTCAGGCAGACGCCATTACGAAAAGCGGGGGGGGGGGGGGGGTCTCTCAGCCTTGGGGCTCCACCGCGAGGCGGCTCTCCCCGCACAGGAGGAGGACGGAGGAGGAGGGAGGAGGGGGAGGAGGAGGAGGGAGGGAAAAGAGGAGGAAGGAGAAAGAGGAGGAGGAGAAAGAAGAGGAGGAGGAGGAGAAAGAAGAGGAGGAGGAGGAGAAAGAAGAGGAGGAGGAGGAAAAAGAAGAGGAGGAGGAGAAAGAAGAGGAGGAGGAGGAGGAAGAAGAGGAGGAGGAGAAAGAAGAGGAGGAGGAGAAAGAAGAGGAGGAGGAGAAAGAAGAGGAGGAGGAGGAGGAAGAGGAGTAGGAAGAGGAAGAGGAGGAAGATGTGGAGGAGGAGGAAGAGGAGGAGGAAGAGGAAGAGGAAGAGGAGGAGGAGGAGGAGAAAGAGGAGGAGGAGGAGGAAGAGGAAGAGGAGGAAGAGGAAGAGGAGGAGGAAGAGGAAGAGGAGGAAGAGGAAGAGGAGGAGGCGGAAAATAAGTTCCAGGTTTAATTTCAAAGAGGAAACGAGAACAATTTATTAAAAATATTTTGTATTTATTATAATACTCGTAATATAAGACATTCCTTTCTTGGTTGGTAAAGAAGCAACAGGACACTTCCTTTTATCATATAACAAGAGTTAAGTTTTCTCTTCAAATACCAATGTCCCGTCCCGTCCTGTCCTATGGTTCGACAGCCCGCTACGAGCCTTTGCCGACCAGGGGTGACCCAGCCTCTCGGCCATGGTATCAGGGGTTCATGTGGTTAGCATGAAGACATCCCTTCACCGTATATTCTGGTCTTCATAACCTTAGGGTTGGCTTTCCCACAGCGATAGGTACTGGGACATTTGTAAGAAAAGGGCTGTTGTCATTCTGTGCTGGCCGGGAATGGAACACGGGGTGCGTGGAAACCAAGCACGATAACGCACGAGCTACCGAAGGCCCCAATACCAAAGTAGTACACGGAAAACGGTAAATCTATAGATTTGATTTCATTCAGTTCCTTTATTAGGCATTAGCAACTTCAAGAGTAAGGTGAAAAGAAATTATTTTTATTAAGTATTTTAATATCTTGTAGAACAGTAAGAATATTGTTCGATAAAACCCGTCTAATCGATAATTCACTGCCGCCATGTTGTCATTTCTGATTATAGTTGAGTCTGTAAGATACTTTGCTATTTAGATAATATTTATATCAATTTACACACTTCAATTAGAGGTAAAATTTTAATAGAAAAAATACTAAAAATGTAATACGCTAGCTGAAATTTAATGTAAAGCCTTGACGAGCAATGACAAGCCCCTGATTTTTTTCGTGAAATGAAGATCTTCGGTTTTCATCTGATTACCATGCACAACGTTGAGAATGCTACGAACAGATTATCAACACGCAACGTCATAAATATCCCGATTTTTAGTAAATTCAGACGCGGTTAAACAACTATAAGTATGTGTTTATTTATTCTCGTGAGACCAGACGTGTTTGAGGAAGAACAAAAGAGTCTTGTTCAAAGGGTAAAAGTTGGAAAGGAATCATCGAATGGAAGGAAAAATCGAAGAATTTTGCGTCTTCAAGAACTATAAGTTATTGCACATGTATTTCATTTCTAAAACTATTTTTATCTATGATTCCCATATTTTATGTAATTATCATTTATTGCTTTATCTACTCATTGTCATAAAATTAAATTAAATTTACCAATGGAAAATGTCTATTTTTATTATACTCAATTATTCCGCACAAAATTCACCTTTGTAAAACGAAACATACCCAGTATTTATTTTTACTGCTTTTTATATATTATCATTATTTAAATTTGTTTAATTTACATAATATTAGGCAAAGAAATTCAGGAATTTGGAAGAACAAGAATGGAGAAATCGCTCAAAACTCATCGCTCAACTTTGATTAGATATTATATGCCATATTTAAGTAAATTGATTAAAGCATATGTTTCTGTAAAGATATTATCTGTAAACAACATATTCCTTGAAGTGTAATCATGTAACAACCATACTGTTGACTGTTGCTATAATGAGCAACGTAAGGTATTCTACCGCCTTAGTCATGTAAATTATTTATAGTATCCTCACGGGGGTGTCTAATAATAATATTAATAAATTACAAATTTCGTAGTATCGTCATTATTATATGAATATCCAGAAAGCCTTAAAACTTATATTTCAAAATATTGCCGTGATATAATTCACATACTTTTTTCAAATGTAAAAGGTAGCTTTTGGTTTGGTGGCTACATAGTTTATTCAGCTTCATTACCCGAGTTGCAGGAAAACAAGATTAGATCACGTACCTCTCTTAAGAGAACAAAACATTCGTATGAAGACTTAACGAAGACAAAATCATTTAATAATAGATTCCAAATGAAGGAAAAACAAGGCAACGAAGAATTTGTTTACATTGAGCTTCAAAGCTAACTATTCTTTCGCATATTTGTATTCATGAAAAACTCTGAACATGGAAGGACAATTTAGTATTTTCCATATCGTTAATTTCATCGATGTATCGAAATATAACACGCACTGTGAATAAAATGACAACACACGCTTCATTATTTACCCCTTTAATTCCGTTCTGTGAAAGTCCTCGGTGCCCTAGTTTCCGTCCAGCGAGGGATATTCGCAAATGTCGGTTCGTACAGAAACCGTATTGTGCTAACGCACTGCTGGGAGGCGGCCGACAGGTCTGCAGCGGTAGGTCTGCAAAAACTCCACCTAATGCGATTAATCGTCCACTGACGAGTGGAATTCTGGGCTCCCTCCGGCCGTCTGCTTCTATCGGGAATAGCAGCGAATCGAAATTCGTATATCCGAGCTTGAACTTGCATTTCCAAGAAGAAAGAAAAAAAAACTTATTGATTTACTGAATGTTTAGTCACAGGCCACGTGACTCTCTCGGTGAAAGTTTTCTTGTTGTGTTGACAGCCAACATAGTAAATAAGTTTGTTTTCACTATATGTAATGCGAAATTTTGTGTTTTCATCTGTCGACGGAAGTATTGGGAATGTTTGGAACACTCCCAACTTCTAAAATCAGAAGAACTTTGTCTTTTAATTGATTTCGACTTGGTGAATTAGAGATTTCAAACAATATTTCTTCATTGTACAAAAAAGAAAATTAAATTTCTTGTCACCTAGCAGAAAACTGTGTACATATAATTCGTTCTGAAAACAAAATTTTGGGATTTCTATCTGAGACACAAATGCAGTAGCTTCCAGATGTCAAATGCCGGATTCGTGCCGTAAGGTCGTCCTTTTCATTTAGAAGCGACCCTTGGTATAGTGGTTAACGCAATATTATTCTACCTTCAAAAGCCGGAGTTCAAATTCCAGTCGGTGTCTGTAGAATTTTTTATCCATAAAGCGGGCCCGAAGCAGGTTTTCTGTGTTATCTATCCCACTCACCACTTCTCCATAATCATTCATGACATATCAACAGAATGACCTACCCATTGAAATCACTCATTCATTATTGATCTGGCCCAACAAAGAAGTATGAGGATTAAGATTCATAATTCAGACTCATAATCAATCATATCTTAATTAAAATTTGCAGCCATCAATTTTTCAAGAATTCTTAAATTGTTTTATCTACCATTATACCTTACTGCTTGGCCATCTGACAGAGATTATCTGGTTCTCATCAGTAAATGGAAGAAAGGAAAATAGGATCATATGTAGTTCTAATAATGAATATCACAACTGATATTCAACTCTGCACAGGCACAACTAGACGAACAGAGAATACCTTCAAATTCGGCATTGAAAAGACACTTCGGCATTGAAAAGACACAGAATTTTCTCCTTGTAAAGTAAGGTATACATACCTACGTTATCTAACACTTCTGATCTCTGTAAAACTTATACTGGTTTCCATAATACGTTATCCAGTCCCATTCCACTCCCATTCTTAACTAAATACGCGATCATCTCTTAACATACTGCATACAAACAATTCAACACAGTTCAACAAACATTTCCTTATTCCTAATATAGTTGGAGAACGGGTACAACTCATTAATCCTTCAATAATGTGAACAACTGACAGTAAATTTTGATATGAGATTATATAAGAAATTCCCTCCTTCTGCAACTTTGCAAGTAACATGAAATTAATGTGAACAGACGGGAAAGAAGGGCAATGAGAAGTTTAACTGATATTCAGATGAATGATGAGAGTATTTTGAAAACCAGTTTACTTTTGTTTACCATTTGTCTATTTTTTATTATATCAAACCAATTATATGATGATTACAGCGTATATTGAATACAATATAACTGTTTTGAATCAAGGAACGGATCGTATTTTAGTGCCTCCAATACTAATCTCACAAAAAGATCCGATTGTAAATAAATATAGTATACCTACACCACCCACTAAAGCAGCGCTGTACGACGCAATTCATTTTCGGGCCTCAGCATCAAGTATTTACTAGGCTGTCCGGGTGACGCCGCGTCCATGGCGAAGGTGCCGACGTTTCGGTCGCCATTCTGCGACCTTCCTCAGAGCGTAATAAATATAGTGTGTAATGAGAGCGTAGGCTTCCGCGGCCGGAGTCAGTAATTACTAAGCTGTCCGGGTGACGCCGCGTCCATGGCGAAGGTGCCGACGTTTCGGTCGCCATTCTGCGACCTTCCTCAGAGCGTAATAAATATAGTGTGTAATGAGAGCGTAGGCTTCCGCGGCCGGAGTCAGTAATTACTAAGCTGTCCGGGTGACGCCGCGTCCATGGCGAAGGTGCCAACGTTTCGGTCGCCATTCTGCGACCTTCCTCAGAGCGTAATAAATATAGTGTGTAATGAGAGCGTAGGCTTCCGCGGCCGGAGTCAGTATTTACTAGGCTGTCCGGGTGACGCCGCGTCCATGGCGAAGGTGCCGACGTTTCGGTCACCATTCTGCGACCTTCCTCAGAGCGTAATAAATATAGTGTGTAATGAGAGCGTAGGCTTCCGCGGCCGGAGTCAGTATTTACTAGGCTGTCCGGGTGACGCCGCGTCCATGGCGAAGGTGCCGACGTTTCGGTCGCCATTCTGCGACCTTCCTCAGAGCGTAATAAATATAGTGTGTAATGAGAGCGTAGGCTTCCGCGGCCGGAGTCAGTATTTACTAGGCTGTCCGGGTGACGCCGCGTCCATGGCGAAGGTGCCGACGTTTCGGTCGCCATTCTGCGACCTTCCTCAGAGCGTAATAAATATAGTGTGTAATGAGAGCGTAGGCTTCCGCGGCCGGAGTCAGTATTTACTAGGCTGTCCGGGTGACGCCGCGTCCATGGCGAAGGTGCCGACGTTTCGGTCGCCATTCTGCGACCTTCCTCAGAGCGTAATAAATATAGTGTGTAATGAGAGCGTAGGCTTCCGCGGCCGGAGTCAGTATTTACTAGGCTGTCCGGGCGACGCCGCGTCCATGGCGAAGGTGCCGACGTTTCGGTCGCCATTCTGCGACCTTCCTCAGAGCGTAATAAATACAGTGTGTAATGAGAGCGTAGGCTTCCGCGGCCGGAGTCAGTATTTACTAGGCTGTCCGGGTGACGCCGCGTCCATGGCGAAGGTGCCGACGTTTCGGTCGCCATTCTGCGACCTTCCTCAGGGACGCCATGGACGCGGCGTCACCCAGACAGCCTAGTAAATACTGACTCCGGCCGCGGAAGCTTACGCTCTCATTACACACTATATTTATTACGCTCTGAGGAAGGTCGCAGAATGGCGACCGAAACGTCGGCACCTTCGCCATGGACGCGGCGTCGCCCGGACAGCCTAGTAAATACTGACTCCGGCCGCGGAAGCCTACGCTCTCCCAGCAACAAGGTTCGAGGCCACTGCACCGGGAAAGAGCCCCGTTCGCCAGTCCTCACCCACCGGTGTAATTGATTGCTCGCCTCCCCCCCCCACAGCCCTCCACTCCCTCCCCCCCCCGCCGTCCCGAAAACGCGCGCGTCGCGTCGTCGCGGGAGAGAAGCGCGGGCCTGCGGATAGTTGGGGCGGCTCCGCGCTCGCGGGCGCGTTGAGCCGCCGCGTCGGGTTGTTAGTTCGACACGCGCAGCCGGCGGAAACGTCCATCTGGCAGACCGCACACGCGATAAGACCAGGCCTCAAATGAACGTTGCGAGTTGCCTAATTTATTTATTTATTTACTTAGTTGCTTATTTAATCAAAGATGAGTAAAAAAAACCTGTATGTGTCGTATGGGCGAGAAGTAACATCTGCTCACTTTCACAACATCTTTACTATAAATAGTTGAAAGATGAATAAAAGTTTAAGTAATAATAATAATAATAATAATAATAATAATAATAATAATATCAAGCGGAGTGGCTCAGGGCGTAGCGCACTGACTTCGCAGGTGGGAGGCCCGGGTTCCATCCTGACGGGGGTTTTCATGGCTTTCCTAGAGCTTTCAGGCTTTCCAGGCTGGGATACAATGCTGCGATGGTTTGAAAAGCCCACGATCACATCTCATCATTATCCTATCACCTCACAATTCATTATTCAAGGCTTAACAACATTGACTCATTAAGAGATACAACCGAAAAGGTGATTCCCATAATGAGTCCCATTATTCTCCCTCCGGGTTTGATGATGACGGGGTCTCGGAATAAGACGTTTTCAGAAATTACTGATACGAAAATAACAATAATAATAATAATAATAATAATAAATTACCTCACAATTCACACACACATTATTATTATTATTATTATTATTATTATTATTATTATTATTATTGTTATTATTATTATTATTTAAAAACGCCGGATTAGCAACATTTAAAAAAATAGATATTTTATATCTGTATTTATAGAAAACTCATTTGCTTCGGTAAACATACAGCGAATTTCATTTTTGAGCATTGCTAACAAAATTGTCCAGCTCCTCTTCTACCATTACAAACAAAAGGAGAGCTCAACAATACGTATGCATAAGTTACATTTAAGTAAAGAAATCTAATTGAAATTATTGATGTCTGGAATGTAAAAACCAACTATGGATGTTGCACTATGTGTTTCTTAGGAGAAAAATGTAACTGTAAACAATAAAAAGTAGCTTCTTGAGGTTTATGTTATAAAATGTGAATAAAAACAAGGAGGAAAGTAAAATACCAGTTACTCACAAACAGATTACACGAGATGTTTGAAATCTTGCGAGGACATACATATCATTAATCTAATTAATTTTCACCCAGCAAGTTATGTTCACGTGCGTGTTCTAATTTATAATATAATTGAAATTATTTATTTGCGGTATTTAGGAAGCAACAAAGGGAGTTGTCTGATATTTGTATGTAAAAGAAAATGTAAATATGAAAATTGGTCGATGAAAATGCAAAATTTCCAAATATAAAAGGAGAGTAAAAAAATAAGTAAAGTTAACAGATGGAATTACAAATACAAAATTCTTCACGAAGTAAAAGGGATTAAATTTCATTGGATGGTAGAAAGTACGGAAGGAAAAGTAATAAAAACAATGAAAGACTTTATGCAGTTCTAATAAGATGCGAGTAGAAAGAAATATCCACTAAAATACATTTATCAAGTAATGAGAAAGAAAGAGAGAAAGAAAGAAAGAATATGGGAAATGGAGAACACTGCATGTGTGCATCCTACTAACAATATAAAATATCACTGATATTCATCTATCAGTAAAAAATAAGCGTAATATTACATATCCTAAAATCGGATATCGATTGCCAGCCCAATTAGGCCGGGTCCAATTTTATGAGAATTACACCATCAACACCACATTTAATTTTCTCATTCTGATATATCATCAGGGGATGCGTGAAACTAGTGATAGTGAAAATAGTCATTCTCTGTAAAACTATTGTGCAGGTTTATGACGCGCTACTAAGCGATTTCCTTCAGAAAAAAATCAATTCACATCGTTGCTTAATATCGATAAATTTATTAAATATGCTAGATGAATAGAAATTCATTAAGATTGATTTATATTGTAACGCACCTGAAAATAGGAAAACAGGAAATGTGTGAAAACTTTCGTCCACAAAAGTCAAAATTATCTGACCTCATTTCTTCTCTTTTGATATTCCAAAAATAAATCCCTTTTATACCATGCTGTTTAATTATGACTTCGTGAGCTTACGGATATGAATGAAATCCTTTGTCCAGACATGTAAAATCACTGCCTTCAAAACACGATGTATCCGGAAGTTCATTTCACAAAATGCACATGTTTCGTTTTCATGAATCTTTTGCTTTACGTAGAGATGCTAGTCAGCAGACAACAAGCGAATTCCAACACAGAGAGCGAGGTTATAAATAAAGAGTCCGCGAGGCCCTATTTCCACCAAAGGTGATGCAGAGTTCCGTTGCCATCGCAGGAGTCTGATTAATGATAAAGTTAGCCTCGTCCTAAAATACATAGTTATGAGCTGACCGCCATCGGTTACACATGGAAATGAAGAAGCTACAGCAAGTAAACAGAGCCAAACGTCGCGGGTTGGCGTTCCTCGAAAAGCCTGGATGTATCACTGCCTTCTGTATGCCTTCTGCTGCCCCCACGTATCCCCTATTGAACCACAATCCGACCAATAACCATTCATTTCTCTTTGCATTATTCACCCTTCATAAGAATCTAACCATTTTTCAAACAGCGTTAGGCATAAGCAAACCACCTTCAAATTCACATCAGTCCGTAATTGCCATTTTAAATTGATTCGAACTAAATTCACAATTAGTTTGAGAAAGGAAGTTCTATTTCGGCAAAAATTGAGACAATATACACAGCTGCGTCAAACAGCACCTATGGCTGGCTGGGTTTTCTAGCGTCCAGCTGAGGTGGCCTGTTGTCTCGCAGAACTTTTCTCTCCTCACTGATCCTATATGCATCCGTAGACCTGGGTGATAGACCCATGTCGCCTTATGTCACCTCACTTCCTTTCATCACGTTTTTCATTTTTGACCTATCGTCTATGATTGCGAACGTGTACTTGCGAATAGGAGGATACCAGAACAGTGGTAGCATGAGAAAAGTGAAAAAGAAAGTGAAAATATGGAAAAGAGAGCGGAAAAGGGGCAAAAGAGAGCGGGAAAGGGGCAAAAGAGAGCGGAAAGGGGCAAAAGAGAGCGGGAAAGGGGCAAAAGAGAGCGGGAAAGGGGCAAAAGAGAGCGGGAAAGGAAAAATGAGAGCGGGAAAGGGAAAAATGAGAGCGGGAAAGGGAAAAATGAGAGCGGGAATGGGAAAAATGAGAGCGGGAATGGGAAAAATGAGAGCGGGAAAGGGAAAAATGAGAGCGGGAAAGGGAAAAATGAGAGCGGGAAAGGGAAAAATGAGAGCGGGAAAGGGAAAAATGAGAGCGGGAAAGGGAAAAATGAGAGCGAGAAAGGGAAAAATGAGAGCGGGAAAGGGAAAAATGAGAGCGGGAAATAGTCGAAAGAGAGCGGGAAAGGAAAAATGAAAGCGGGAAATAGTCGAAAGAGAGCGGGAAAGGAAAAATGAGTGCGGAAAATAGTCGAAAGAGAGCGGGAAATAGTCGAAAGAGAGCGGGAAATAGTCGAAAGAGAGCGGGGAATAGTCGAAAGAGAGCGGTAAATAGTCGAAAGAGAGCGGTAAATAGTCGAAAGAGAGCGGTAAATAGTCGAAAGAGAGCGGTAAATAGTCGAAAGAGAGCGGTAAATAGTCGAAAGAGAGCGGTAAATAGTCGAAAGAGAGCGGTAAATAGTCGAAAGAGAGCGGTAAATAGTCGAAAGAGAGCGGGAAATAGTCGAAAGAGAGCGGGAAATAGTCGAAAGAGAGCGGGAAATAGTCGAAAGAGAGCGGGAAATAGTCGAAAGAGAGCGGGAAATAGTCGAAAGAGAGCGGAAAATAGTCTAAAGAGAGCGGAAAATAGTCTAAAGAGAGAGGGAAATAGTCGAAAGAGAGAGGGAAATAGTCGAAAGAGAGAGGGAAATAGTCTAAAGAGAGAGGGAAATAGTCTAAAGAGAGAGGGAAATAGTCTAAAGAGAGAGGGAAATAGTCTAAAGAGAGAGGGAAATAGTCTAAAGAGAGAGGGAAATAGTCTAAAGAGAGAGGGAAATAGTCTAAAGAGAGAGGGAAATAGTCTAAAGAGAGAGGGAAATAGTCTAAAGAGAGAGGGAAATAGTCTAAAGAGAGAGGGAAATAGTCTAAAGAGAGAGGGAAATAGTCTAAAGAGAGAGGGAAATAGTCTAAAGAGAGAGGGAAATAGTCTAAAGAGAGAGGGAAATAGTCTAAAGAGAGAGGGAAATAGTCTAAAGAGAGAGGGAAATAGTCTAAAGAGAGAGGGAAATAGTCTAAAGAGAGAGGGAAATAGTCTAAAGAGAGAGGGAAATAGTCTAAAGAGAGAGGGAAATAGTCTAAAGAGAGAGGGAAATAGTCGAAACAGAGCGGGAAATAGTCGAAAGAGAGCGCGAAATAGTCGAAACAGAGCGCGAAATAGTCGAAACAGAGCGCGAAATAGTCGAAACAGAGCGGGAAATAGTCGAAACAGAGCGGGAAATAGTCGAAAGAGAGCGGGAAAAGGCGAAAGGGAGGGAGAAATGTGCAGAAAAGCGCTGGAAAGGGTTAAAATATATGAGGAAATTAGAAAAACAAAGGAAAGTTGGCCTGGACAGGGAACGCGCTTCGAGGGCGGGGCAGACCTCGCCAGCAGAGGAGGCAGCGCCGGCGCAGGCGGCTGACGTTTCGCGGGCGGGCGTGGGTGGGTGACCGAGCGCTTGGGGCCGCGGCGCGGGCGGCGTGGGCGGCGTGGGTGGCGGGCAGCGTAGGAAGACGGCGCAACCAGGTTCAGCGCCGGGGTGGCGGGTAGTGCAGCACGCGTGCGCTCACGTGCCTCCGTGATAGAGAGCTCTAGCCAGGACAGAGGGCGGGGCAAGCACAAGCGATGGGCGTCGAGGATGCTGCGCGGGAAAAAGCCACGGCAAGTTTAAGAATGGGGATACTTTTAACGTAATATCTTACATATTCCAATACTACTCCCCCCATCACCGAAAAACCAAGCAACACATTTAGGCCACTGGTAATTTGTAGATGAGTGCCCAATTTGTGAAGAATGCGAAAAAGATTAAGACGTTTAACGTGCAAGTATGATAGGGTAGGTATGTCCTTACAAGATCTACTTTTTCTGAATCTTATTCTTTCTTACCTAAGACAGACGAACTTCAAGTAAACGAGAAGCCGCTATCGTAGTTCATATACAATTTATCGTTTTGGCATTAATGTGACGCGAGAGATGCGGTGCGAAACTCATTTCGTGCAGTTTATAGCAATGAAGACTGTTCTAACATATATTTTTATTATCTGGAAGCTTGTGAAATAAATACTGGTAAATGGTGGTGACTTATCTATGGCTATGTACGTGGCTCAACCCATTCAACATCTTCTCTTTTTTTGAACTCTCTTTTCTGGCTTTTAATGTTTTGTTATTATTATAGTTGTTATTTCCCACATTATTATTAATTTTACAAATTGAGACTCACCAAATAAATGAGCTGTAAGAGACAGAAAATCGAAACTTTTCGCCATTTTATACTCTCATTAAATATGTTTTAAAACTACTCCAATGGTATCTCTAGAAAATAATTTCGTAAATCCGCTCCTACATTTAAAACTCTGACTTATTTTTTTTCGTAAGACTTTAAAAACGTAAGAATAATATCACCCCCCAAAAAATCGTTAATTTGAACAAAATAAACATAGCCTTCACTTTGTGTAGATTGCCAAGGCTTTGCAGAGCACATATGATGGTGATGATTCCGTAGATTGAGCTCGTTCCCGGGTGCGTTTTTTTGGAGGGAGCAGAGATAAGCCATGATACAGCATCGAATGGCTACGAACAGAGACCTGGAGCGTTTGCAGTATTCATGCCGAACCAACGTGAATCTGAATAGAAACGATGTAAGAACTAAGGTGAAATTGTAATTTATTTCTTGTATTCTAAACATATCATTTTCTGCTTTACTTGCTCGCCTCAGGTAAGCTTCCAATCATATCATTGACATTTTTGCATTTCTCACGCGTCCATTTCTTTTGTCTTCATACATGCTTTCATTAGAAATTTTCTTTAAGATACCTCTTTCAAGTTTGCCTTTATGCACTGTTTTATTAGAGATTTTGTTGAAGTACCTCTTTGAAAGTAACTTTGAATCACATCACCTCTCCTATATACAATCGCGTAACCTCCGTCCGTCCGCCCGTCCGTCCGCCCGCCCGCCCGCCCGCCCGCCCGCCCGTCCGTCCGTCCGTCCGTCCGTCCGTCCGTCCGTTCGTCCGTTCGTCCGTTCGTCCGTTCGTCCGTTCGTCCGTTCGTCCGTTCGTCCGTTCGTCCGTTCGTCCGTTCGTCCGTTCGTCCGTTCGTCCGTTCGTCCGTTGGTCCGTTGGTCCGTTCGTTCGTTCGTCCGTTCGTCCGTCCGTCCGTCCGTCTGTCCGTCTGTCTGTCCTCGGCTGGGTTTTTGCAGATATAGTTAGAAAGTTAAGGTTAAATAGGTGTTAACCATTCTGGATATTAACCATTTAACAATGCCAGTAGTTCGTTCACGGTAGTTATTTTCAAGTTTTAGACAGTGAAACTAGAGCACCGCCGCGAAATAGGGGGAGATATAGCTATTCTCCCATTTTGCTAGAAGGTCAAAGTCACCGTTTGCTGGGCGCTCTTAGCGCCTAAACCATTTCTGACAAAATTGAAATTAATATATGAATTTTATATCAAATTTTTATACTTAATTTTATAAATGATGAATGTTTCAATAACACGCATAGTTTTAGAGATGTAAGTGAAAAGCCGAAAAAAGTGTGAAAATTGTAGTTTTTGCGATTTTCTCTATGAGGCCGACCTATTTCAAGGTGGCAATCATGAAATTCGAATTCAGCATCACAAAGAACACACAGAACCGCTGAGAAAGAAATTTTTCCTGGGTCAGATACCTAATGTCTCGACTAAATGGAATTTCTCCGCTATTATCGATGGTCACAATGCTGCTCACCCAATTTTGTGAAGTTCTTAGATATTGAGTAGTAGAGCCGATGACGTTTAATACATCAGCGGTTAGCTCCCTCAATCAGCATTCAGAAGTTGAAGAGAAATGATAACAGGCATTGGGAAGATTTTCAAAGAAATTAATATTGGTTTCGGATATATTGTTGTACCTATCACACACAAACCATATCATTAGGAGAAGTGGCTCAGGGCATCCACTGATGTCACAATGCCTCTGACCGGGAGGTTCTAGGTTCAAGTCCCGACGTCGGCACGATTCGCGACACTAGCTGGTCAGATAGGTCGAATTCTGTTGTCTGGAGAATAATTCTAGCGACCAGCTGCTCTGATCGGTAGTTTTCCGTGCTTTCACCGATCAACACCAGGTGAATGCCGGAGCAGTATCCTAACAAAGGGGCCACGGACCGCGTGGGATCTTTCTTTCCTCTTCCTTGTCCTATCGTCATCCGTTTCTTACACAAACTCACTCACATGCACTACACTCCCACACGTCGGGAGAAGCTTCGATCTCCTCCCGGCTGAAGCAATGCCCACCTGGCGAGAGATACCTGGTTGGGAAAATCGCTAAGCGCATAAATAAATAAATTTAAAAAAACGTTATGCAACGTAGCGCCGAGAACGTTCCAAATGATCCACATTCCCATCATGAGTTTTTTTATCTGACGTATCCCGTTGCCTCTTTCTACATCATGTTAGGAATGCCATGTATTTTCATGTTAACCGCCTAAATTGCCTAATGCAACGTAACGACGCATTCACAAAGCGTCCTTTTTCCAGAGGTATCGTAATTTGAAGAAAATACGAACCTAACAAAATGTGATTTTGCGCTGATCCCGGAAATAGATTTCAACTTTTATTAAATGACATAAATGATTTTTACTATTTATGTATCTGACACACCATTTCCGCTAATACAACTAGATCGACATTTAAATGATCTTTAAAAAACTGCCTTTGTACAAATCTGAAAATTACGGAAATCAATTAAACTTACTTTTTAAAAAGTATTAGCATTAATAATACTAAGTAGTAGCATTCATCACGTCATATTTTACAGCAACTTCAATTCGTAATTAACAAATCATACAGATAAGTAATACAAGAAAACCATAAATTAAAATGTTCGATGTATTAAATAAAGTCATCATTTTTCAGTATTTCAAATTCCAAAGCTACTCACCATCGATAACTATACAAAAATAAACAAGAAAATATTATAATTTTAAAAACGAATGTAAATACTGAAAATGAATGAAAATTAAAAACGTAAATTTTATACATGAATTTAATGGCTGAAAGCCAGAACATTTTAAGTGACGTTTCATAAATTCTGAGAAAAACGTGTTTATTTTAAACTACATTTCCGTGGCAATGTATTTTTGAGGTTTTAATAAACAATTGTAATGCCGTGGTTTTAATGATGAAACAAAGCACTCCGACTTTATAGTAATACTGACTTAAATAGACAGGTTTCTCTGAATTTATAAAAAATCACCTACACCGTTCTGGTTTCCATCCATTCAATTTATATATTAATATATATTTCTGTCCATACTCTATTACCGTGAGATATTTTCTTTGAAAACGCGGGTGGGAACGTTCATGACTACAGGTTGGGAAACGTCGTCCTAGAAACGCAATGTCAAGTAACACAGTTTAGTAAAATGAAGAAAGCTGTAACTGGATCGTAACTTGTCTCGTCTCCTTCTTCCCGCGTGCACTGCCACCCCTGTCTCTGTCCAGCCAGGGAGTAAACAAGGTCCTTAATGGCGACTGCTCGAGGTCAACGGCCAGGTCACGGCGAAAACGCGCGTCTCCCCTTTTTTCTGCACTGCGCGCCTTTGGGGCTTAACAGCGGGAGCCGTTAGCTCCACTTTAAGGACAACTGAGAACTCTGCACCGGAGACGGTCTGTCTCCTGTTTGTAACTATACGTAGCAGTTACGTTACATATTGATTTTTATATATATATATATATATATATATATATATATATATATATAAACAATTCCAATGACTTTAATACACCTATCAGTTCGCCATTTAGTTTATATTTGCTGGTATATTATAAACAAAAATAAACCGTTTGGCTGTAAGTATGGATTGAACATTTTGTGGCCTTCGCTGCCGAATATTCATCGCCAATTCTTCAAAAAACATTCCAGACATTTGCTCAGTTTTCTCAGTCGTTCACAAGGAACTGTTTTACTCTAAACATGCTTTGTTAGTTCATTTTGTTTCCTTATTTCTTCTTTCTTTGAATGTTTTCCTGAATTAAATGCGCATATACTTCACAAACTCAACTGTAAAGTAGTTGTCGTAGAACTCGACATCCCAAAATGCATTATAAGTTTCTTCTCCCCCTCATTCTCTACATTTCCCCGTTACATACATACACACACACACACACACACACACACACACACACAC
>JAZDUA010001346.1:0-42500 GCA_038098605.1 Gryllus longicercus | reverse complement strand
ACCAAATGACAGAAGTGTAAATGCACACACGATGCATTTTAACTCTAAGTAAAACTTCAAACTCATTTATTTCAACACCTGACGTTTTGAGTTGAATCTCTAGGAACGACTTGCTTAGTTACAGCGCCTGTTCGCGGGTCGCAGAGCTGCCCGTGACTGGTCTAAGCCGCTTCGTTCCCAGTGCCTCGGAGCGGCGCGACGCGCGGGAAGAGAAGTCTTCTGGAGGGGGGAGGGGGAGGGGGAGGGGGGGGCGATTAAGGTAGTTAGGCGGGGCCCTGACGGCCTCCCGCGTCTCTCGCAGACTGCTGCACTCGTTAAAATAATATGAGAAATAAAGAAGGAAATGAGCGGCCGGCTGCAGAAGAGATCCTACGCGAGTGTCGTGGGCGGGCAAGGCGGAAGCAGAAAGACGCGAGAATTGCAGGAAATACGAGATGGGAGGTGGGACAATTAATGGAAAGAGGGGAGACAATAATAAATACACAAGGAGCAGATTCAGAATAATCATTAAAATAAACTATAGTAATCATAAAGGTAATTCGGAGACGGATATGAGAAAAAAAAGAACTTGAAAAAGTTTAAGAAAGAAATCAGAAAATAACTAAAATATTAACATACTTGGGATACACGAGGAATACACAATGTTATTTCACAGAGATGATTAATTACAAGAAAAATAAAAGTCATCATTGGCAGACAACTTGAAAAGATACAGTTCACGCAACCCAGGTCGGCTGTTACAGAAACAATTGGCGCCAAGGCATGAAACTAGAGATTAAGTGTTATGTATGAGGTAAATTGACATTTTTCATCTTAATCAATAAACCTTTTGATATTTACAGATTATTCCGTGAAGTTATAAAGAGACCTAAAATAAATAAAAATAAACTCATTCCTTTAAAATAACCGCCTCTCAATGCCCCCTACAGTGTCCTATGGTATCCCACCATTCATTGATTTTCACCCCAACCGTATTATCCGCTCACGATGCCTTGACCCTCGTTTAGCTATATGCGAAAGGAGTAGGAATTTGATTATTCTGACGATAGGACTATTACATCAGTACTTTAGCTCTTTTTCGATGCAAAATAGTGTTCCGCGGGAGCGAACATTTTTGGTAATGAAATTGTCACAAAAATTCTCGTTTCTCTAATGTATTCTCAACCCTTGGCCAACAACTTGAAACGCCGGGACATTAACTACAAATTCGGGTCTTTTTGACTATCTCAAATTTTTGTGAAATTAGTTAATTTTAACTTTCTAGGAAACCATAACATTACTTTCTTTTTTTTCGAAAAAAAAACAACAAAAACTTTTCATTGTTTCAGTGAACGATAAATGATCATTTTCTCCAAATAAATACCTACCACTACCCTGACGCACGCGCGTTTCTCGCGGCTTCGGGACATTTTGACAAGGCCTTTCGCGACAACACACGTACATGAAAGACAAAGGACAAACATGCCCTCGGAGGGTCTGCAAACCGCGACCCTTCAGACCGACGGCACACGCTCTCCCATCCAAGTCGCTACTTACTATTTTTTAATAATACGTACATAGATTTCAACAACTAAGACGAGTCACTAGCAGCGGGAATGTAACGTATGGTGGAGACGTTTAATGCATGAACGTCGTAGAACAAAGGGCACTGCAACTAATATTAGAAAAGTCTTGGGTATACCGGGGCTCAAGAAAACGTGCGCCTACAATATCTACCGCATTATTTACTAGGCTGTCCGGGTGACGCCGCGTCCATGGCGAAGGTGCCGACGTTTCGGTCGCCATTCTGCGACCTTCCTCAGGGCGTATTGCCCTGAGTGCAATATGCCCCCCTGAGTGCAATCAGGGCAATACGCCCTGAGGAAGGTCGCAGAATGGCGACCGAAACGTCGGCACCTTCGCCATGGACGCGGCGTCACCCGGACAGCCTAGTAAATATTGACTCCGGCCGCGGAAGCCTACGCTCTCAATATCTACCGCCCCTTACTGCCCCGTAATGCCCTCGGCTGCCGTCGTCCAACAAGCGGCGACGCCCTCCTGGCCACTCACAAGGAGAGGGCGACGCGGGACGTCAACTTAGGCGGCGCGCCGCGGCGGGTGGCGGGCAGTGGACTGGCCGGAAGTGCGTGGGAGGCCGCGCGACTTCCGGGCGCAGGGTCTTTCACCTTCTCCCCGAGGGCGTCGCTCCACGCGTGGCTTGGGTTGCCTTGGCTTTTGCTCCGCAAGCGAAATATTGCAGGTCCCGGTGGCCCGTCGTTGACGGATGCGCCCACTAGTCGCGTGGATTTTTCAAGAGAGACAAGGAGCAAGTCCGGCTGCCAAGAAATTCCACCTTTCCGCCGGCGACGCCTCGCCTGTCGAAAGCCTCCGCCGCGGTGGGAAATGTAACCAGTCCTCCTCATCCTGGATTAGGGTGCTGTAAACCGATTAGACGTGAGTAATTGGTGGCGTCTGGAAGGTGTGTAAAGATGGCCTTCTCCTCTGAGGCGGTCTCACAAAAACCGATGGTAATGACACGAGATACTCGCCCAGACGCACAGATAACCGTTACTAAGATCACAACAATCATTTATCACACTCTAAACACTAAACGAAAGTATAATGCAAATGATGCGACTTATCACAGGCCAAAATTTGCTCTCCATTTCCCGATGAAGCTAAGCCAAGGTACGATTCTCCCCAAAAATCCTCATACTCACATTATTCCCGAAGTACTAGTGTGCAAATTAAACTTCTCCCTCATACCTCACACACAGTTTTTCTGTTGTTTTTTTTAACAAAAACAATCAAATGTCTTTCTGAATTTGGGGTATGTGTTATTTCCAGATATGGATCAACCCATATTCCGTTCATAAGGATTCTGAAAGAAGGATAACTGCATGTACTTGCCTCGTTATTTAAGGAACTTAAGGAACGATCACTAGAATTCCCATCTACGCCTTTATTATGATCCCGAGTTTGTAGTCTTTTGGCCATACCTGAGTTAACTTGTTTTTGATAGATAAGTAGATGAATGGTTGATGAAGGTAGTGGTGATTGTGATATTACTTCAAGCAATAGTGGAAGGAATGGAAGAGGAAACCTAAGAACTCCGAGATAACCTGTCGGGAACACTTTCTGTTCCACAAATTCCACCTGGATCGCCTGAGTTTTGAACCATCGTATTCACGGGGAACGTGATCGGTTTGGTCACCACACCACTAATTGTTTAAACCGCCCCAGTCACATAGTGCACTGGTGATGAACACTGATCAACGTATGGCAACGGATTCCTTGTCTCGGTCTTCAAAATTTCCATTCTGGACTCTCAGCTACATTGGCTGACGTACTTGGAAGCTAAAATTCGCTTCTAAACTGAAAAGTGCCAATGTAATTCACATTTATCCTTCAGTTTTTTCAAAAACGTTCAGTCAAGAGCAACATGTGATTTTATATTACATATCAAGACGTGTATAATTATACGATTTTTCTTCCCAAGATAACATCTGCGCATATCCGTTTTCTTCGCGACGTTTCCTCCTATCCAGCCACGCAACTAGTATTTCTGGAGCGATGATATCTCGCCGTGTTGCCGGAAATGACGCTTCATGACCGCGTGAAGATAACTAGCTGCGTTCCCGCGACTGCCAACGCTACAACGCGAAGTCGCACATCAAAGCGGCGTCGGTGCTGGTCGACAGGAATGCGCCTGCCAGTCGATCTGTTTACTCTTTTTCCTCCTCCGCCGCTGGCGCGGGAACCAGCATGTAACTAGCTCCTTGCGCCGCCGGCTGACAGAGACCGATAGAAGGTTCAGTGGGGGAGTTCGTTTCCGGTAGAGCTGGGCTGTGGCCAGCCTCCTATTAGCTCCGTGACAAACGACAGGTGGCACCCCGTGCTTCCTTCAAGATGCGGAAAATGTTCTATTCAGCCACAAACGTTTTAATGGACTAATGCTAGTTAACATCTTGCTTACCAACATTTTTTTTCTCGTTAATCGGCCGACTAGGACCATGCATGCAAGCATCCTGCATTTACCATGGCTCAGTTTTTATTTATTATCGCGGTGGCAGGTGCTTGCAACAACTTTTGGGGGGGACCAGCATTAGCTGGATCCGATTTTTATCCCCCACGGTTGTTAGCCCTGGGGGTATGGAAGATGAAATGATGATATGATGATAATGGGGGTGAAAGGACAACACATACAGACATACACAAATACACCCATGCCCGAGGCGGGACTCGAACCCGCGATCTTCTGGTCCGAGACCACTCCGGCACTACTGCCTTAGCGATCTCGGCCATCTGATCGGCTGTTTACCAACATTACTATTATTTTAATTTTTCTTTTCCTAGAGCTCTTTCCAGCCTTCCTTTAGGGGATGCCGATTTCGAGTATCCGCGCAGGGTACCCACTCTGTTCCTCATGGGAACACGAATTAACCTTCACACTAGACCCACATGCGGGCTCCTCGGTCTGTGGTCAGCAGACTCAAGGCCTTCCGCGACAACACACGTACATGAAAGACAAAGGACAGACGTGGCCACGGAGAGATTCGAAACCGCGACCCTTGGAACCGAGGCGCTACGTCGGCACACGCTCTAGCCACCACGGCCATGCAGGGTGGCAGTTACTATTTATTAATAATGCGTGCATACATTTCAACAACTAAGACGAGTCACTAGCAGCGGGAATGTAACGTATGGTGGAAAAGTTTAAAGCATGAACGTTTTCTTGAGCTCCAAAATCCCTGTCTCTACTCATTCACTACACCACATATTCTTAATAAAGGTAGCAACCTGTGTTTTCGTGAAATTTGAAAATAGGGGCTCTCGTGTACAAGAAATTATTTGAATTGGCAAAAGAGCTTCATAGTTTTTATTTTATTGTGCCCTTCGTGAAGGAATCTACTTTCTATTCAGAGAATATGGAGAGTGATGTTGCTGCAGACAACACTAATTAAATTCACCACAGACACCGTACAGAGACTCAAGGCAACGTGCTCAGAAGTGACGAATTGGCTCCGGCAATACATCGGACATTTTCCGCGACTCTTAATCCTACTCCTGAGACAGGCTTATTTACATATTTAATTAGAGTTCAGATTAAACATCGAATTTGTTTATATCTGCGTCTTAAAGATTCATGTGAGCTATATAGAGTGCGCCAGGAAACACTCTCCGCACCGACACGAATCAGGGCCTCCTAGTTAAAATTGCATTTATTTAGGAGCAACCTGATCACTGGAAAACACTTCCAGCATCTATTATGATTGTGGTGAATGTGCAATTTATGGTCTCAAGGTGCAGCTCGTGCTACCAACATAATTTCTATTGCAACACCCTCATCAGCAAGGTGTCACTGCGAAGAGACTTTCCTGACATGCTATATTTACGCATAAACATAAATTCGTTTACGGCGAAAATATGACGTGCGTTGCGGCATTTGGTTGAATTATTATTGAGATATTCCGAATTGCTCAGCCGCTATAAGCATTCAAAACAAGGTTTGAAAAAATGCTTTCTAGCCAAAAATTTGCATTGCAGAAGCATAGAAACACTCCAGAATCACGTAAATAGTTATCTCACGTAAATAATTATCTCACGTAAATAATAAATTCATTACAAAAGAAATGAATACATTAGTTCAAAAAGAAAAAATAACACAGAAATAAAAGAACAGTCGAATTGTGTAAATTGAATTTATTTTTTATTTCTGTGTTAATTTTTATTTCTAAATTTATATATTAATTTCTTTTGTAAATAAAAACAATTTACATGTTTCTGGAGCGTTTCTATGCTTTATCAATGCAAATTTTTGCTTAGAAAGTATTTTTTCAAACCCACTTTTGAGCGATTATAACGGCTCAATCATTCGGAATATTCCCGTAGTTTATTAGACAAAATGTGCTTATAATGATCCTAAGAGCTTGTTTGCATAGTTTCGACGTTTCCTCCCCAAACATCCTATAAAGTAGACTAAATACTTATTAAAATCAAAGTTGATCTGCTTTTCTTGAAATTAAAGCTAGATAGTGTTAGACCAAGTCAAATCCACAGAGGTACACCCTTAAAATGTGTAAACAAGCTGCAAAACCACTTTTTTAATAAAAAAAATGAAGGCGAGTCAATTCGTTTAACGTTATTACTGATCACATTTCTAGTGGCTATCATATTACTTGGATTGGAACTGAACAAGGATTTGTTTTAATAATATACGTGAGAAACCTTACGAAATTAATTTTTTGAATGCATAGTAAGCGCATGCGATGTATGCGCATTGCAGCATTGAATGCATTGAATGCATTCATTGAGCATTGAATGCATGCGCAGTAATAACTTCGAGATTTCTATCAACTATTTTATTCACAAGCTTACCAAATTGCATTGATTTAGGGAGAATGTTGAAATGAATGTGAAAATAATAATTGATGTCAATGAGCTTCTACTAAATGTTCTGTATGATTATTTCCGAATATTTTATTTTCCTTAGCAAGATATTCATTTCTGGTAACTGTTCAAAATATAAATCAAGAACAAATGTCAATTCTGTATGTTTATTACGAACCAGACAATGGAATGGGACCTTCCAATTCTCGATCAACTGTTATTTGAATTTCCCAGTTAATTCGAGCTCTAAAAACTGAATAACTCAGATTATCTTGTCATTCGAGCCCTAATGCCATACATATCATCACAAAGATCCTACTAGACTATTTTCATTTAAAATATTCAGAGAACTAACACTAATCCTATTTTTCTATATAAATAAATAAAGCAACATTTGACAAAATTATTTCTTCAACATTTTAACGTGGGGTCAGATACTTTTCTTATACAGAAATATTCAATTTGAAACAAATGTAATAATTATATTGAATTCCAACAAATGCATTCGACCTTCATCCTATTTCCCTGCAGTTTTTTTGTACTAAAGAGTACTTATCTTTCCAGGTAACTCATAACTTGGTTAAATACTAAGACATTTTTTTCAATATTTCTTACGTTTTTAAAGAAATATTTTCTTGGGTATCTGTAACACTGATATCTTATTATGATTTTATCAAGCAGAGATTTTCTATACTTTCTACTGAAGTAGATCAGCCCTTAGGTTTGCGCTCTTAAAAAATGTACAAGTAAGCAGCTTTGCAAACGTGTTTGAAACGAATGGGAAACGAAAACGTATTTCTTGTTATTCGCAGTTATCAATCCAATGGATTTTTAAAATAATATATTGAAAATTGTGCACACACATTTTGAAAAAAAATAAAATTGCATATTTTTTCGTACCCATCAACTGAGTAGCAATGTGAATAGCAATGATGGAAGAGCGATAAAATAAAAAGAATCAAATCACATGCGAAACATACAAATACCATTTAGAAGAAAACTATGTAATTAATATATGGTATAAAAAAACTATATAGGAAATATGTAGTTAATTTCTTTTAATTAAGAGAGTCTGGTCCTCAAACAAAGACTGCCTAAATTTATGGTGCTAACAAGAGGTGAGGTTTTTCTCAAGGCTCTCTCGGATTTCATTTTACGTTTTTAATAAAAACTTTCGAATGGATTTTCCAAGAACTTGCAATAACCTAGAAACCAGAAACGTCCTTCATAACGTTTTCATTTCGTGACCCAGCTTACAAAAACAGCAAATTTCCAACCACTAATCTCGCAATATGCACAGGAGCGACCGCGAAAAGTCCAGCCCGTCTATTGGACCTACCCAAATAACGGACGTTCTGTGTTAAGCGGAGAAAATCAACTTAGCGAGACGCGGAGAGGAGAACGAGGTTTTATTCATAAAAGGCCCACGCCAGGTCACCGCGCGTCCCACGCAGAGATGCCCGGCGGCAACCTCGTGAATGACACGAACGCCGCGCCGTGGGCGGGGACAGCGAGAACTAAACCATAGTGGTCATACAATATAGAAGACGTTTTCGTGGCATTTCCATTTAAAAATTATAAAAAAAATTATGAAAGAGAGAAATGAGAGCCGATGGAAGGCGTATTGTGGTGAATCCAGAGTACTCCATTCCTGAAATATCTTTCAGTAGAGTTTTTTATGGAGTTCTATGCCTCCGAATTTCGTGCTATTAATTTAACTTTTTATCTATTTACAAATACAGGTGTCCCACCAACTACTGGCCTCCCCCATAACTTGTAAAAGGTTCATGATACTGAAATGCTGTTTTCGCTCAACAATGTTGTATCCTGAGCCAAGTAATATGCTGTTAAGATACTGTTTCAAATATTTTTCGTTTCTTTGGAAATTTGATCATCTTCAACTTTTTATTTAATTTTTATATTTTTCTCGCCAACAATTTATAGATCACTAAGAGAGGAACAAAATGATGCATCCTATGTTAATATTGTGATAGCTGGTTTGAGTGTACAATTTCTGACTTGGGATTTTAAATTAAACGGACAATATTTCTTGTAATACTCGCGCAACTTTTCTTGAACGATAGATTGGAGAAATGCGGGTGGAGTGGGGGTGTTAGTTGCGAAATTGGCCACTAGATTTTACAAAGCAATGCCAATCTCTAGAGAATCAGTCATGCCTTAGCAACGTTCTCAATAATTTGCGTTCTTACTTTCTCAAGGGTTCGAAGTATCTCCCGTAAAAGATCTTTACTTGCTTTGGTCATTTCTTTAGATTTTGGAAAAAATAACGAATAGAAGTTCTCGTTTTTAAAATAAAATTGTTTCTATTTCGCACCAGTGAAGATGAGTTTGGAATGCAGTCATCAGTGCTCGCTGCGAGCGTTTGCCTTCATCTGTTTATTGTGCCAAAGAGGGGGAAGCAAGGTCATAGCAGTCCTTGCAACTGTCACCTTTGGTGAACGTGGCCTTCGCAAAGCCTGCACCATTCAGGGGAGAGGCCGCAAAGGCCACCTTCACAGAAACTACTGTTGCGAGGGTTGCTATAGGAAAAATTACGCGTTTACTTCAAAATCACACTTCAGAAAGTATAATTTTATTTTCAAAACATTAACATACGTTCCGCCATTGCTCTCTTTATCATCTATATATTGCAAGAGAAACTCTACGGTCTACTATCTAAAAATTCAAAGATTATTAAATTTCTCCAAAACTAAAAATATCAGCATCTCTACAGTACATTACTAGTTGATGGGACTCCCTTTTATTTCTGATTCTAATATATGAGTAATAATTTCTACTATATATTAATAAGTAATATTTAAGAAATGAAATTTGATTACGGTGTGATATACCTCACACCTGTTGAGGTGTATTATTCATGCGTTATGCTGTAATTCATGGAATACTCAATAAACACTACATTTCCCTCTACACACACTTGTATTGCACTTTATGGTACTAAAAAAACACTTTTCTCCTTTTCATTCAACTAAGAACATTCTCCCCCCAAAATGTACTAAAATATCGAACATACGTTTGAGCATACAAGAGTTATTAAGAAATTCATAATATTTAACAAAGCCATTGTGCTTTGTAATTGTAATGTAATACAGATAGTGTTGTTGACAGACCAATTTTAAGATCATTACATCTGCAACGGAACCCCGAGCATAAACAGCAGCGTAGTGGAAGGAACGTCACTTTATAACAGATTTGTTGAAGGTCAAACAATCCTCGCTGTGTAGCGATAGGTTTCTGAAAGGTAGACAGTCCTTAAAATAGTTCTTCCAAGAGTTTTACTCAAATATTTTTTTAATAAAAATTATACCAAAGCAACCTCCAACATTCAATAGTTCTGTCTTTCCACTTTGGCATTAAATTACAGAAACTTTTGAAGATATTCAATTCAAAAATTGCTGAAAGAAATACCACATGAAACTCACGATTTTCTAGTTTCCATAGTAGAAGCAAAACAAACTAGAAGACCTTGAACTACTAAAACTGAATGCTCACCGGTCACTCCTCCGTGAAAGATGTGTTGCTATGATTTGCTCCATATTTGATGGTCCAGCCGACTCCCGCCTCTGCACATCTGGATGAATGCGCACGTTGTTATACGGAAATGTTCCATTGTAGCTTCGATTCCAAACACACGGTTTCTTGAAGTTCATCGCTTTTGAACGCAACACAACACAAAACAAGACACTTGGAACATTCGGTTACACTTCGCTATAACTGTGCAGAAATTATTAGTTACTAATAATTATTGAAATCACCACGTTGGTGTACTGATTGCTACCGTGGAAATGAACACGAACTGTATTCAACAGCTGCTCGAAGTAGAATGAAACTGTTGCCAGACGAAAGGTATTCTCATTGCTCAGAATAAACACAACGGGCTCAACTCAACGCACAGACTATACAACTGCACGACAGAAGCCTCGTTTTGAACTAGTTGAAACCATGAGCAGAACAGATTTGAAAATTAATTTCTTTTGGTACTAGGAATTCTTATTGTATTTGTACGACAATCTTCAGATCTACTACTTCAATCTCGATTAAAAACACTCTTTCCCTTCTCCTTATTAAAAAATATAATTATTTCACGTGTGTGGTAAATAAACTGCAAAATTTGTAGGTCGCAACTTTATACATACCATCCCTTACCCATCTTCTTTGTTTCTCACAATCCACCCCACATTTAGAAAATAAAATAGAACGCAATTAGTTTTTTCTAAAGCTTTTATCCAGTCGAGAGCCTGTTACCATTTACGTCCCGATGGGACCCACATTTGACCACTAGACACTGACCACTTCGATACACTAGACGCCAATTCTCTTGCAGGTTTTTCTGATCTGGGGTCAGCAGAACGCGAGGTCGTCCGCGCCAACACTTACGTGAGAGACAAGGGACAAACAACCTTGCCCAAGGCGGGACTCGAACCTGCAACCAAAGCGCTGAGTCGGTACACGCTCCTAGCCACCTCTGCCATTCAAGCGGGCCACACAATGATTATTAATGTATGAATTAGCAGAATTCTGTGCAATTCAGCTGCGGAACCTTCACCCACGTCAGTGACTGAGACGGCCGCACGGTTAGAACGTGACTGCAAAGCAGGGACGCTAATGTCGGCATTTTTATGCTCACTTTCTTATCAATTATATAATTACAGATATCGCTTAACATTGATTATAAACAGATTTCCTCAAATTAAGTAAACACTGTAATATTCTCGATTACATTTACGGAGCGAAACACTCGACTGAATGTTACCTTTGAGAGCTGAAATATCCTTTTTTCGTTCCTCGCGTTTTATTCTTAACTTCAGTGAATAAATGCAAACGAAAAGAATGCTACTCGTAATGTTGATATTGATGATGAATGCTCTCTCATTTTAGGAAAGCAAGAGAGTAGTGCGGTCTACGTCTTTATGTTCTCTGTTTTTTGAGCAGGCGAATCCATATCACTATAGCGTTTTATTGAATAAATGATGGTAGGTGTAATTATGAGTGATAACAATATAATATTGTTGTGTATGTATGGATTCAGATGCACTGTGTATGAATTTAGAAGAAGTCAACTTCGCTAGAACCACGTGTTGAAAACACTCATTTCTTACTCAAATTCTCAGATTTCGACCCGGAATACTCCGATGCTGCCGAAAGCCCCTGCAACATACATGGATTTGTACATTAGTATCCTGACATCTAGTCACCCTAACATCTAGTCAGAGCACGATTCTGTCCTTTCGGCTTCCATAATTTGTTTAAAAACGATTTCGAGTCCGTGAAATGTAGAAGGTGCTATAATTGCGAATAGAACACATGTCCCCCATTTTAACGTATTCTGCTTTTATAAAGCAGCAATTCTTCTCATTTTATGAATGACGTACCAATGATCCTTTTTGAACTCTTCATTTTTAACATTATTCATTAATTTTTTCTTTACAAGACATTCTAGCAACCTTTCGTTTCTTCGCCTCGTTAGGGCAAAGACATTTACAATTTACTGCGGGTACGTTTTGATGCTGATAAAAAAACTCAGGATGAGTACTGTCGAAGTGAACTCGATGTTAAGAATAGGAGGTGCGTTAGAGGGACAACAGTAAAGTGCGATGAATACAACAAAAGGGGGCGCAGAGGTAAAGGAAGGAGATGGTGATGAATGAAATGGGGAACTCCGTTATGCGTCGCTCGTGTTCTTGCAGCCTTAGACTGCGCCAACTACCTCCAGCCTTAGAGCCCCTGCACACGAGCGTTGGGTTGACGCGCGTTAACGCGTATTGTAGAATATCTCTTTATCTTATGCGAAACGACACACGGGCGCTTTGGACAGGGCCTCAACTCCCATATAACGTGGTGGAAACCATTACAGACGTGCCTGCAGCACCTTCTTACAGGAACTAAAACACGAACTGCTGCCAACGAAACTTTAAACGTGCGTGACTGCTGCGTGAGTTCGCGTGACGCAGGCCTACAATGTTGCAAAAGATAGCGTTGATGTTCGCGCTTTCTTCAGAGATTTCTGACATGAATATTTTACGAATAATTGAACATTTAGAAGACACTTTTCGTATATCTCACAAATTAGCCAATTTGTTCGTGGGAAGGTTGGCGAGCCTAATCTGCAGCTGCTCCCGGCGACACTGGCGCCTCCTGTCGTAACACCTTCCAGCTTCGTCCCCGGTTTTGATGGAGTGTCAAGGCCCTGGTTTTGGCCGTTGTGAGGGAAGTGCGGGTGCAGAGAGAGTATCGAGTCGGAAGAGGCACCAGCTGCGTGCGCAGCGGCGGCGGCGGCGGCGGCGGCGGTGGCGGCGGTGGTGGCGGCGACAGGAACCCTCCCCCCCCCCGTGGCTCCGCGGGCGGTGCGGCTACGTGGGCGCTTAGAGTAAACACGTGACGATCCCGAACACGTGAATGTCACACTCAGGGCCCACCCACTCCACATTGGATACAAGTGGATAAAGTTACAAAATGCAAGGATAATGATGATGGCATCTCCCGGCTTTCGTAATATAGCGACTTTGCGTAATTATTGATTACATTAATTCACACAACTTTAGCGCATTTATAGGCAAAAGAGAAACCGCGGTAATCACGTACTTACAATGATAATACATATTTATATCAAAATCAGAGTATATACAACGTGTGAACATTAGTTATGAATTTTCCATCGGACGCGCTTATTTATATGAATCGTTCCCGACACGTTTATATGGGAATTGAAATTCCCTGTTGTCACAGCACGACTCATTAACAACGCTCTTGTAAGTACACCCGACAATCAAAATATCCGATTCAAATTCGTAATGCTTCGAAACCGGATTGATAGGGAAATCAATATCCTTTTCGACACTTTCGGAGTTCTACAATTACGAGAAAGGAAGGTTAAAATATCACAACTGTGACATTAAAATGCTTGACAAAAGTTACATAAACTACTCGTATTGTTGCACTTTAAAAAATGTAAGTAGTTGATTAGTAATAGCACTAAAAGAAGGAAAAGTTTCGGTATGTCGTGTGTTGCCACAAGTTTAAGAGTAACTTTTTGATCACAATCACATAATAAACCATCTGTACCAAACTCTTTTTTGAAGAAAACTATAATTCATGTTACGACACCAGGTTCTTATTTTTAAGCTAATACAAATTTCTAATTCCCATTTCCCTTAAAAATGTCGATCATTTTCGCAATCGTAAAATTTAAATAGGTTTATCCTCCCTGGAGGGAAAAACCGTTAAAATGATATTCAAGTTTGCCATCCTTGAGCAAAAAGTACACAGTGTTTGCTTTTACACAGAAACGTTGACATGTCACATGACATGGGACAGAGGCCATATGTTCTTTTAAATGCCTATAGAATTTTTGCATATTTTAAAATAGCCTAGTGTTAGATTGCGACATGAATATACTGTTTTATGGGCAGTTCAGACAGTGTCACTGATAGTTAATTTTTATTATTATGTTGTTAAAACGATTTTACTACATAGTAGTACTTATCTTTTAATCCTTTGGTCAAAAATAAGATAATATTAATATTTTCGTAAGAAAATACAAAGAGAATGCGTTTTAGTGTTTATGATAACATGGTAGGACAGCAAGTGGTAAATAAATTCAAAAATTGATATGTTTTGTAATGAATAAGAAACCTCTTCCCTTTAATCCCTCCGTTAGGTGTGTCCCACGGAGTCACACGGACTATACATAGATTTGGACCGAATTATTATTTCTTTAAATAATATCTTGTCATAGTTTTTTATGTTAATTTTGTTTGCAAAGTAGAAAGAACATCCTTCAGAACAGAATTGAACTAATATATAACAAAAATAACATTTTGAAGGAAAAGGTAAAATAAATAAAAATAATCCTAAAAATTGACTTTATTTGTAAAAAGCTTCGGAAATATTAAAATGACATAATTTTACTTTTGATTTTTCAGATAAGCAATAAATATACTGTTCCAAACTTTTTATAATGAAAATTAAAAAATAATGAATTTGAGTCTTATGAAATGAAAAAAATGCTTGCAATTTACAACATCCAGAGTACAAAGTATGCAACAAGTCTATAAAGAAAATTTTAAATGTTAAATAATCTAAAATTAAACATACAGTGAAAATTAAAGGTAGAGACATTACAAAATAAACATAATTTGAATTTAAAGCAAGTAACAAAGCCTGATTTTCAAAAGCAGAAACTAAATTGCTCTCATTAAAAATAGTAACACAGGCGCGTGGACTACAAACGATTTTGAACTCAAGTTGCCCAGGTTAATGCTCTGCAGGAGAGACATATACTGGCCTAAAGACCCCATTACAGACAGCAAATATGCGCGAAATGTCAGCCAACAGTCAGCAAATAGGCGTTAGCACAACTAGATCTTACTTCTGACGTATTTATTATGTTATGATTGATATATTCAGGCATGCAAGCATTTTGATTTTCTTTTATAAATTACATGTAGACCCTATCTCCTTCTTACCCGCAACAACCTTATCCACTTATATAACAGCAATAATACACCTTCGATAAAAATTCGAGATACTATTTTTCTGGTGATTCCTTTATTTTTCCTCCCTCCACTTTTGTACTTTATAGAAAATTTTAAAATTGTACGTTTGATAAATAAAGCAGCGTCAAACATTAATAGTATATTATGAAATGATGTAATGATGAGTATATATATATACACGAGTGTCGCATTACAATACTCGCTCGTATTGTAACATTGACACGAGTGTCTCAATACCCATTACATCGAGTTGCATACGGTACGTTTTGTACTTCTTACGGTAACTTTTATAAGTTAAACTTATGCATTGAATCGTTTCGTTGTTGTTGACATACAGGATTCATCCAAGGCCACCTCGCGGTCACCTACCCTCCCCGGTGGCAGGTGGCTTTGGTTTACCAGTCCGCCTGCGAGCGAGTACTGAAGTTATTAGCAATAATTCTGATGTCACCATTTTCGCTTTTCCCCTTACTTCTGGAGGTGCCAACTCAACCTCTGATTCACTAGACATTTTTAAAGTAAAGATTTGGCAGATTTTTAAGGGCAACCATATTTATCACGGCTGCAACATGACTTGTTTGTTATTTGACAGACATGAATTGTTTATTATTTACAAAAGAAATTAATATGTAAGTTCACAAAAAAACACCCAATTTAGTACATAATTCATTTACTTTTTTATTTGTGTTTTCTCTTTGTGAACAAATATATTAATTTCTTTTGCAAATAATAAGCAAGTAACATGTTTCTGGAGAGTTTGTATGTTTCTGAAATGCAATTTGTTTCGTAGAAAGTATTTTTTCAAATCAACTTTGAGTGCTTATTGCAGTTTAGCAATTAGAAATACTGACGACGTTTATTACACGAAATACAGTAAACCGCAGTAATCTGAAGTAATTGGGGGTGTGGTCTGTTAGGATTCGGAATCATTAGAATTATCCCAACATTTACGGTACGTAGACAAATACATCTATAGGACTACCAGACAATGCAACGTAGTGTGCGATGGGAGAAAGTGGCAACGAGGCGAAGCGATCTCATCATCACATCGGATCATCAAGCACATTTAATTCCTTACGGCAAAAGAAGATTACTGATTTTGGAAGTTCCTCTAAGATAAAATTACCGCTGTATAATAATATGATATACACAGTAGATATCAGTGCAATAAACGCTTCATTTCGACAACTTGTGTTTCAATATTAAGTTGTTCCGTTCTACAGTACTTGTAACATCCTTTCTTTACACTACAAATAAGCATTTTATTTATTTTTCCTCCATTCCGAATTTTATTTGGATTATCCGAAATTTCGGATTTGTTGGGTTCGAATTAGCGAGGTTTTACTGTAAACTTAAAATTGTTAAGAGTTAATTTTCGAAGTTCTATACACTCTATGTACAGATACCATGATGAAAATTACTTTTTTCGTTGTGAGCGATCCTTAAAACTGATTTTACCATCAAAATGTTGACCTCGAAATTTTTCACCAAATCGTTACAACCATCAAGAACATAAACAGGATAGGGCACGTCGAACACCTCGTGGAGACCCCGCAATCAGCTAACCCCCGTTTTGAGGGTGTCTGACGACCGCAGGTGTTATGACTAGCCGTCCACGGGCGTCTGGCACTCTGCGGTTGCAACCGCGGCAGTAAAAAGCCGGAAAGCGGGCCACGGGCCGTCAGCGGCGTCGCGACCGGGTCAGGGCGGCTGTAACCAGCGCTAATGAACGACTACTCTCGCAGGGCAGCCAACGGACTCCCAGTGCCGCTGCTTCGGGGAACAAACGTGGAAAGAGCAAATGCAATTTGGAGTTTGACGTTATTGGATGTTTTCTTTAGGGTAGGTCGTGTTGTACAGATTAATAAACCGTTAGGTATCTTTCCACTCTCGATACAAGCGTTCTTCAGGGCTTTATAGACTTAATAAATATTTACAATAGAACACCGATTTGTGGCAAATTGGCAGTATTTAAGTTTATTTACAAACTGACCAACGGTCCTGATTCGAACCATCATTAGGGCTATGTAAAAGAAACCAAACAAACGAGGTTACAACCACGACGCCAATCACCACATAATGTGTTAATTCAACAGACACAAAGTTTACAACTCTTATGCTTGAACAGACCCTATTATCTGCATGTAGTGGATTGGTTTCCATTCACGTATTTCTCTCATGCTTGTGTGTTTCCATTGATAATTATTGAGACAACGTGGGCGAGTGTAGTATGATCAAACTATTGGGAACTATAACCCAACAAAAGCCAGCTTTACGTGTCAACATTCAAAATCATGTTGGAGTAATACAGTATGTATATACTCTTTTTATGTCATATCGTTTATTTATTTCCTTCTCAACAGTTATTAAAAAACAGTTTACTGCTTGATGTTACAATGAACATTACAATACATTACCACGTGATATATTTTAATTTATTTCAATATATTACTTCCCTCTGAGAATGTGCCGCATACAGAAACTTTTCCTTTTCTTAGTGTTATTTCTAGAAAACGGATTTTCATGTAAATATAAATCTTTGTACGAACAAGCTACTAGCATTCAATAATAGGTTTTAGAGTTTACAAGAAATTCCGAATGAATTATAAGTATTTCTATTTTTAAAATATTTATATTTTTTGGTAAATTACATATTTTACTTATTGCTATACTTTCTTTACATTTTAATATATTTATACGACGAAACGGGAAATCAGATACGCAGTTACAATATCCGTATCTTCTTACTTACAAAGCACTGTACTTCTACTGCTCTTCAACGACGCCTGGACCTTCGTCATGGATTGTGAAACATACAGCGTAGTGCTTCTTAGAAACCGCGTACTCTGAATCAAGGATGAGTGGACGAATCAAGGATGAGTGGACATTTGTGAAGGATAAGTAATGTCAACCGAGAGCTTGTTAACGATTCATAAAATCGTAAGTTATTCTTTACACTAAGAACATATTTTATATTTCTAATAAAACTCTTATGTGAGTTGAAGACCAGTGTACAATTGCTTCTGCAGAGGTACAACTTTCCTTCAGCTGCTCCGAATTCATTTTAGGGCCTGCTCGGCGATGCTCTGGGCTCGGAAAGAGCAATTTTAAACACTATAATGAAGTTTTATTAGACAAATTTTCTATTTTTGTTACAATTTTTTGGAAAACAATGAATACATGTATACAAATATATATCTTGATTTTCTTATTACAATAAATTTCTTTACTTGTTATTAACAAAAATTACACAGAGCGTCACATAATTTATAGATCTGCAAATGCTGCTAGGTATTGCAAAAAACCAATTCCAACCAAAACAGGACCTGCAAATCGCCGATTTTGACTACAAAACGTGTTGGAACACAGTGAAATATTATTACTTATAATCCTTTTGGTAACAGGAACCCAAACTATACAAGTGTTTGGTGGCATAACGAAAGGAAGCTAAAAGAGAGAGAAAGTTTTAGGAAGAAAGCATATAACTTTCTCTACGCAGGTTCCAAAATATTGTAATTTGTCTACAAAATTACGAATGCCACCTTGTTCTCGCAGCTACACTGCTGACGATATGACTAAAACACATACAATAACTTTACCACTTCACCATACTACTACTTCCATTCCGTATTTACAACACATTCCCAAAAGTTTACCATTCATCCGATATTTATTACATTTCTCATTACCATGCTACCTCTAATTCTCTCTTATATTAATGTATATTAAATTTAAATTGGATATCATCTTCCTGCATTAACTGTACTTAATATTTGTTTTTCTAAATTGCTCTATGTCAAATTCATCCTTGTTGCCAGAAAATAGTATTTTGAATGCCATTCTACGAGCATACCTTTCAAGATATTTCAAATCAGGATCATCCACTCACATTGAAAAAAAAAAAAAGTTCTGTGTCGACTTGAATTCCTACTTCCTAAGGAAACAAAGGACATATTGTTTTTCATTTTCAGGCGTCTATTTTAACGGCTTGCATGAAGTAGAACAATCTAAATTTAACCTCTTTCACTAATATTTACAGGCTTTCACACTCCAAAACGAAGGTGGATCTAAATTTAACCTTTTTAAGCTCTTTGCGAGCGAGGGAGCTCCAGATGAGAAACGTCGCTGACAGATCGAGGGGGGGGGGCGAGGGGTGTCCCCCTCCGGCGATTCAAGCGCGCAGGTGGTTCAAGTCGCGTTCCCCCCTCCCCCCCCTCCCTCGCTTGATCCCCGCGGAGATCCCCTCTCGGTGTGTTACCGCGCGCCCAAACATTTAGACGAGGAACATAAGGGCGGCGAGAGGAGAACCTCTTACGGCTTTCTGATGCCACCGAACACTTAGCTGGATATTTCTACTTGACGGTTGATTCCCCAAGGGTAGATGCACCCCGAGTTTATTGGATGCGCGGAGAAATTCAGTCGTAGGCCGAAAAACTTCTCTATAAATGCGAAGTTTCTGAACGTGGTGGCGTTCATAAATATGGTGGTCAGTAGGACGTAAGTAGAAGATATTATATTTCATAAAATTAATTGAAAATAAATAATAAAGATTTGCTTCAAATAAATATGTGTATCCATCCCAATGATGTAAGTACTCACAATATTAATACATTTTGACCATGTATATGCTTGTGTGAATTGTATGTAATTGTGTAATGGAATAATTGTAAAAAAATGTATATTCTTGTGTAAATGATAAATTGATTCTCGTGGTCGCTTATGACCCAGTTGTTGTTTAGCGACCTTAAATAAGTAAAAAAAAAGGTTTGCTTCATATCACCTTCCTTCAACTCGATGCGCTATTATTGCAAACCTTTTGAATTGTGTATTAATTTTTGATTATTTATTACTTACTATTTTATGCTTACTATTAATACTTACTATTAATAGCATATATAGAAATTAAAAATACCTTGAATTAAATGCTATTAATATATTAAATTGTACTTTGGAATTAAAAACAGTGATATCCAACATTTTACTGAAAATACTACAAACTAGAGAGAAAAATTTGAGGAATTAATTATTGCAGTAGAATCTTCTTTAAAAATGTTTGTGGCTTCCTTATAATACACGTATTTGTTTTTAAGTCTTTTATATCCAAAAAGGTGGAAGTAAAATTCGATATGGATAAAAATAAGCAAGCGTGAAATGACAAAATCTGAATGGTGCATCTTTTGGGTTGAAACTGACACAGGAATGCAATGTAATGTAAACAAAGAAATTGAATTTCTGGCATCACATTGCGGACGTTGTTAGCGGAGAGTGCCTGGCAAAATGTGATTTCCAGCTGCGAGTTGCAATGCTGTAAGGGTACTTCAGCCGGCGACTTGAAGTCAACGTACGGAGTGCTAACCCTCAAATAACACGCAAGTGATGAAACTTTTCTCAGTCACGAGAGGCTTTCTCTTTTAGATACGTCCGTCACGCCATCCCGATCTCAAAGTTACAAAATAACAAACATCCTGATTTGCAGACAATTACATGTACTTTCATTATGCAAACACATAACATGAATAGCTCACAATTTTTATCTCAACATTTACTCTTCCCCGTGCTCCTTAATCTTCAGTATAGGTCGCAATGCAACATACCCAAGTATTGCATCCAGACATCTCAAAGGCCGATTCAAATCACCATAATTTCTAAAAACTGTTAATTGAATTCAAATTGAAACGACCTTTAACTTAGTCCAACATGTATTACTTTCTTCAGAGTAACAAAAATCACTGCTTACAGATGTCTATTCCTAAAAGTTACCAACAGTGAACTGTGTAATTAACTTAAAATTAATTTGAATGACAAAGTTTGTTGAACGAGAATAGATTTTAAAAAAGTTATGAAACTTGAAATTTAAAAACACAAAGTTTTACAAAATTTGGACCAGCGTAGCTCAGTAACGTTTTCTCTCAAGCAACTCTGACAATAAGATCAAGGCTTCAAGTCCAGACGGTGGTGGAGTTTTGAAAGCTATGTAGCCAGATCTAATTCACGCGCCGCTGTCTGGAAGATAATTCTAGCGGCCGTCGGTCTGACCAGCGGTTTTCCGTGGTTTCTCTGATTTCCAGCTAAATGCCAGAGCAATACCCTGACAAAAGGGCCGTGACAACGCGCCATCTACTCTTCCGTTGCTGACTCCTTGATCCTTACTCCTTTACTTAATTATTTGAATGGGTGTAAAGCAGAACGGTATAAGTGACATTTTATAAATTCAGAGAAATTTGTTTATTCAAGTCAATATTACTGTAAAGTCATGGTGCTTTGTTTCACAATTAAAATGATGGCATTTCAGTTGTTCATTGAAACCATGAACATACATTGCCACTGTAATATAGCCTAAAATAAACACGTTTTTCTCATAGATTATAAAATGTCACTTATATCTTTCTGGTTTCGCCTATTCATTTCTTCGATATTTCGTATTCTCTCCCTTTATGCTCAGTCGTATATACTTACAATACACTACCGCAGTTGATAGCTTAGAGATCGTCCTACTGTAGGGTTGGAGTTCCTACAGCTGAGCGATTTATTGTAGGGGAGGTACTGGGAGGGGGAAATTCCCTGCAAGCTGACGTGCAGATCGGCGCCAGGATCTCACCATCCAGTGGCGGAGGAACACCGCCATCTCTAGGGATGAAACATTCGCTACACTTGTGGTCCTAATGGCCGTAATAATTGATGTGCCAGGAAACGTCAATTAATCAATCCAAAATTCAAACAAAGCTTGAAGATATTTTGAAATACGAGACTGTTTTTACTCTTGTTTAATCATCATGATTGTTTCTAATGAGATCGCTAGTGAGGTATATACCTTTTATTATTATGATAAATAAAGGATGTTGTCTGGTATCAATAATTTTATATACACAATATTTTTATTACATCATGACTGTATTCATTGAAAAATTAACATGCATATTTTAATAAAACATAAAAGCATTTTAAAAGTATTATGGTTGTTTTTGGTTTACTAGAGGCAAATTATTAAAAATGGCGAAACACCAGTCTTCAAAAACTGAATTGTAAACTTAAAAAGAACTCGTCTGATTTTAAAGAAAACTTCATGACCATCAATACGAACGACATTAATCATTCAAAGAAAAATAATATTTTCTCTGAGGCAACATGACTATCTGGGTACTACGGCGTTGTAAATAACACCACTGTACAAGATCAGTCATTATAAACAAGGTAAAGATTTGAAGTATATTTCTGTAATCAAAGTGTTTATCTAAATATCTATAAGTAGTAGAAAATAACTTCAAAAGACTTCATGATTGACTCTATTGTCAAAACAATTGCTTGAATAGAGAAGAGAGGAAAGATACTAAATTTTCTTTCTTCTGAATCCTCTGAAATGTAGTTTTATTCCACACAACGAGAATCTATATTCAAGAACCACGGAAATCTTTCTCTTTTCCGGAATCGAATACAGTTGTGTCAAGGCGACTCATGCTAGGCTTCTGAAACCTTTCTTGTGTTGTCCAGGATACGTAAAGAATGACTTTTGTCATGAGTGTCCTTGAAACAATGGAGAAATCGCACTTTGATGTCAGATTCAATTGCTACATATGGTACATTCGATTCATGAAGAAATACTTCTCTTGAAGAATATCAATATGGAAATCAATAATGCGTAAAAATTGAGTAGTGTGAATTGCAGTTGATATAAACACTGTTATGACATATGCGAATCAAAAAATGAAGTAAACACGACTCTTCCGGAAAATGATTAGAAATTTCTGATGTCGGAAATGTAGGTTGGTGATAAATATTGCTAATATTTTAATAATACCGAGAATAATTTTTTGATGAAAGTGAATGTATTTCAATGTGCATAAAGCTCCTACATGAAATCCATAATAACCTTCACTACATGAAATCCTACTACATTCCTTCCATAAACCAATCCGTTCTCTCATTTTCAGAAACACGAATATATGATGAAACAGTTCCCCCAGCACCACAACGAATTTTCTTGTGGTTTCCAGGAACAGGAAACGGAGTAAGGAAATGTTTTCAACGAGCGACCTAAAAAGCTCTTTTCCGCAAAACAACGCCGATTCGCGGCAGGTGGGTGACTTTCAGCCTCAAGGAGTTCCTTACTGCGGGCGACGTTGGCCGCCGACAGAGCGCAAATCACCCACAAATATCGCGCCTCTCTTTGATCTCGGGCGGCGGTCAGTGCGACAGTTGGTCAGAGGGGCGGCGGGGGTGGGGGTGGGAGGGGCAAACAATGGGAGCCAGCGAGCGTGGGCGCAGTGGGTCACGCCTTCGACTTCCTCCTTCGCGGAACCCGGAGTTGCCCGCACTGTGGGCCGAAATTACACCGAAAGAGAGTCGAATTCGATCTGTTCTTTCCATTTTAAATATTTATTTATTTATTTATTCATTACGGGCTCTTAAGTTGTTAAGGTGATTCAAACTCATTAGAGATCTATGAGTAGATGATAGCGATAAGATGATGATGAGGTGGATGATTATTTATTTATTTCATGGAGTTCAGGGGCTTTTAATTTATTAAGCTCGTTTAGGCTCATGAGAAATCTATGAATAGGTGATAGCGATGAGAAAATAATGATGAGAATGGTGTATTTAATTAATTTATTTAATGGAATCCAGAATATCTTCAGTTATTGAGATCATTGAGCCCCATTTCTACGAGTGATAATAGCGATAAGACAATAATGAGGTGATTAATTAATATTTACTTATTTGTTGGAGTTGGTGGGTACAGGATGGAGAGTAAACAACATCATTTCTGTAGAGCTGATTTGATGAAACCACGCAAACAATTTGAAACGATCTACGAAACCGATTCGATTGGAAAACCTCTAGATTTAGTGTGTCCATGCAAGTTTTATCTGGTTTTGGTGTCGTACTAATGGATGACAAAATCAATACCTGTTCTTGCAACAGATGATGTTTATGGAATGCCAACTATCAGTTAATAATAAACACGATCTGCTGAACATGAAATAAATAAACAAATTAAAACGTTAACAACAATAAATCAGCGAATTGTTGTTGTCTATCTATTGCTTTATTAGGACACCCACCTTTGTACATGCTTTCATGTTGCAGAGACCCTTGTTATTGCTATAGTACATTAATATTATCTGATAAAAGGAGATGATTTAAGGGGAGAATAAGAAAGAAGAAGAAGAAGAAAAAGAAGAAGAAGAAAAAGTAGAAGAAGAAAGAGGAAAGTAGAAGAAAAAAAAGGAAAGTAGAAGAAAAAAAGAAAAAGTAGAAGAAGAAAAAGAAAAAGGAAAAAATATTTAATGTGTCTGTGTTCACTTTACGAGCCATGTATTCTGAACATTACAATCTTTCGCTTATGAAGATTCGGTACAACGAGACCCCTACGCGATTAGGTACTTCTATGTATTCATTAATGCTAAACTTAATTAAGCTTCCGTCTGGTATCAAAACCAGAGAGGCACTCTTCACATGAGTATGTTTAATCATCACAAGGCGATTTAACAGCTCTTCACGGAGGCTGAATCACAGCATCGAGCCGACGAACAAGTCGCCGTTGCCTTTTGACTCGTACTTTATTAAGGATGTCAAAGTTTCACTTCACGAATTTATCATTGTTTAGCATCGTTTCAACAACTAGCTGCAAATAAAACTTTCAATATTTAGTATTATTCAAACTATTCAACAAACGCGACGAAAGAAGATATAGGAAAGGAACTGTAATATCAAGATTTCAATTTGATACGAAACTTGCTAATAAGAAAGTCCTGTAATGATTTCATAAAATATATGAAAATTATTAAAAGAAAATGAATTCAGAATGTTTTGATTATATTCTAAATACTTATTAAAGAACCAAGAAAAATACATAAAAATACCACACAACTTTACAGAAAACACAAAAGGACATTAACTGATAAAATTAGCAATTACTAAAACTCTATTACCGTTAGTTCACTGATTTAACTCGATTAACATAACATTTCTTCATTCAAGTTTTGTAATAAAAGTTAATAACGTTTATACATCAGAACCACTTCCACCATTTCAAAATGATACGTTGTTTTTTCACCATTCTAGACTACTGAATATTTTCTCATCTAGTTCTTAGCGTGAAGTTTATTATAAATATTTCAATGATATTTAGTACTTGTGTGAGTAATATTGGGTTTGTGTGTTTTATAGAAGATAACAATAAAAGAAAAAAGGCGCACGTAGCATCGATTACCCTGACGGTAAAATTTGATAATTTGTTAATTGTAGACACCTGCGATAGACTGAAATTTAAATAATGTTTTTCTCGCCTTTGCATACTCAGCATATGAGTGTAATAATCATTGTAGGCTCATTTACTTCATAGATTAACCATTTTTAGAACCCTCAATGGAGATACTAAATATCATAATTACAATGATATATATTTCAAATTGTCACGCGTATTTACAACAATTTTCACGAGAGCGTAGGCTTCTGCGACCGAAGTCAGTTGCTACTTGGCAGTCTGGGAGACGCCGCGTTGTAGGCACAGGTGTCAAATAATCGGCCGCTATTTAAGCCTGGCATTTCTCCCTGAGAAAGTTTGCAGAATGGCAGTGGAAATATTGGCACAAGTGTCTAGAACACGGCGTCTCCCGGATAGCCAAGTACCTACTACAAATTTTCGCGTTTGGGCCCACTGTAAGCCGCCGCAACTTCCATGGTTTCTACCCCGCTGAGCGCATTGTTCGCAACACAAAGCCTGCTTGCCACCCACGCTAACGTCAATGTTTCTCTAAATGGAACGACGCTCTCGAGGGCTGCGAGTTGGTTTGTGCACTTCCCTGAGCGCAGGCGACATTCCTTTGTATTTCACTCGCGTGTTTCGGATTCATTTCAACTCAGACTCCAAGAATTTAACCTATTTTACTACTATTCCGAAAGTAATTCGAATTTACAGAACTAATCTTGTTTGTAGAACAGAACAATCTAATGCCGATACTTTGAAATACATCTAGCAGATAAAGACTTCAATATAGCGCGTATTATTTAATGTATTAATATCTGACAATTTTTATTATTTTTCAGTGTTTTGATTTTATACGTTTCCCTTATGATTATTCAAAATGGAGTAAAACTCGTGTCATCGAAAAATGAAACAGAAGAGAATTATAAAATGTCGCTTTTACCACTCGTATCATATATAAATGTATTATGTGTGTATCATATTAGTATAAGAATTTTCGTTCCTCTTTCAAAACTGTAAGTCTTAAAGTGTTGTTTCTCCTGTAAGTGTTTGGTTTTTATTCTTAACGGGCATTTTGCAAATTCGATTCCATTCGATTTTTTTCTAATTCTATATTAACAATTCACGTATAGTATTCTACTAACGAAATATTTCATTTTCTATCTGGGAATAATTGTCTGTTATTTCTTGATAGAGAAATAGTAAATTTCTATGTTTGGCATATACTTGTGATATTTACTTGTGTTATAGAGAAGAACCATTTAAGAAAAACATTGAGTTGTTCTCTCTTATTAAAGGAGGAGGTTGTTGCATAGGAGGATATAGTGAAGACGTAGGCTTCCGCGGCCAGAGTCTTATAAATGATCTTGGCTGTCCGGTCGATGTCGCGCTGATGGCTGTGTTGCCGACGTTTTGACCATCTTGTTCATGCGGTGTCACCCGGACAGCCAAGATCATTCAGTTGGATACACTTTCAAATAATAAATGTGCACAAAGACATGAAACGGCATAATGATAACTCGTTTTGGCACTGAGGTCTATGTACTACAGTACTGTTAACTTTGGAACAATTTAACTTTTCCTATCTTCTCTTCTCATTATGATTAAAAATAGAAAAATCAAGGGAATACTTTTTCAGCACCATTAAAAAGTCTAGTCGGCGCTACCGGGCACTTCAACATATGCAGAATATTTTTAAGATTAATAAAGTTTTTACATAGATACAAGCTCGTACAGGTAATCGTGCCTGTACAAAAAGCTAAAATGGGGAATTTGTTCTCGATCACTTTTTTCCTCATTGAGGAATGCTTCAGAACATGAGCATCAAGAATTTGATGGATTTGCACGTTTGTTGGAATAAATGTCCCTGATGTCGTAAATTTGTACACGCCAAGAAAGGTGTCGGTCGGTGCATTTATCTAATAAATGTATACCCATCATGCATATCCATATTCAATGTGTAAAATGCAAACATATCCATGAAAATATGATCTATATGAAAACGTTCAGAAGCTATTTCTAGCCACGAATGTCTACTACTCTGAGAGTAGTGTAATGAAAGTGTGATAGACTATGCATTCATTCAGAAAGTAAAAATAAAAGTTCAAGTTTATTTAGCGAAATATAAGTATATGCGAAATGTTTATGCTTGAAGAAAATTTACAACAAAAATGAATGCAATTCAAAACCTTTTTGCTACCGCTCTGCAAATATACAAGGTATTTTATATCTTTCAAACACGTAAGAATATTTTTTTAATTTTATTTTTGATTGTTATCAATACTTTATCTAATTTAAAATTACCTAGATAACATTTTTAATTACGCTTCTAAATTTAGTGTTCGTCAAAAAGGGTATAATAAGGACTTCATAATAGTTTTGATTCTTTTAATACAACATTCATATGCTTGCATTGCTATTTTAGCTTGTGTATATTTTAGCTAGTACAACTTGTAATTGCAATATGTTTTTGCATATGCACGTTTTTGAAATAGCTATTGTAGATATTTAACTTTAGATCAGGGTTGTCCAACTAGTGTCCCTCGTTGCCATTTAATGTGGCCCGCGAAATGTTACTAGTCAAAAGTGAATGTGCCTTGCATCCATGTCGGGCGAGAACTTTGATCACTTAGCGCACGCGAATTGTCTGCGTCAACACTCCCTTAATTTATAAATAGATAAAGTTTAGATTTAACATTTTTTCTAGTTAATTCAGAAATTCAAAATCACCCCAAAGTTATCTCTATGCGTTTCGCCCTGAGGAAGGTCGCAGAACGGCGGTTGAAACGTTGGCACCTGTGCCTTGGACGCGACGTTTCCCGGACAGCCAAGCAGCTACTGACTCCGGTTGCGAAAGCCTACGCTCCCGTCATCCCAAGGCCTTTCCCTGCGTTGTGTACGATATGACCTGATATCACGCATGGCTCCATCTCCCCCTTCCCTGTTTCAGAGCTGCCGAGCAAAACTGCCGAGATAGGGGAAGTTATCGCCTGAGTAATGAAAATATGGCTCGCCACCATATTAAAGGTTTTAGTTGTGGCCCTTGAGGACTTGCAAGTTGGACACTTCTACTTAAGATATTAATTTTGTAGGCTTAATTAATATAGACATATATAATATTTTGTTAGATATTTTTACTCTTAGGCTTTTATTATTATTTAGTGAAGTTAGACTCTTTTACTGTATACATACGGAATTTGAGCCTAATTAAGGCCTTCACTGCAGGAAAATTGGCTGTCCTGCAAGAAGATTATTCTTAGTGTTCATTTCTGATCTCACGTTTTTTAAAGCATTGCTGAAGAATAGTGAAGAAGAACCAACTAAATTCTGAAACTATACGAAAATGGTTTCAAGATTAATACTAAAATCTTTTTATTCAATTGGTTGTTCACTTAATAAAATCACTCGCAATCAAAATAGCCACACGCTCGTTTATAGTGTAATGCGCCTAGTGGAAATCTTTATATGCAACCCGCTGTACAGGGAAGTATTACACGACGAAGTGGGTCTTTTCAAGGAGAAATTTGACCGTGAACTTTCATGATTGCCGTCAGTTACACTTATTACTTTATAAAGAGGTAATTACACCCTGATACAATATTCTTGCACAAAATCGTTAAAGATAAAATGAAAGAACATGATGTTCTTTAATAAATGAAGCATCGTAATTGGAGATAATGAACACAGAGTAATACGAATTCTCAAGTAGGACTTGCAAAGCTCCGAAACGACCTTCAATTACATTAAATATGTCAAGTTGTGTGAAGGTCAATGAGTTTCAAGGTGATTCAAATTATTACCGAAAATGATTATTTATTAAATGTATTTTAATAATGGTGATATGTCATCTGATTTGATATGATTTATTTCGTCAAGAAACAGAAAATAAGTATTATACCTCAAAATTAAAATTCTTCAAAATAATATTCTATGATGAAACAAACTTTAATACCACCTTCTGTCTCTCAAAATTTAACTGCAATCACTACGTAATAAGCGCGTAAGCTTATTTTAAATTAAGCACTCATTGCATGTTGGAGTAAATTGAACTTTACCAGCAGTTTAGGTTATTAAATTTTGGTTATTAACTAAATGGAAGTTCGCATTTTATTTTTTTATTCACCTTCTTAACATTTTCATAAATTTATTATATCTTTTTTTAAAATAAGGAAAATCAGATCTTTGAAATATGAAATATATTGTATATATTTGGCTACTGAAGAAATGTGATATTTATAGTGAGATGCAATATATGATGTAATAATTTGAAAAGACTATTACTAACCTTTGTTCAGGAACTTTTTTACATCTAGGTATAGGGAATTCGATCTGCAAAGACAAAGAGTCAAATTAAGGATGATAAAAATAATTCTTTTTAGTAAAATTACTTTTTTAAAACATTTTTTCTATACACATTTAATAACAACGTAAACTTGAATTATAATACTATAATTATTAGTTTCTTATTCCAATTTTACTCTATGACCTTAGAGTAATATGGTACTACACTCAAAGTATGTTGCGGAAACTCAAGGAAAGAAATATGTTTTATTGAAGCTGTAGTAATGAATCTCTTGAAGAATGCTGCCAAGGGATCTCGACTCAAACACACAACAAAGAGAGGATTAAGAACTATGGAGACAGATTCTCGTATTTATCATATTGAACCCCTACATTTATTGAGGTATGGCCACGGTAGTTGAATGGGAGAGAAATAAATACGAACAATGTTTTTGACACCATCCAGATACACGAAGTTAGAAAGGGCACGCACAACCTGTCATAGAAATAGCAAAGGCTGTGAAGATTTCAATATGTGAATCTGTGGGACCTGCGATTGATGATGGGTTGGAGTGGATTTTGATGACCTAAAATATCGCCAAAATTATCAATAAAATGCTCCTAAAAGTTTTATATAATCCGCAAGAAAAGAAAACTTTTATTATCAAAAACAGTTCACACGAACAACTCAGGTTGTTGGACATGTTACTAAAGTCATCGAGCATTTTCTTTTGTTAAAGTGAACTCACCATGAAAAAGTTTGGTTTGGACTCTGCTTCACCAGGATTTCTCTGTTTTTAGTTATCGCGAAATCGGCCGAAAAGGCAATGGTTCTGATATGACTCACACGAAATCAGCAAAAAATGTATTAAAATTACGGAAATATGTAAAAACTACTTATTAGTAGAAAATGACGAAAAATTTAAAAAAAGAAACGTAAAAATGGGTAATTTTCTTTTGTCATAACATAAAATTAGTATCTATGCTAACAGTCATTGTTCTAAAGTGAAAAGAAAAATGACATTTCATAACATTCCACCTACAAATGATAATATCGACGCTTAATCGACGCTGTACTGTATGTAACGTTCCCTTCCAGAAGGCGTCTTTGGTCGCTCCACATTCTCACAGCAGCGTCCCGTAGCGCACGTCGTCATCAGCTGGCGTGTGGGCTGGCGGGCGAAGGATGAGAGGGGCGAGCAGAGGGCTAGCGGAGTCAGCGAGCGGGATGGCGGGGGACGGCGAGGCGAGGGACGACGGTGCAGAGCGGCGAAGGGAGGAGCAGGACGGGCAGGGCCAAGGAGGTGGGCGGTGAAGAGCGGAGCAGCAGGTGGCAGAAGGGACGGAGAGGTGGAAGCGGAAGGCGGCGGAAGGAAGCGCGGGGTTGGAGAAAGAGGGCGGGGGATCGGAGGGGCGGCGCGGGGCTAGGGGAGGGGCTGTGGGGAAGGGCAGTGCGGGACGTGGCAGGGATGGTGCGGGGCAGAGCAGAGCGTGGCGAGGCATGGCGAGACGGTGCAGAGTAGTTGGGGACGGGGCGGGCCAGGAAGGTGTGGAGAGGAGGGTTGTGAAGAGGGGTGAGAGAAGGTGCGGGGGGGGGGGTGGTTCGGCCCAGAGCAGGAGGGGATGGTGCGAGGCAATGGGGGAAACAAGCAGGTAGGCGAGTGGAGGGGCGGGCCGGGGTGGGGCGGGCGGACGTGGAAGGACGTGGGAGAGCGTGGGAGGGCGTTGGCGGGCGTGGGAGAGCGTGGGCGGACGTGGGAGAGCGTGGGCGGGGGTGGGAGAGCGTGGGCGGGCGTGGGCGGGCGGGGCGATGCGGGGATGGGCGGGCGAGGCGGGGCGAGGCGGGGCGAGGCGGGCCGAGGCGGGGCGAGGCGGGGCGAGGCGGGGCGAGGCGGGGCGAGGCGGGGCGAGGCGGGGCGAGGCGGGGCGAGGCGGGGCGAGGCGAGGCGAGGCGGGGCGGGGCGGGGCGGGCGGGGCGAGGTGGGCGCGCCGTGTAGCGCGGTAGCGCTCCAGCGCGCGTCGCGGCCTGGCGGTGCTTAACCTGGAAACGCGCACGAGGCTTATTTACGAGTGGCGAGACGCGTGCGCCAACAAACACGCCGCGCGTAAATCCTGCGGCGGCGCGGCGCCCGCCCGCCGGGCTGGCTACGAGGGGCGGGGACGCGCCGGAGAGGATGCGCACGGCGCCGAAGGAGGCGTGGAGCGAGAAACGGAAAAAAAAAATCAAAAGAATCCAATGTCGGTAATATGTGCGGGGAAGTACGGAATTGTTGTCTCAATAGGTTTTTACCCAGCATACGCAAGTAAGCTTCACAAAACTACATCGTCCTGAAAAGTGTATTGTTCTCTTGCGTATTTTTTAATAATAATAATGTTAATTTCATTTAAATGGAACGAATTACAATAGAAATCGGGTAGGGTATAATTGTGGTAGCAAATAGTACTCAGGTAGACTAGGTTTTGCAGAAAAAACTGCAGAGGAAGGAACCATGATGTCAAACAAAGGAAACATTCCTAATAATCTCAAGCTGTAATTACCAATGCAATGTCATTCCAGCGCATTTAGCTACAGATAGCTATGCTAAAGTCAACTTCCTCCGAGTTCTTCCGTTTTCTCGCCAGAAATATTCATGTTGTTCCTTAAATGCAATTATAACATTATTTTGTAAAACACATTAAGTTTATTAGCCAAAAGTTAACTGAATAAAATAAAACCCAAATCCGGTTATTCACCGACAAGCGACAAAGTTATACAAATTCATTTAGAACAATTTATAAAAAGAATTATTATAAACGTTATTAGTGAAAAGTGTATTAAATGAAATATAAATGATGTGTAAACAGGCACATAATTCGAATCACGCGCATGATTTTCTCAATGGTTTCATAGTATTACTGAAAATACATTTGTATACTTATTTTTTTATTTTTATTTAATTATTACTCATAAAAATTACATAACCTGATATTATGTGGCTAGGTGGTAGACACTGAGTCCATTAGAAATGTACATCGTAATGCATTCTCTGGTATTAACCCCAGAAAGTCTCTCCGTTGCACGAAAGCTGTGGGGGAAAAGTACTTTTGTATTTATTTACTTGTGGAAGGATTGTTTGGAAGAATCGTAAAAGGGTACTGCATATTTTAATGAACAAAGTTGAAACAGAATTTTCGAATCTTGGAGTGACATTTCCGTAAAATTTATTCCTGCACCCTCTCGTGAGAGACACAACCTGTCAGTGTGGCGATTAATGCTGATTAAACAAATTGCAACTTAAAATATACATAGGAAAATTAAATTGTGCTTTGAAAGACGCATAGCTACACGAAGCAAAAACCCGCCAATAATAACAAAAAAAAATTACAGGTCTGTACCTTTTTATCTCCTCTGTAAATGTTATAACAAACTTGTACATCTTTTTTATTATTAATTAGAGAGATTTTTAAATAAATATTTGTATGAATGTTTTAAATGAACAGTCACGTATATGGCCGACGGGTCGTCCGCTAGACATTTCCGGAATGTCATGGAAGAATAAATGCAGATTTCTCTGTGCCACTGTTTCAATAGGCCAATGAGCCAGGGATTCTACCCAAGATAAACTACCCCACGCATTCTCCATCAGCTCAAACGCACCTTTCTGTGATCACTTCCGTAGTCGTCCACGTGAAAACGCGGCTCAAACACGGCGCCTTTGACAGCGAAACGTGGCGACATCTCATACGGGCCAAGCCGGTGAACAGTATCCTATTCAGAGGGCACTTTACGGTTTTAATTTCCCTATTGCGCAGGTAACGCCCGAACCCACACCGGGCGCTCGGTTAGCATAGAAACGATGCGGTAGTCATGTCGCCAGCACGGTTTTGGGAATTTCCATCGCGCGGGAGCCCGAGGGAACATGATACCTCGCGGACAGGTTGGATCCGCGCCGCCTCCCCGTGTGTGACCTCGCCCGACTCCGTGCACCGCTCTATCCCCGGTCATTGACCCCAGGAACGCTTCCGCTACAACCGGGAAGGGAACTGGCCTACTCAGTGCGATGTATGGCGGAGATCAGTGGCGCGGTTTTCTGTTGTTTGTGATATCTGCCACTGGCAACGCACGTTAAATTCACTGGGTACGAGATTGAAACAACTGAGTTTGAGACTATTTGGGAGTAATAGGGTTGTACTCGTATAGATATCGGGGGCTCTTTGATGATTGTGGTCGTGATAGAGCGGAGGGAGGAGTCTGCTAAATTGCAGCGATACATGTGCAATACAATTTCGCATTTTCCTACAATGTAACCAGACTGAATCGATATAAAAATATCAAGGTCTATTAACCATATTTATGTATATTACCCCAGGTTCTTTGTTGTTTTAGAAAAAAAACACATAAAAATGAAGTTAATTAAAAAAGTGGTGTTACAACAGTTCATTCTTTATCTTGTTTGTAAAGATTACGTAAAATAATACCTACATTGCCACTGTTTGCCAAATTTATTTTAGTCACCACTTGCAAAACGTTTCCTCAAATTTCTTGAAAATGCTTAGAAATTTTTATAAAACGACTCAATATTCATAAGTTTTTAGAAGGAAAACACTTGATTTTTTAATTATCATTTCTACTGGATAAGATCAAATGCATACAACAGAGGTTGTCAACCAACATTGACCGCAGCTGTCGTCAGATGTACTGGAAGTTAGAGCCACAATCTACTGGATTAATCTCTGTCACAGGGTTCTGGTGCGATATAATTTCAAAACGACCCCAGGAAATTTAATATAAATAAACCAATCATTTGCAACTATTTTTGAGAAAACAAATGGTCTGGCCGTCTTCGCCACAGTGTTGTGGCACATTTCGAACAAGGGTGTTTATCTCACATATTTATATGTGTTAAATCAGAATTCATGTGCGTTAATAGGTGCCGGATGGTCTATTTACTAGTTATAAACATTAGATGTACTGACAGAATTCATGGCAAAATGAATAGATAATTATCAGGAACGATAATTATCTGAGCCCGTGTCATGTTTGAGTCAACAAATTCATCGGAAATGTATTTTTGCATAACAATGTATTACATCACAATATAGGTTCGTCTAGTAACGAGGAAGAGGGGAACAATGGTTCTGCCATCCGCGACAAACGGCGAAACATTTGCGTCAGGCAAATAAACCAACGGGCTAAAATGATTGCGGAGAGGCACAATACGGTTTGTTCGAAACGAACAGCTCGATGCAAACGACGTTGATGACCGGCCATTTCGCTGGAATGAACTCAAGGATGGAGATGAACGTTGGAGGAAGCGAGGAACGTGGGGATAAGAATGGAGGGATTGAAGACGTCTAAAGAGGTCGGGGTCTGTGGATATAAGAAATGGAGATTTGGCGCTGACCTATCGCACGCGTACGGGGTTTTCCTCAACCAGATATCTCTCACCAGCGGGCTTAACCGTCCCAGCCAGAATAAGCACTAAGCTTCTGACCGATTCCTGCATCTGTGATAGCGTAGTGCTTGTAAGAGGTGTGTGCAACTAAAGGGGAGCATAGAACATGGTCGAGGAAGAAAAAATGCTGTCGGTCCATGTATTGTTTGCTAGGGTACTGCCCCAGCATTCGCCTGGTATTGATGGGAGAAACCATGGAAAACTACCGATCAGAGCAGCCGGCCGCTAGAATTCTCCTCCAGACAGCGACTGAACTCGACCTAGCTATCTAGATAATGTCGAAAATACAGCCACCATCGGGACACGAACCTAGGACCTCCCGGTCAGAGGCACTGCAGTTAATCTTCTTCTTCTTCTTCTTCTTCTTCTTCTTCTTCTTCTTCTTCTTCTTCTTCTTCTTCTTCTTCACTTCATGGATTAGGCTACTGCCTGTTCCGTCCTCACAGTTTCTCTCCATCGTTTTCGTGGCCTTCCCACGACTCTTCTTCCTCTCGGCGCGTATAAAAAAGCTGCTTTGGGAAGTCTGCTATCACTCATCCTTTCCACATGTTCTACCCATCTTTGTCTATATTCTTGCATAATGCTGCAGTTAATGCCACTGCCAAAGGAGTTATACTACAAAATACAGTTAATTGAAGAATCAAATTAACTAACTTTATCCTGTAATTCTTTAATAACATTATATGGATTAAATGTGTTTAGAGCTTCTCCTACACATTTATTTCAATTCAGCAAACATAGGAAAAAAGTAACTGATTGAAAATATTAAACATCTTCCTACTTTATTGATTTTAAATACGCTACTACTCGTACATACACAAATGCATAAACACATTTTAGCCAGTGCAGAACGCTAACTAGCCGCGAAAATAGTTGAACCATTGAAGTCTTCCCTGACCTTTCCACCGCTGTCCGAGGCGCAGCGCTTCTGGGGCCAGCCGCTTCGGAAGGCGGCGGAGCGGGCGCCGTCTCTTCCACGGGGCTTCCCGGAAGCGCCGCTCCGCTCGCCTGGCGCTGGGGCGGAGGCCCGCGCGGTGCAGCGGGCGACTAGCGGGCGACTAGCGGGCGACTAGCGGGCGACTAGCGGGCGACTAGCGGGCGACTAGCGGGCGACTAGCGGGCGACTAGCGGGCGACTAGCGGGCGACTAGCGGGCGACTAGCGGGCGACTAGCGGGCGACTAGCGGGCGACTAGCGGGCGACTAGCGGGCGACTAGCGGGCGACTAGCGGGCGACTAGCGGGCGACTAGCGGGCGACTAGCGGGCGACTAGCGGGCGACTAGCGGGCGACTAGCGGGCGACTAGCGGGCGACTAGCGGGCGACTAGCGGGCGACTAGCGGGCGACTAGCGGGCGACTAGCGGGCGACTAGCGGGCGACTAGCGGGCGACTAGCGGGCGACTAGCGGGCGACTAGCGGGCGACTAGCGGGCGACTAGCGGGCGACTAGCGGGCGACTAGCGGGCGACTAGCGGGCGACTAGCGGGCGACTAGCGGGCGACTAGCGGGCGACTAGCGGGCGACTAGCGGGCGACTAGCGGGCGACTAGCGGGCGACTAGCGGGCGACTAGCGGGCGACTAGCGGGCGACTAGCGGGCGACTAGCGGGCGACTAGCGGGCGACTAGCGGGCGACTAGCGAGCGACTAGCGGGCGACTAGCGAGCGACTAGCGGGCGACTAGCGGGCGACTAGCGAGCGACTAGCGGGCGACTAGCGGGCGACTAGCGGGCGACTAGCGGGCGACTAGCGGGCGACTAGCGGGCGACTAGCGGGCGACTAGCGGGCGACTAGCGGGCGACTAGCGGGCGACTAGCGGGCGACTAGCGGGCGACTAGCGGGCGACTAGCGGGCGACTAGCGGGCGACTAGCGGGCGACTAGCGGGCGACTAGCGGGCGACTAGCGGGCGACTAGCGGGCGACTAGCGAGCGACTAGCGGGCGACTAGCGGGCGACTAGCGAGCGACTAGCGGGCGACTAGCGGGCGACTAGCGGGCGACTAGCGGGCGACTAGCGGGCGACTAGCGGGCGACTAGCGGGCGACTAGCGGGCGACTAGCGGGCGACTAGCGGGCGACTAGCGGGCGACTCCTCTGATCGTGGTTTCTCCGATCAACACCAGGCAAATGCCGGGGAAGTATCCTAACAAATAGGCCAATCGACCGCGCACGATCTTCCCTTCCTCTTCTTTATCCTATCCTCTTCCCTTACACACACACACACACTAACATGGACTGCACATGCCGGGAGACAGGTCGGGAGCTTGTTTCGACTAAGGCGGTGACGTGCTGGGGAGAGATATCTGGTTTGGGAAAACAGCTATCCGACGGTAGGTCGGTGCCGGATCTCAGAATACAGCACGGGAAGACTACCGCCACCTGAGCAAAAACATGCAAAACATTTACTGAACTAATTATCTTCGTAGTTGATGTGCCCGGAATCATTAATTAATCAGTTAATCAATACACTTGTTTCCTGCTGTCGCCTTCGTTACCGCCACTGTGGTCCACCCTAATTACGGCCCGTTGCGTGTCTTCGTGTCCGCGCTCAACCCCGGTAGTGATCCCGCTTCCATCACAGCTCCCTTTTCCATATTCGTCCCCAGATCTCTCTGTCCACCGCTGTACCTGCCTACAGCTTCTCCCAGCTTTCATCTGCTCCATCTTCACTAGCCAACTTTCCCTACTCCATATTCACCAGCGTATTTTACGTTTTTGTTGAAAAGTAAAAGTTACGTAGAAAATTCTGAATACCACAATATGAAGTTGATATTGTAGCAAAATAATAATTTTACATTTACATAACATAGTTTAATTTTTTGATGCTGCAAATTTCTTATTCAACTAAGGATTCTTATGAAAGTAAGTTATTAACATGCTGACTTCTTAAACAAGTTTTTAATTTGGTTCTGGATTATCAGAATAGTAGGTTACATTGTCTTTGTTTTAGAAAAATAATAAAACTTAACTGAAACCAATTTTGACGGAATCTTATTTTTTCTATTTGAATAAGAGTATTGATTTTGAAGAAAAAGTATCAATATTTATAGAAACGTTCTAGAAGATTATATAATATTCATTTGCTCAAAAATATGAATATAATAGATTTAAGGCATTTTTGAGACGTTTCGAAATTGCGACGTGAGATTAATGTAAGGTCCTTCCAAAATATTCCATATAGACTCTGCAGCATTCTAGGGAAAATACATTTTAAAAATATAGTACAGCATTTGACGCTAGTATTGCTCATAACCATAAGGCAAACGTAACTAATCAGTTTTGGAAACAATCACAGGGATTCCAACAAAAACCTTTCCATTACTAATAAGAAGAATGAGAGGTAGTAAGAGAACGAGAGAGAAAGAGAAAGAAACAAACAAAAAGAACAAATAACAAGACGGACGGTAAGATAAAAAAGGGGAGCAACCTTTTTAATAATTACAGTACGTATACTACAAATGCAAAGAAAATAATAGTCATATCTGCCGAACAACATGTGGGTATCGCTCATATTCTGCAGTAAATTGTACTTCACATGGAACAAATTAAATCTCGTGCAACAAGGGCTGACAATACGTTACCTACCACTGAAGTACTGGAACGAAATTACTAGACGGCGCAAATCGCGTTTGCAGAGGAGTAGAGAGGAGTCCGCAAAGCAGTTATACGCCGTAATTGCATCCGTGGAGCCCCGGCCACCGCTTGTGGTCTGCGACGCTGTTTAGAGGCAGCATTGCATTAATCGCCACCCCCGCAGCGTCGCGCAGTGGCGTCATCACTCAGCTCTGTGCTCCCTGTCCCGGGGTCCGGAGATCTCCCCGCAGGTGGGGGCTTAACAGGTCGGAGGGTAGGTGTAGGGGTATACACGCCGGGGGATTGCAAATGAGAACGTACTATACGATTGTGGATGTGTATGGTAGTGCATATGTTAGGGCTAAAATATTGAATATGACTCGTTCGATAAATAACCGAATAATTTGTACATTACTCAGACGGTTTGGATGAGGCTGTCTGAATGTGAAATAATGATTTCGCACATCATTCGGATAATGCTCGTATTCGACACTGAGCGCTGGCTGAAGTAATGGCATTGAACAGATGTGAGTTGTATGCTTGCGAGAAAGTTTTGGCATAAAAAAAAATTTGAAACTTATGTCTTGCCTAGCTAGACTCAAGGTTACTTTATGAAAATAGCAAAGGTTGAAGACCGGAGTCATGTCGTTATAACTCCGAAATACGTGTAGAAGTGTAAACATAGGTGTATAGTGTCGTGAGGTTAAATTGAATGGTGTTGTGTGCATAAAAAATTACGACATAGCACAACTTGAGACAACATGTCTAGCTCTTCACATGCGTTAAAAACATGCCATCACCTGTCTCAACCATCTCGTCACTTTATCCGCCCATTTTGGATAACGTGATCATTAAAGTCCATATGATTCAAAATGGGCGAATGAAGGTCTAAGTAATCGAAATGCACTGGTGACAATAATCGAAAGACGTGCCCGTTAGTGAATCAGGCAGATTCGGACATTAGCCGGATCATACACCGCGAGTATATTCTTGTGTTTATGCAACATGTACGTGCGTGTTCACGACTATATTAACCCATTGAGGTGTATTATAACTTAATGTGGTGTAGTGGGATATGATATAGTGTACGGTAGAGTGTGGAGTGGTTTGTAATTTGGTTGGTGGTATAGTGTGTTTGTAGTGTAGTGTAGTGTAGTGTGCAAGGAGTTATATACGCGCTATAGGGTATGTGGTATGGTGTAATGTGATATGACCAATGTGGCAGAGATAGAGAGATAGATAGATAGGGAGAGAGACAGAGGGAGAGAGACAGAGGGAGAGAGACAGAGGGAGAGAGACAGAGGGAGAGAGACAGAGGGAGAGAGACAGAGGGAGAGAGACAGAGGGAGAGAGACAGAGGGAGAGAGACAGAGGGAGAGAGACAGAGGGAGAGAGACAGAGGGAGAGAGACAGGGAGAGAGACAGAGGGAGAGAGACAGAGGGAGAGAGACAGAGGGAGAGGGAGAGAGAGAGAGAGAATATAAATGACAGAGGAGAGCAATGAGGAAGAGAACGAAAAAAAAATGAAAGCTGTAATATTGGTGACACTGCATCTACATTCTACAAATGTGGCAAGTACGCGATGATCTTATCATTAATAAACCTGATGAAACTGATGTAATATTGGTTTTACTGATAAAGGTCAGTAAAATCCAGCTTTATCCATCTAAAAACGGGTGTGTTATTCTCCTGGAGTTCGATGGCGTCGATAGAACAGAGCCAGATAGAACAGGCCAGATAGAACAGGCCAGATAGAACAGGCCAGATAGAACAGGCCAGATAGAACAGGCCAGATAGAACAGGCCAGATAGAACAGGCCAGATAGAACAGGCCAGATAGAACAGGCCAGATAGAACAGGCCAGATAGAACAGGCCAGATAGAACAGGCCAGATAGAACAGGCCAGATAGAACAGGCCAGATAGAACAGAGCATTTCTTCTTTTCTTTCAGATTTAACTCCAAAACAGTGCACTGTAGGAATATGTATTGCTCTATCAAATCCCTTTACGTCCATTTAATTTTTTTATCATTTATTATTCCGACATCTTACAATGACTCAGCGGTTGGGGGAAACCCGCTAGCCAACGGAAGGTAGGCGCCGGATCTCGCAATCCAGCGGAGAAGATCACGGCCAAATGTCGAGGGGGAAACATGCACTACACTTACAGGATTAATGGCTTCGGTAGTTGACGCACCTGGAATACCTAACAACCAACCAACCTCAATGCCGCAGAAATCTTTGTAGCGAATCAGCGGATTACAGCCTCAATGGCCAACCTCCTGCACCGACAGCTTGTTCGATTCGACGTGGGTGTTATGAACTCCCTCACGTGCGCGTCGGCCGCGTGCGCGGTGGTCACGTGCCAGCAGCCTGTCCGCCCACGCGCGAACTCCATCTGCGCCACGCACTGGCGCAACACCCCCGCCCCCCACCCGCCCCCCACCCGCCCTCCGCGCTGCGCTACGCTGCGCTGCGCTTCTGCTCAGTCGGCGTTTCAGGCTCTCGCCCTCTCGGTCGACGCGACGTGACGCGAGGGTAGATATGGCCGGAGATAAGGCCAGAAGGTGAGAACGAGGGAAGACGGAGAGGGCGGGCGAGAGGGCGGGCGAGAGGGCGGGTCAGAGTGCGTTCGAGGGGGACTGGAGAGAGGGCGGGCGAGAGGGCGGGCGAGAGGGCGGGCGAGAGGGCGGGCGAGAGGGCGGGCGAGAGGGCGGGCGATAGGGCGGGCGAGAGGGCGGGCGAGAGGGCGGGCGAGAGGGCGGGCGAGAGGGCGGGCGATAGGGCGGGCGAGAGGGCGGGCGAGAGGGCGGGCGAGAGGGCGGGCGAGAGGGCGGGCGAGAGGGCGGGCGAGTGGGCGGGCGAGAGGGCGGGCGAGAGGGCGGGCGAGAGGGCGGGCGAGAGGGCGGGCGAGAGGGCGGGCGAGAGGGCGGGCGAGAGGGCGGGCGAGAGGGCGGGCGAGAGGACGGACGTGAGGGCGGGCGTGAGGGCGGGCGTGAGGGCGGGCGAGAGGCCGGGCGAGAGGACGGACGTGAGGGCGGGCGTGAGGGCGGGCGTGAGGGCGGGCGTGAGGGCGGGCGTGAGGGCGGGCGATAAGGTGACTGGGAGGGTGACGGAGAGCTAGGGAGGGCAAGCGAGAGTGCTCTCGCTCGCCCTATTGCCCATAGCCGTGTGAGCCCTCTCGTCCACTCTCTCGCCCGCCCTCTCGCCCGCCCTCTCGCCCGCCCTCTCGCCCGCCCTCTCGCCCGCCCTCTCGCCCGCCCTCTCGCCCGCCCTCTCGCCCGCCCTCTCGCCCGCCCTCTCGCCCGCCCTCTCGCCCGCCCTCTCTATCTTCCCTCGTTCTCACCTTCTGGCCTTATCTCCGCCCATATCTACCCACCCACGTACATAAGCGCGCCCGTTGATCCCCGCCCACCCCCACTTCCCCCGTACTCGCCCACCCATCTGCGTCAACGCCCGTGACGACTCCCACCCCCTTCTCCCATCCTCTCCGCCTCCTCGCCCGCCTCTGCTTATTGGATGCGACCACAGCGATCCGGCCCTGCAGGGCAGATCCCGCCGCTTCGTATTACGGCGAAATATCCGGTTACCTCCGCAGCATCCGCCTTTGTTTCGTTCGGAATCCAGCCGGCGAAATGGACGTATCGAATGATTGCTCCCGACAGTATTTTTGGAGTTCTGCAATCTTTCTCTTATTTTGGCCACGCCGACGCCCTATCATGAATTACAAAATTTATTTTAATAAAATATCTATTAAAATATTATTTCTTAGAATCCCCGCTGGTAGAATTCTGGTCTAAAAAGGTGGTTGAAACACTACAGTATTACACAAAAAAAGACAGCTCAAAATTTTAGGCTAATTAAAGGCTCTATAGTAAAATGTTTTTTTTTTTCTTTTCAAAATTCAATTTTCATACGGCAAGCGGGGTTTCCCCCAAGCACTGAGGCATTAAATGATGTCGGAATAATAAATGACAAACAAGTTAGATGGACATAAACTTATTCGAGAGAACAAAACGTATTCCTTTAGTGTACTGCCACACTCGCCACGTTCGCAGAAGAGCGTCAGTGTCGCCAATATTACAGCTTTCATTTGTTTTCTCGCTTCCCTTTCTCATTGCTTTTTCTGTTT
>JAZDUA010000345.1:1657500-1659588 GCA_038098605.1 Gryllus longicercus | reverse complement strand
CGTAGAATATTTCTGAAATATGAAGCGTAATATTGCCTGAAATATAGGGGATTTTAAACCCTTTTTTGTTCTCAAACGCAGTTCCAAATTTTTTCTTGAAATTTTCTCCTCGTATGTATCACATATCAGTATAATAAATGGTGCTAGTCGCATTTCCGGCGAACTATATATTTTCAAAATGGTAAAAAGTTATCACGGCAAAAGTACAATATTAAAGACAGATATTTTTGTCTTAAAATCAGTTGTAAAAATTCAGATCTTTCATAAAAGTCATGTACAATTTTTTGAAAAAATAGTAGTTTTCACCTAACTTGTGGTTAAAGTTAATGCAAATTATAAACAATTAATGGAAATTAAGAATATTTTCTCAAATATTGCATCAAATGTTTCTTCAATTTTTTTCACGTTTAAAAAACAAAGGAATCTTAAAAGAATAGCGAAAGTCTAAAATTTTGTTGAACTTTCCGATTTATCGAAACTTGTAAAAGTAATAAATAATTTAAAAAAGTATGTTCTGTCTAGCACCACTAACGCAACACTATCATCAATAGGCTCTCAAACCGACTACAAACAGGCAAAATTCTTGTCTTCTACGTATCCATATCTTCCCAATCTACAAGACCACTTCCAATACAAAGGGTAAAATGAAATCAGATGTATTTTGAAACGATAAGTATCAGTGTTATCACCATCGTAACTATATATTGAAGAAATGTCATTACAATATGAAAACAAATTTTATCAAATCATCTTGAGCTACGATAGATTCAAAGTAATTATGACAATCACAGAAAATATGAACACTCACCTTCAACCCAATTAGGTATTACCAGTCGGTCACACAACAGTTCGGTAGAATCTAACTCCAGGAACTGGAGATGTCGAAGAACAAAATCTAATGCTGGCTGCTCTCACGAACACAGTCAGTTGTCTGGCTTTTGAGCGGAGAACGTCGTTCGGGACTGGTCCATCAAAGCTTCTTTTTCTCGCGTGCGACGGTGCAAGTTTCTTCTTCAGTTGAGGTTAGCATAATTATGCCCAGTTAGTAAGAACACAAAACGAGTTTTAGCCGATATAGACCTTCAGAACTTGTTTCCTCCTCCAAACTGCTCCCAGCCTTCCTTGCCCTCTCCAGGTCGAGGCCGTCGTATGTTCCGTCTTTCGCCTGGGAATTCACTTAGGACGGGTTTTACCACTTAAGACGCTTAAGATTGTTACGCGAGGCTCTTGCAGAAATAAGCGAGCTTGTATCAAAATGGCGTTTTACCATGGTTAGAAAACTTCGCTTAACATTAAGCTACGCTTTGCACATAAGCGCTAGGCGGACGATCTCAAAGGAATGCCCGCTCTGATCCACGTATGTTGGCGCACTCGCTGCACAGCTCCTCCTTCCGGGTGGCATCTCCTACACTAGTAGTTGACGCGCCCGGTTGACAACCACTAACAATCAGTCTATTAATCAACCAACTGGTTTTGCGGATTACTGCGCTAATATATTAATACGAAATGTAATTAACTCGGCGGTGAGAACGTGAAAAATCCTCACGTCAGAGGGAACGTTGGGTCTCATAAACCCGCTTGTTATTAGAGCCTATTTAATACACTAATTAATTACACACTTTATTATAATGTAAAAGATAAATCATTGATCCAATATCAAGCACAAAATACTTCGTAATTTTTTAAATGTCTCTGACAATTGATAAAAAACAAAATTGAAAGTGAACGAAGATCAAAGAAAATAAATTGTAGCATTAAGTCAATAAATACAATATTAACAAAATATGCAAACAAAATATGCATCTACATGACTATAACAAGCATAATGGAAGCCTTTTTTAAAGTATTGTTTTATATAATGTGTTATAATATTTTATATGGAAGCTTTTTTTTACGATACTTTTTTCGATCTTTTTGCTTTCTTAACTTTTCAGAGAAAGTGGTTTGTGACCTACCAAAATTTAAAATAATTTGCATTTCTTAATCAAAAAATATTGACTTCATTTATAAAAATTAGACTGCAAATAGATAAATAAATAAATATATTACAAATAATTCAGGTTTGATTACTTGATTCTCATGTTTAGC